>QEPC01005077.1:202547-226901 GCA_003113815.1 Sphenodon punctatus | reverse complement strand
TCAAAAGCGGCCGAGAGATCGAGCAGGATGAGAAATGTCGAACATCCCGCATCCATCTCCCGGCGGAGGTCGTCCACCAAGGCCACCAACGCCGTCTCGGTGCCATAGCCGGGGCGGAACCCAGATTTAGCTTTATTGTTGGATTTTACTGATTTTAAGCTGCCCTGACCTGCCTGTGGTAGGAGGAATGGGGTGACAAGATCTGTTAATAAATAAATAAACAAATAAATAAATAAATAAATAATCTCTCCTTAACGTGTACCTCCGCCCCAAAACTGCTCACTGATGCTTCCTTTCTTGTCCTTTCATTCATGGTCCCTTTCTCCCTGTAACTAAGCTAAGCATGTGTACCTGAAACTTCTTGATTTTTGTGAATATGTCCTGCTTGCCTCTCCCTATCAACCCCTTCCTTATCTCTTAGATTGTAAGACCCTAGGGCAGAGACCTGTCTTGAATTAATGATTGTTCAGTGCCAGGTCCATTGCTGGCACTATATAAATACTTATAATAATAATAATACTCCACTGCTAATTAAACGAAAAAATTATTTTTCGTTGTATGTAGATGGCTTTTACTGTTGTTAGTTTATCTTTTGAGGCCGCTTTCACACAACCATGTGAGAGCAGGAAAGGAAACATGGATGCTTCCTATGCTACCTTCCACTGCCATAAGTCATGTGTGTGAGGGTATTTTTTTGGTGCAAAGGAGCTATTGGATTTTAGATGAACCTTCCAGTTCCATCAGCCAAATTTAAGACCGATCAAAAAGTAACCTCTGTTCCAGTAGTGAACTCTTCCTCAGCTGCACCCTATCTGTCCTACCCACAGCTCTCTGAGTCCAAGCATCCAGTAACAATGCAGTTTCCCTTGACTCTGACAATACTGTTGAGAGCTGTTGCGTTAAGGAGAATGAGATCTCTGGTTAGATTTAATCATTAAAGCTCAAGTTCTCTTGTATCTTTGTGCTCCTCTCTCCACAGCTCATCTTTGTCCTCTGAGAGCTTTCTTTGTTCAACAAGTGCATCGTTATTATTTTCTAATAGCCAAGAGGCTTTCTTCCTTCGGCTTATAAAAAGAATCTAGGTTGGAGGTCTGTTAATAAATGTAACAATGTCATTTGCACCTTGTAGCTTCCAGAGCATCTGTACCTGCAGCACAATGCTTAATTGTATACAGATTAACTGTTTCTTCCTCTGTCTAAGAAGGAATTTTATTATTTTATGAATGAGCTGCAGTTTTTTGTTTCTTCCACTGTTATATAGTTCGTTATAATTACAAAATTGACAGGGTTGGGAGAGATTTACAGCTGAGCAAATATACCGTTATTATTTTGGTTGGTATTCACTGCAGAGGATTTGGGGGAGGTACCCACGCCGGATCCTTGCTTTGTGGGCGAGGAATTGGAAGAACTGTTACAAATCAGTGTGACGTTGGAGAATGTTCTAGGGCACATAGACAAACTGAATACTAACAAGTCACCAGGGCCAGATGGCATTCACCCCAGAGTTCAGAAGGAACTCAAATATGAAATCGCAGACCTACTTTTAGTAACTTGTAACCTGTCACTAAAATCTGCAACTGTACCTGAGGACTGGAGGGTGGCAAATGTAACACCAATATTTAAAAAGGGATCCAGAGCCAATCCTGGAAACTACAGACCAGTAAGCTTGACGTCTGTGCCAGGCAAAATGGTGGAAACCATCATTAAGGACAGAATTACAGGGCATGTTGACAAACGTGGCTTAATGGAGAAGAGTCAACACGGATTTAGTAAAGGTAAGTCATGCCTCGCTAACCTGTTGGAATTCTTTGAGGGTGTAAATAAGCATGTGGACAAGGGAGACCCAGTAGATATAATGTACCTGGATTTTCAGAAAGCATTTGATAAGGTCCCTCATGAGAGACTATTGAGAAAGTTAAAAAGTCATGGGATAGGAGGTAGTGTCTTACTATGGATCAGAAACTGGTTAAAAGAAAGAAAGCAAAGGGTAGGTCTAAACCGTCAGTTTTCACAGTGGAGAGATGTAAAAAGTGGTGTGCCTCAGGGATCTGTATTGGCACCGGTGCTGTTTAATGTATTCATTCATGATTTGGAAAAGGGTGTTAAGAGTGAGGTGATCAAATTTGTAGTTGACACCAAGTTATTCAAGGTAGTTAAAACACGAGCAGACTGTGAGGAACTGCAACAGGATCTTACGACACTGGGTACCTGGGCATCTAAATGGCAAATGAGATTTAATGTGGACAAGTGCAAAGTGATGCATGTAGGAAAAAATAATCCAAACTATGCGTACACGATGCTGGGTACTAAGCTAGGAGTTACTATTCAGGAGAAGGAACTGGGGGTGGTTGTGGGCAATACAATGAAATCCACAGCGCGGTGCGCAGCAGCAGTCAAAAAAGCAAACAGAATGTTAGGAATTATTCAGAAGGGGATAGAGAATAAATATGAGGATGTCATAAAGCCTCTATACAAATCAGTGGTGTGACTGCACCTGGAATATTGTGTGCAGTTCTGGTCACCCCATCTCAAAAAAGACATAGCTGAGCTAAAAAAGGGCAACAAAAATGATCAAGGGCATGGAAGGGCTCCTGTATGAGGAGAGGCTTGGTAGGTTGGGGCTTTTCAGCTTGGAGAAGAGACGACTGAGAGGAGATATGATAGAGGTCTATACAATCATGAGTGGAGTAGAACTAATAATCAAGGAACCGTTATTTACCCTCTCAGCTAGTACTAGAACTAGGGGACACTCCATGAAACTCATGGGTGGCAAGTTTAAAACAAATAAAGAAAATATTTTTTCACTCAGGATATAATTGGGTTGTGGAATCTACTGCCAGAGGCTGTGGTAAGGGCCAGTACTAGAGCTGAATTTAAAAGAGGTTTGGACAGGTTTCTGGAAGATAGGTCCATAAGTAGCTATTAGCCAGGCAGGACCAGGGAACATGACAGGAGCTGGGGGAAAACAAGAGGGAATAGATTCCCCCATTGTGACCTGTTGGGTGTTTCTCCCAAGCCACTGTGATTGGCCTGTCGAAGACAGGATGCTGGGCTGGATGGACCATTGGTCTGACCCAGTATGGCACTTCTGATGTTATTATGTTAGTCTAGCGAAAATGTGGTTCCCATGACCAACTTCCGTGGGTGAGAGTATGCAAGCTTTTCGGCCACCTCTGTTTCCTACTTATGGGAACAGAAGCGGAGAGTAATAGTTACTCATGACTCTCTTAACCCCTTACTTGTGTGAATAAGCCTTCTTTCCTTCTTTCTTTCTTTCTTTTAAATTTTTTTATCCCACTGCTTCCCGCCACAGGCGACCCAGCGCAGCTAACAAAAAACAATATAAAACAATCTATCATAAAACATAATCAGAAATCAACAAACATCAAAAAACCCTCCTTCATCCTTCCCCCATCCTACCCCTCTTCCTTGCCAAATGCCTAATGGAACAGCCAGGTTTTGCAGTTTCTACGGGAGGTCAGGGGCCACACGTGTCCCCACCGGGAGGGAATTCCAGAGGCGCGGCGCAGCCACCGAGAATGCCCTATTCTACGTGGCCCCCTGGAAAACCCAGGGGACCTCCTGCAAGGCGAGATCCAGAACCCGGGGTGTTCTGGATCCTCTTGGTCAAGCTTTTCCTAGCGTTCAGGATCCTCTCTATGGAGTCCATCTATAACCCTCTTAACTAAGTTTTTGGGTATAGCTAACTGGCTACGTGCACCCTCTGAGGACTTGTTCTCATGAGCAAGAGTAGTTGTTGCGAAATACCTCTCTGCTTCTGTTCCCATAAGCATCGGGAACCAGTGGATTAACAGATCTTCCCTCCCCATGATCTCCTTACTCAAAAACTGCTAGCCAAGGAAGATGAAATAACAAGCAGTCAGTGAGGCAGAGATGTTGGGTTTTTTTCCCCCCTCCTACAAGGTAGGAATTGCTTGGACAGTAGAAGGCCAAGTGGTTCAGGGTAATCACCTTCTTCTAGTACAGATAAGCAGGATCTCATAAGAACATAAGTTGTGTCATACTGGGTCATACCAATGGTCCATCAAGCCCAGCATCCTGTCTCTGACAGTGACCAATCATGGTGGCTTGGGAGAAGTACCCAACAGATCACAATGGGCAATTCAGTCCCTGTTGTTCCAGCCCCCAACAGTAAGAGGTTACATTCCCAAAACCTACTTGTCTAATAGCCATTAATGGACCTATCCACCAAGAACTTACCCAATTCCTTTTAAAAACTAGCTTCACTACTCGCCGTGACCACTTTCTCTGGCAGTAAGTTCCAAAAGTTAATTGTGCACTGAGTGAAAAAAAAAATACTTTCTCTTATTTATTTTAACTCTGCTACCAGTTAATTTCATGGAGTGTCCCCTTGTTTTAGTACTCTTCGAGAGGGTAAATAACTGCTCCATATTTACGTGTTTCACACCACTCATGATTTTATAAACATCTATCGTATCCCCTCTGTCCTCTCTTCTCAAAGTTAAAGAGCCCTAACCTATCAAACCTCTTCTCATAATGGCAGCTGTTGAAAAACCCTTGATAATCTTTGTTGACCTTTTTCGTTCCATTCCTAGTTCTTCTATGTCTTTTTTGAGATGGGGCGACCAGAACTGCGCAAACTACTCCCGCTGCGGTCGTACCACAGATCTATATAGAGGCGTTACAATACTTTAAGTTTTATTCTCTATCCCTTTCCGAATGATTCCTAACATTGTTTGCTTTTTTGACCACTGCTGCATACTGAGCAGAAGATTTCTATGTATTGTCTTCAATGACTCCCAAGATCCCTTTCTTGAGCGGTAACTGCTAATTTAGAATCCAGCATTGTACACATATAGTTTGGGTTATTTTTCCTTACGTGCATCATTTTGCACTTGTCCACATTAAATTTCATCTGCCATTAACCTGCAGGAGTGTAGCTATAATAGGTGCAGGTACATCGGGGCCCATGAGTCGAACTGCAGTTGCTGAGGTGCATGCATGCAGTGTGTGTGTGCATGCCGGAGTGAAGTGCCCCCAGGTTGGTGCCCATTCTCACTTAGCAACGTCCCTGGTAACCTGGCTTCTTCGAAGATGTAAGTATCCTCCTTTTTATCCTCACTTTAATCCTTCTGCTTGTGTGAAGATGAGAGACTGAAGTCAGCTAGGTGGTACTTATCACCAAAAAATGATCATGAAGACGAGCTCTGTGCTTGTGGCCCTGGTTGACTATCTTCACTTGAAAATTAACTGGGGAAATTGTTTCCTGTTGACTTTACTAGATCATTTT
The DNA here is from genome assembly GCA_003113815.1 of Sphenodon punctatus. NCBI lineage: Eukaryota > Metazoa > Chordata > Lepidosauria > Sphenodontia > Sphenodontidae > Sphenodon > Sphenodon punctatus. The sequence goes on along the minus strand of QEPC01005077.1, from coordinate 221,629 downwards.
GGTGGCCTTTAATACTGTTGATCATGGGGTGGTGTTGACACAGCTGCGGGACATAGCAGGGGTGCACGGGAGCACTCTTGAATGGTTCTGCTCATTCCTGGATGGGAGAACTCAGGGGTGATGGTGATAGTGATAGTTCCTCATCCCCCAGGAGCGACCTTGTGGGGTCCCACAGGGTTTCATCTTGTACCCACTCCTGTTCAATGTGTATATGAGGCCTGTGGGTGAGATTGTTTAGAGATTTGGAGTGAAGTACCATCAGTACGCTGATGACACCCAACTCTATCTTTCTTTTTCATCTGAACCAGGCCCTGCAGTCTCAGTGCTTACCAGGTGCCTGGCTGCCTTTGGGGACTGGATGCAGGTGAGTCGATTAAAGCCGAATCCAGACAAGACTGAGGTTATGATGGTCGGCTGGCCATGAGACCTGGAGAATGTAGGCACCCTTGTTATTGATGGGGTCAAGCCCTCTTTGGTGTCTCAGGCTCGTAGCCTTGGTGTGCTCTTGGATCCACTGCTATACCTGGATAGTCAGATTGCAGCAGTGGCCAGAAGTGCTTTTCAGCTACTTCATCTGGTGAGAAGGCTGCAACCTTTTTTTTGTCAGATTTGGATTTGGCCACTGTCCATCTGTGCCTTCATAACATTGAGGCTAGACTACTGCAATGTGCTCTATGGGGGGGTCCCCTTGATTGTTCAGAAGCTGTTGTTGGTGCAGAATGCAGCAGCCTGTGTTCTGTCAGGGTGGGTCGCTGGAAGCATGTTACACCAGTGTTCTGGTGTCTGCACTGGCTGCCGATAGCTTTCCAGACACAATTCAAGGTGCTGGTTTTGACTTATAAAACCCTAAATGGCTTGGGCCCCCAGTTAGCTGAAAGACATCCCCTTGCCTTATGTTCGTCATGGCCTCTGAGGTCAGCCAAGGGCACCCTTCTGCAAGTACCAACTGCCCGTAAGATCTGTACAACAAGGGCACAGAGGGAGGTGTTTTTTGGTTGCTGCTCCACGGTTATGGAGCTCCTTTCCATTGGAGGTCTGCCTAAACCCAAACCTGCTCATTGGGAAGAGATGCAAGACTTTCCTGTTTGGCCAGGCTGGGATAGGGTTGGGTGGGATTGGGTGGAAGGGTTAGGGAGAAGGTTGGAGGGTAAGGGAATTTAGGAATTTTTAAATACCTTGCATTTATATAGGTTCTATGTCTATCTAGATGAGTAGAAACTGTCTATCTAGATGAGTAGAAACTGCCTAGAGGACACAGATGCTTTCAGGTTCAAAGCTTTAAGCGTATTAAGACATGCTTGCACATAGAGCGAACAAAATAGCATATAATGGCTCAGGTGTTCAACCTGACCACTACCACAAATGCAAATCCATTCAGCATATTCAGCCCCCTGATACCGATCCGTGACAACAGCTGACTGCATCAATTGCCATTCAGAGGGCCATAAATGCTCTTCTTCGCCTATGACATATATTGTTTATATCTTTGTAAGCCATCCTGGGCAGGGTAATAAACTGAATGAATAAATAAACAAATTAATATAAATTAATGAGTTAGCCTGGTTCTCGTTAGGCTGATTTCCCCCCCCCCCCTTTCCTGGGTGGTTTCTGGCCCTGTCTACCCTACTGAGCAGATTCCCCCCCCCCACACCTTCCCACCATGCTAGCTCCCCCTAGCTCAGGTTGTAGTGACTTTAAAAGGCCATCTCATTCTACAAATGTGTGACTAATATTCGTCTTTCTGTTCATTTTGATTAAGATGGAAGCTGTAAATGAGTCATTAATAAAGAAAGGGACAAAGATATTTTTCCCATATTAGATCTTAATTGTAGAAATTGCAGATGACCTTTTTTTATAAAACACCATCCATTACTTAGATGGAAATACTAACGTTGTAAAACTTGGAAAAATAACAGTAATTAAAGTAATTTTAGCATTGAAAGCAATTAATGGTATAGTAGTTATTTCCATAGGGAATTATCACTGTGTGCTCTTCAATGGGTGAGCCGAGTCACTTTCATTAATACTAGTATACAGTGCCTTTTAACAAGGAATTTAAATGAGCTTCATCTCAGTTTTATAGGTGGATAAACTGAGGTGCATAGATTGTCTTTCAGTGCTTCATACGACTAGTAGCGCTATAGAAATGATTAGTAGTAGTAGTACTAGTAGTAGTCTTGCATCCTGATCTTCTTAGTGCCAATCCTCTGTTTCAATTGCTAGACCACACTCCCTTACCTTTTTTGACTTGGGAGCATTCACATTTTTGTATAGAATCTTAGAGTTGGAAGGGATCTCAAGGGTCACCTAGTCCAACCCCCTGCTTGGATGTAGGATGCCTACAGCTACAACATCCCTGACAGTTGACAGTCCAGCCTTTTTCTGAAAACCTCCAGCAATGGAGAGCCCACATCCTCTCTGGGCAGCTTGTTCCATTGCTGCACAGCTATTGCTGTTAGGAAGTTTTTCCTGATATGCAACTGAAACCTACCTTTCTGTAACTTGAGCCCATTGTTTCTAGTCTTGCCATCCATAGCAATGCAGAACAGTCCCGTGCCATATTTTTGAGACAACTCTTTAGATATTTGAAGACTGTTGTCATGTCTCCCCTTACTCTTTTTTTTGTTAGGCTAAACATACCCAATTCCTTCAGTTTCCTCATAAGATTTGCTTTCCAAACCTTGTATTATCTTTGTCACCCTCCTCTGAACCCACTCCAATTTGTCAATCTAGACAAAATACTGCAGGTGAGGTCTGACCAGTGCCGAAGAGAGTACAACAATTTCTTCTGCTGACTTGGAAACAATGCTTCTGTTAATGCAGCCTAAAACTACATTAGCCCTGCCCTAGTGTTTTGAAAAAACTGACATTAATTGTGTCTCGGGTGTTCTTTCTACCCCTGTCCTCAGCACTGAGATTTCTGATGGAATGTGTAAATTAACATGAAATATGATGAGGCTGAAAAAACTACCCCAGGTGAAAAAAACCTGGGCTTAAAAAAATACCCCATGGTATATACATTGGGGGTGGTTAGTGGTTGGTTTATTTTTTTTGTCTTTTTAAAAAAAAAACAGGAAAAAATCCGGCTAATGGGAACCAAATTTCCTTTGAGTATATTGTGTACCTGGGTCCAGGTGAGAATGTTCTAAAAGGGCAAAGTTGGAGAGCCACTAACTTGCAAGTTTCTGTAAGAGATGTGCACCCAGGTTAGGAAAATACCCCCAGAAAATGGAGCAGGGTTAACTGCCTTGTATGAAGGAGCTGATGAGATGAAAATGTCTATTGTTTGCCTCTACTGCTTGTACGTTACTCTTTCCAGTGTAGCTGGGCACTTGGTAGGTTGTTTTTGGTTTTTTTTAAACCAAACCCACAATTTTAAGGTTTTCGGTTGGTCTAAAACTAATTTTCTTGATTTGTTTCTGTTCATGTTTGAGGATCTTCAAGATGGGGTACTCCGTGACACTGGCCTTTTGAGTCTGAGTGTGCTGGATGTGGCACACGTTAGAGCAGTCACACACACTTTTTTCCTGCGACCCCACACTCCCCCCAATTTTGAGACTTAAATGTAGATATGCAAAATATATATCCAGTATCAATCTAGATCACAACTCCATCTGCAGATGGTGAGACTCCACTTTTGGTTTGTGACCCGTAGATTGGGAATTTCTACTCTGGAGTGCTTCATATCTATTTAAAGTATTGGCCAGAGGTTTCTCATGCGAGACATTTGCTCTCTCTCAGGAGTGCTCCAAATCCTGCATCTTGAAGCCTTCTCCTTGACTTGTTCCTTTAAAAAAAGAAAAGAAAAATAAGTTCCTCAAACACACAAAAATATTCACATCTGTGACCCAGATCAGGAAAGCTTGCCAGTTGAATATTGTTGATTCATATATCGTCTTGTTTAATATGGGGAAATGGCTGTTGTGGTTCTTTGGTAAGAAACAGTTGAAATACAATTTACTGGTGTCTCACAAAACTGTTAACTATAGCGATGCAAAGTTGTTTCCTCGGTATATGTAGATTTGAGCCAAATTGTTAATGGACTAAAAAAAATAAATCATTTTTTTCCCTATGGGAGTTAAAACAGTGAATTGTTTCTTCTAGGCCTTGCTGGAGATTGTGTTTCGCGCAAAAGTGGTTATAACAGGCGATGGGTTCATTCCCGGAGAAAGAAGTGTCATTATCATGAACCACCGGACACGAATGGATTGGATGTTCCTGTGGAACTGCCTGATACGATACAGCTACCTCAGACTAGAAAAAATCTGTCTCAAATCCAGTCTTAAAAGCATTCCAGGATTTGGTAGGTCATTAACATTTCTAAGATAAAAGGAATCTTTAAAAAAAAAAAAAAAAAGTGGCTTCCCACACCATTCTACTCTCAAATGATTGATTTTCAAATTCTGTTCCAGTGGTCAGAGATCAGCTTTTTCCCCACTCGGAACAAAGGCATTTGTGAAGCTTTAATCCATTATCCAGTGTATACTTATCAAAAAGACTGCTTTTTTCCTAGGTTGCTCAAAAGCCTTTATAATAGGCTGTAAGTTGTCAATGGAGCTCAGGTAGTACAGGATATGGAATAACTTAGAATTGTCCTTTTTTGTCACTTTTACATTGATGTAGGCCAGAAACCTGTCTACATTAAGCAGAGAAACTTATTTTGATACAGCCAAAAGGTTGTCATACTAGCTGTGTTTCAGGATAAATATGCAGGTTTATCTGAAATAAAGCATACGTCTTACATTTTATTTATCTTTTAGATATGCTGACATCTTGCACAAAGCTACCTTGTGCAGAATTTGTCAACTTCCTGGGTTTTGAGAGAAGCCTACTTTTTGTGGCTTCCCAAAGACCACTGTCTCTTACACTGTAAGAAGACAGACCAGACACAGCAGGTTGCAATCTTATTTAAATCTGGGGTTCAGGTCAATTTGGTGCAATCTTAATAACCTGAGGTTGCAATCTTATTTAAACCCCAGCTGGAATTCCAGGGTCTGTTCATAACTGCTATGGCACCTCTCCCCCGAAACACCATACACAAGAGGTAAAATAATTAGACCAAGAAGGGGGCTTACCCTTTTGGCTACCTGACAGCCTGAGGGAGTCCCATCCTCCTGCTGTGCCCATTGGAGATGCCCTTTGCATGTGCAAGCTGTTTGTTTATTTCCTGAGATGACTTCCAGAACAGGACTTAGATGGTTCTCACTTTCACATGGATTTCTGGGATTCCTATGCTAAACATCTGCCAAAAGTTGTAAAAATGAAAAAGAGAGGAAAAAAACGGCACGAACTTGTCTGATGGTGAACACCCTGCCTGCTTTGCACAAGGCAAAAGCCTACAGCTTCCTGAGCAGTTTTCATGTTCAACCTCCCAAAGGGGCAACTAGCATAGGACTGCAGTGGCAACTAGTTATGCCAGTCGATGCTGACCTTAGCCAAAATCTACCTTTTAGGTGAGAAGAGTGTGTTTTCAGTACATGCTGAAAGCGGAGAGCAGATCTGATTGTGTGCAGCATCTTTAGATGGCTGCCAAATCTTGTAAGAACTGCAACCCTTGTCTGTTCCCACTGGCAGACAAAACTCGCAAAATCTTATTTTGAAGTCAAATAGACCTCTCGAGCTAAATAGACCTGTTCATTTATATTAATTTTTTACAATTTATATGCCACCCCCTCCTGCCTCAGGCATCTCTGGGCAGCTCACAATATATTAAAACATTTCAGAACATTAAAATGAAACCATAATAATTTCAATTTAAACAATGTAAAACCCCATCTCCCCCCACTACCCTAACCCAACCCACCCACCCCATGTCCCTCGGGAAAGGCCCGGTCTTACATTGTCCAGTTATTATTCCTCTTCCCCCGCCCCCAGGCAAAACAAGCAGCTGGGGAGAATTTTGACTGTTTTCAGCCACCACCCACTGTCATTCTATGCCTGTCAGTGAAACAACCCTGGATACGTTCTTGGGGGAGGGGAGAATAGGTCCATTAATGGCTATTAGCTAAGTAGGTTGTGGGACGTAATATCTGATCGTCAGGAGCTGTGAGTGAACAGCAGGGAACGGATCACTCCAGTATGACCTATTGGGTATAATTCTCCAATGATCTTGATGGACCAATTGTATAGTCTCACTCAGTATGGCACTTATTAACCCTCTTTTTCCAGTTGCTCTAGGTGGAGGGGAGTAGGAGGGTATTTTGGTAGAAATGCATTTTACATGAATAGAAGGGGCACCAGGACATGGAGCTTGAAGTAATTTACGATAAGGCTTGCTGCAGGTGGAAAAAAGTTGCACCTTCCTGTTGTACAGAAAGGGAAGAAACAGCTTAAAAAGTGAGATTCATAATCAAATGGAAATTTGCACAAGGAGGTTTTTTGACATGAATGTGACACTCAGAGCGGAAAATAAAAAACATTAGGGTGCTAAATATGGAGGACTAGAGACTGTTCAGAATTAGATCAGAGAAACGGAAAGTCAGTGGGAGCAGTTCACCTCTTATGAATCATTTACTTTTATTTTCCAGCTCATTTTTTTTCTAAACATGTGCCAGGAATGCAAATGTACAGTCAGTACACATACACAATGTGGTGGCACATAGCAGTGGGAAAATTGTGGCCAAAGAGAATAATCCATGGAGTTTTCCTTGCAGAGGTTTTCCCCATGGCTCTGTGTGATACAAAGTGTTTAACTGGTTGTTTTAACTCGAGAAAAATCTTCAGTAATTCTGTAATTCTTTTTCAGTAGCTTTGTCTATTTTGTAATATTTTAACAGTGACTTCTAAAAGTTAGAAGCAAGATGGTTTTGACAGTGTCATGACTCTGGGTCCCCCCCCCCCCATTATATTTTTTGCTGTCACATCCATATAATTTTCCAACCTGATACTGGGAACTTGGGTTCAAAGTCAAATCTCAGCTGTGATATTCAAATGGGAGATTCTTTTCCCCAAAAGTCACCCCACCCCACCCCCACTACATGTTTTATAAGATTCCCAGAGCTCTGCTGGTACCATAATTTTACCTAAGGTCTGTGTACTCATCCTCACCACATGGACCAACCAGTCATAATTCTTGATGTAACCAAACCAAGCACGTGCACCTGGGACCTCGCATCCTCGTGACTGTTACACTCCTTGTCTCTCCCTTTGTTCCTCTTCCTTTGCTTCTCTCCTCCCCCTCCCCCCGTCTCTCAGATTGTAAGCCCTAGGGCAGGGACCGTCTATTCAATTACTGGTAAAACACCAGGTACATTGCTGGTGCTATATAAATGTTTGCTAATAATAAAAATATTTTTTCATACCTAGCTGATGCATTGGGCAGAGGAAATTTGAGAGAGCTAAGGTAACCTTTTTCAAGGGCTTCTGAATAGAAAAGTGCCCCACAAATCAATGCAGCTAGCTTTTCTCTCTTAAACTGAACAGGTTTACTTAGAGTAAGCAATATGTCAGAAGACAATAACCACACATACCTGTCCACAGTTATTCTAAACTTTGGCTGTAGATGTTCCTCCATCTCCCCCAGGTATGTGAACATTCTAGGAACTGCAGGAACCTGGAGCTGGGGGAAGGGAATTGCTGTGGAAGCTTTGTTGCTGGGCTCTGCCCGCTTGTGTGCTGATTGGTGCTTTCTCCATCTCCCCTAGGTGCATAAAGGCTCTAGGAGCTGCAGGTGCCTGCCTGCGGTGCGGGCGACTGCCTAAGGGCAGGGCCAAAGGTGCTTCTCGTTAGGTGGCTGTTTGACGATTTAGATGTGGGCTTAGACCTCTTGGAACACTTCAGCTGCACTGGAGACTACTTGATCATGCTTTTAAATGGTGGGGAGGAAGTGTGGNAAGAGGTAAAATAATTAGACCAAGAAGGGGGCTTACCCTTTTGGCTACCTGACAGCCTGAGGGAGTCCCATCCTCCTGCTGTGCCCATTGGAGATGCCCTTTGCATGTGCAAGCTGTTTGTTTATTTCCTGAGATGACTTCCAGAACAGGACTTAGATGGTTCTCACTTTCACATGGATTTCTGGGATTCCTATGCTAAACATCTGCCAAAAGTTGTAAAAATGAAAAAGAGAGGAAGAAAACGGCACAAACTTGTCTGATGGTGAACACCCTGCCTGCTTTGCACAAGGCAAAAGCCTACAGCTTCCTGAGCAGTTTTCATGTTCAACCTCCCAAAGGGGCAACTAGCATAGGACTGCAGTGGCAACTAGTTATGCCAGTCGATGCTGACCTTAGCCAAAATCTACCTTTTAGGTGAGAAGAGTGTGTTTTCAGTACATGCTGAAAGCGGAGAGCAGATCTGATTGTGTGCAGCATCTTTAGATGGCTGCCAAATCTTGTAAGAACTGCAACCCTTGTCTGTTCCCACTGGCAGACAAAACTCGCAAAATCTTATTTTGAAGTCAAATAGACCTCTCGAGCTAAATAGACCTGTTCATTTATATTAATTTTTTACAATTTATATGCCACCCCCTCCTGCCTCAGGCATCTCTGGGCAGCTCACAATATATTAAAACATTTCAGAACATTAAAATGAAACCATAATAATTTCAATTTAAACAATGTAAAACCCCATCTCCCCCCACTACCCTAACCCAACCCACCCACCCCATGTCCCTCGGGAAAGGCCCGGTCTTACATTGTCCAGTTATCATTCCTCTTCCCCCGCCCCCAGGCAAAACAAGCAGCTGGGGAGAATTTTGACTGTTTTCAGCCACCCCCCACTGTCATTCTATGCCTGTCAGTGAAACAACCCTGGATACGTTCTTGGGGGAGGGGAGAATAGGTCCATTAATGGCTATTAGCTAAGTAGGTTGTGGGACGTAATATCTGATCGTCAGGAGCTGTGAGTGAACAGCAGGGAACGGATCACTCCAGTATGACCTATTGGGTATAATTCTCCAGTGATCTTGATGGACCAATTGTATAGTCTCACTCAGTATGGCACTTATTAACCCTCTTTTTCCAGTTGCTCTAGGTGGAGGGGAGTAGGAGAGTATTTTGGTAGAAATGCATTTTACATGAATAGAAGGGGCACCAGGACATGGAGCTTGAAGTAATTTACGATAAGGCTTGCTGCAGGTGGAAAAAAGTTGCACCTTCCTGTTGTACAGAAAGGGAAGAAACAGCTTAAAAAGTGAGATTCATAATCAAATGGAAATTTGCACAAGGAGGTTTTTTGACATGAATGTGACACTCAGAGCGGAAAATAAAAAACATTAGGGTGCTAAATATGGAGGACTAGAGACTGTTCAGAATTAGATCAGAGAAACGGAAAGTCAGTGGGAGCAGTTCACCTCTTATGAATCATTTACTTTTATTTTCCAGCTCATTTTTTTTCTAAACATGTGCCAGGAATGCAAATGTACAGTCAGTACACATACACAATGTGGTGGCACGTAGCAGTGGGAAAATTGTGGCCAAAGAGAATAATCCATGGAGTTTTCCTTGCAGAGGTTTTCCCCATGGCTCTGTGTGATACAAAGTGTTTAACTGGTTGTTTTAACTCGAGAAAAATCTTCAGTAATTCTGTAATTCTTTTTCAGTAGCTTTGTCTATTTTGTAATATTTTAACAGTGACTTCTAAAAGTTAGAAGCAAGATGGTTTTGACAGTGTCATGACTCTGGGTCCCCCCCCCCCCATTATATTTTTTGCTGTCACATCCATATAATTTTCCAACCTGATACTGGGAACTTGGGTTCAAAGTCAAATCTCAGCTGTGATATTCAAATGGGAGATTCTTTTCCCCAAAAGTCACCCCACCCCACCCCCACTACATGTTTTATAAGATTCCCAGAGCTCTGCTGGTACCATAATTTTACCTAAGGTCTGTGTACTCATCCTCACCACATGGACCAACCAGTCATAATTCTTGATGTAACCAAACCAAGCACGTGCACCTGGGACCTCGCATCCTCGTGACTGTTACACTCCTTGTCTCTCCCTTTGTTCCTCTTCCTTTGCTTCTCTCCTCCCCCTCCCCCCGTCTCTCAGATTGTAAGCCCTAGGGCAGGGACCGTCTATTCAATTACTGGTAAAACACCAGGTACATTGCTGGTGCTATATAAATGTTTGCTAATAATAAAAATATTTTTTCATACCTAGCTGATGCATTGGGCAGAGGAAATTTGAGAGAGCTAAGGTAACCTTTTTCAAGGGCTTCTGAATAGAAAAGTGCCCCACAAATCAATGCAGCTAGCTTTTCTCTCTTAAACTGAACAGGTTTACTTAGAGTAAGCAATATGTCAGAAGACAATAACCACACATACCTGTCCACAGTTATTCTAAACTTTGGCTGTAGATGTTCCTCCATCTCCCCCAGGTATGTGAACATTCTAGGAACTGCAGGAACCTGGAGCTGGGGGAAGGGAATTGCTGTGGAAGCTTTGTTGCTGGGCTCTGCCCGCTTGTGTGCTGATTGGTGCTTTCTCCATCTCCCCTAGGTGCATAAAGGCTCTAGGAGCTGCAGGTGCCTGCCTGCGGTGCGGGCGACTGCCTAAGGGCAGGGCCAAAGGTGCTTCTCGTTAGGTGGCTGTTTGACGATTTAGATGTGGGCTTAGACCTCTTGGAACACTTCAGCTGCACTGGAGACTACTTGATCATGCTTTTAAATGGTGGGGAGGAAGTGTGGGAGGATGGAGTTTGTTTGGACCCTCTGTGAGGGGGGTATTGGGTGTTGGTGGGAAGAGGGGAGGGTTATGTGTTGACCCCTCTCTGAGAGGGGCAGTTGGGGTGGGGGACCTTTAAGGGTTATGCCTTCTGAGAGTGGGTGGGTTAGGGTTCTGCCCTGACCCATTTGTGAAGTAGGTTTTGGGAAGGGGGAGGTTAGGGGTGGAAGGGCAATGCCCTGTCCCCTCTATGAGAGCATAGAAAAGACAATAGGGCCGATCCCAAGCTGTGTGAATCCCACGCGTAGCCACATTGACCTCTCTTGCTGGCACATTGTACCTTGCAGAAACTGCGTGCACACACGTGGCATCTACAGGACTTGGGATTGGCTGCAATGATTGTGATTTTAATTGGATTTTTCAATGAATGTAATCTTTAATTGGTTTTTTGTATTTCTATGTGATTGGGTTTTTTTTCTGTTCTGTAGCCGCTTGGAGTCCCTTGGAAGAAAGCAGGATATATAAATCCAAAATGATTATGAGGATTGTTGTTGGCTGGTCAGGGTTCCTAAACCTGTTTTAAATAACAAACAAAACCCAACTTTAATTCAATCACTATGTAGCTAACATGAGATTTTGTCACATTTAGAATAATAGCATTTTAGGTTTGGAAGGGACCTGAAGAATCATCCAGGGTGACATCTGTGTGTTTGTCAGAAAGTCATCCTAGCAGGTGTTGGTTTTGCCCAGGTTCAGGAGAATGCTCACTTCCAAAGTACTTTTTTTCCCTTTTCCAGACACTGTGTCTTTTGAAAAGCATAGAGGGAATTGTTTATCAACAGCCCCAGGAGGTAGCTAACTCTCAAGGATATCCTTTGTATGTTATACCCAGACATTTTATGTGGCTTCTGCATGTAGTGTAAACTTGTAAACTGAGGCCGGGACAATAAAAACCCTGGAGTTCTGCTTGGGTGAGATCAAAATTCCACTTTTGTAAAGAAAACACTTGAAAACTTAGAAAAGCATCTAGCTCTTACGTAAAACACAAAGTATGGAACTAAAGTACAATATGTTCTCATGAATGTAAACAATTTGAGATAGTTTCTTCCTCAGAGAGAGAGAGAGAGAGAGAGAGAGAGAAATTAAGAAAGAATAAAAAACAGTGTTAGTTAACGGTATACTTAAACATAATAAAATTTTGCAGTGTCTCACCGGATCGCCTGCAGTGTTGGGAGCAATAATATCAGGCTAATACATAATATTTATACATTAACATCCACGTGGTCCACTTTAAGATTAAATTCTGATTGGCTTCTTATTTTTGATGAATCACTAGATCTATTTCTAATTGGCTAAACTCAGCTGGGTCAAAATACCCTGCTTATGCATCATTCAATCTGATAATAGGAAGATGTTTTGAGTATCTTCGGACTCTTTGGTAGTTGAGCTTTCTTGCAAACATAAACACTTCCTGAAGCTTGTCTTTAGCTTCACTTCACCTTTTCGCCAGTTCACTCAGCACATGACGCTACTGTCTGCAAAATCTATTTAACATAATACCCTTTTGGTGGAAACTGAGGTACAGAGTGTACAGTAGCTATCCTGAGTCCTACAGTCTATTTGATGCCTCTCTGGACCACTCAAATCAGGGCTGACCAATTAACCTCAGGGTTGCGAGTGCATTTTCTGTCAGTACAATGACATGGGCCAAATAGCAGATAAGACTTAAAATTTCCACTCTGTTGAACAATGAGATAGCAGACTTCTGTGACTTTTAAAGTTAGGCATAACTGGAACTAGTTAATAGCCAGGTGCAGCATCACAGTTAATCATAGGACACTTTGACAACCCAGTGCACGTGTGATTGTCACCATTCATTACTTATACACCAGTTTGTAGATTGAGGATCTTTATAATTTTGAAATTCATTTTCTTTTGAATACATGGAGCACATGAAATAGTACATAAGTTTGAAATAATCAAACCTATTGCTGTTCATGAAACTTATTAATGTAGTTATTATACAGTTACCGAAGAATTTATTTAAAGATATAATTTCTTTCAAAATCATGTAGGGATGAGATAGTAATGTAGCACCTTTTATCTGAGCAGTATAAGAATACTTTGCATACATTAAACCTCACAGACACCCCTGTGAAATGCCTTTTGCTAAGTAATGCACCAATATTACAAGTGAGGAAGCCTAGAGATTAGGAAACCTGCCTAACTGACATAAAAAAAGTCTGCAGCGAAGTTAGGAATGGAACCCAGTAGAATCAACTTCCCTACCCCTTCAGTGTTAGATAATGCATCCTTTATATTTGAAATTGTCTCTGAATCTGGAAACTTAGTTGCAGAGGAATGTATATTTGGATATGGAAGATGTTAAAGTATCAGAACATTAAGTTGTAGTTATTGGCTACTGCACTGTGCAGTGATTTTATTTATTTTTTTGTATTCAAGAAATTGATGATAAATACGGACTTTCCTGATGGACCACAATAGTTCGTTAATTGTGTTTAGTCACTGACATGTATCCTAGAAATAGTTACTAATTATTAGTACATTAATTTACCAGAAGAACTTTGAATTCACTAAACCTACGTTTTAAATAGAAAGTTTGCTTCTAGTTTAGTAAACAAATAAATGATGCATGCAGTAAGATTTCCAAAACACAAAATTACGTTCTTATTGACTCCATAGGATAAGTATTCCTAATGCTGGGAAACAGTTCTAACCATCATCACTAGAAGGCAGAAATCTTCAATGATTTTCACTGGGCATGCTCAGAGGGACTTCGCCCTCCATTTTGTCCCCAGTTGTATTTCTGCCTCACAACTAACAGGAGGTAGATTCTGTGCGCTCCGCACACATTTTTGGCAGTTGTCCAGTCTGGGCTCTGGGCATAACCAAGAGTTCGAGTAGTGATTTAGAAACAGAATATAACAGCCCACAATGGACACTTAGTTAAATTTGGGTCACAGATCCACTCCTGCTTCCCTCTTCATAGACCTGTCCCTGTGGGCTCAGGCAACAGGTAGGGTGGGCACGTGGGAGTCCCACCGGGCTCTCCCTCCGCTTTAAAAGAGCGCATTGCTCTTGCTAATGGTTCTACTGTGGAAGCCCCTCCTCCCCTCTAGGTGGGCCTCCTTTCTCACTCAAACAAGGGATTACAGGAGCTAGCTAGGCCACAGAAACACACCAAAATGCATCCACCAGGTGAGTTACTTGAGCGACCATGCTCACCACGCCAAGGAGCAGTGTGATGAAACGGTAAGACTGGTGCTTACCCCGGTAGAGCAGTTGCAATTCGAAACCCTTAATAAAATCCTATGGTCTCTAGACAAGCAGTACCCCCCCTCCCCGACTCTACCTGCAAGTGCTCCATTGGCGGCAAATGGCAATCTCAATCAGCCGGGAAGGTCAAGTAGCCCGCCCCCAAGAGGGCCAGGGCAGAAAAGCCACAGCCCAGATCAATCAAGGAGCTCCTGGGCTCCTCATCAGATGAGGAATGAGTGATGGAGGAGGAGATGGAAGTGAAGTAGTTTAGTGAGGGAGAACTGGCAGGGGAGGAGACTAATCCCCCTGCCCACTTTTACAGACAAAAAGAACAGCAGACCATCCAGGCCAGAGATAGTGCAGGAGTCTGATGACTCGGAGGAGAGTGAGCCTGAACACCATTCATCTTTCCAGGAATCTGGTGGGGATGACACAGAGCCTCAACAGCCCCCTCCTGTTCAAGAGGTTTGTGATCAGGACTGTGAATGTCCCTCATCTTCAAGGGAAAAGATAATCAGATGAGTTCACAGGGTGCTGAACATAAAATAAAAAAACCTAAAAAATAACTAAAAAGGAGTCTGACTCATCTGAGGAGGACCTTGGATAGAGACTACATTCCAAAGATGTCAGGCAAAGAGAGAACTTGATTTCTAGACAGAGCTTTTGAAAAGCTTATCAGAGCAGAATGGGAGCAACCCAATAAAGCCTCTAGGCTTAACAAAACTCAGGATACACTCTCTTCCTTTTCCAAGGGAAAGTCAGCCGTATTTAACACACCAAGGGTAGATGCAGCAGCAGCAGCTCTGGCCCGAAAGTCCATGTTTCTTGCAGAAGGGGATACTTACCCCAAGGACCCCACTGATAAGGGAATAGATTCAGGGCTGAGGTGAAACTTTGAAGCAGTCTCAGCAGTACTCAGAATGTTCCTGGCCACTTCCTATTTTTCAAGAGCAATTATGACATGGATAAATATTGGTATAACCACAGACACATCATAAAGACACGTCAGGCATTCTTTCACGTGTCCCCGAGATCCAGAAACGAATTAAAACACCAGGCAATGACATTGGAAATAGCCAGATTAGCAAGCATAGCAGCAGTAAAGCCAGGACAGGGACTGTACTCAATTCTGTTCTTGGTACAAATCCATAAAAATAAAGAAATTCAAGATGGAGACAGTAAAGTCCATATGCCTCGCAATTTCGCAGGGAGTCTGGCTAGCCTCCTTGGATCTGAAGGAGGCATATTTGCACATTCCAATCCAGCCAGGTCACAGACAGTGGCTGAGATTCTTTTACGACGTCCTACGCTGGCAGTATTGAGCCCTGTCTTTTGAACTGGCCACAGCTCCCAGAACTTTCTTGAAAATACTAATCCTTCTGATTGCCAACCTCAGGCTGAAAGGCATATCAGTTTTCCCTTATCTGGACGACCTCCTGGTCAAGGCTCCGTCGCGCTATCTAGCAGTGTCAGAAACAATTACCTAGCTGGAATATCCTGGATTTTATAGTAAACAGATGAAAAAGCATACTGACTCCATTGCAGTCCATCAAGCACCTGGGAGTTGTGATAGATACAGTAGCGGACAGGGCCTTCATCCCTACTCAAAGGCAGGCCAAGATCAGATCTCTCATCACAAGGATACTCTCCCAGAGTACCACCCCCCTGCCTCAACTAGCCATGCTAACTAGCCACGGGTTAATGGTTTTTTGCCAGCAACACTTGGGGTGGTCTCGTTTCCATCTGAGGCCTTTTATGGGGTTTCTGCGATCCTGGCAGCTCCAGATTATGAGCAAAGCAAGCATACCACTGAACTTCCAGTCAGAATTGGGGAGTCACTATTATGCTGGATGGCCTCTCACCATTTTGCCAATGGAGTACCACTACTAGAACCAGAGAGAGTAGTAATAACTACCAATGCAAGTCTCATTGGTTGGGGAGCTCACATGCAGGGCCTAGTGCCACAGGGCTCTAGAGTTGCAAAACAGTGTGAACTGTCTGGAGCTGAGTGCAATTCATCTGATCCTTCTGGAGTTCACCTCTGCAGTAAGAGGAAGGCACGTAATGATACTCACCGACAACACCACGGCACTGGCCTACGTAAAAACAACAACAAGGGGGCTCCAGCCAGCTGTCCAGGGAGGCCATGAAACTACTGGACTGGACAGAGATCAATGTACTATCAATATCAGCAGCTCACATTCGAGGGAGGAACAACATAACAGCAGATTGGTTGCACAGACAAGAGATCGATCCAGGGGAGTGGACTGCCAACCCACAAGCTTTCAGACACATCGTCCAGCAGTTCGGGTCCCCCATAGTGGATCTGTTCTAATCTCCAGTAAACAGAGCTACAAGTGTATGTCCAGGACATTCCACCAGCAGGCAGAGGCACAGGATGCGCTCAACAGATGGCCCAAGGGAATCCTGGACTCATTTCCTCCATTCCCATTGATCAGCAAAATCAAGAGGGAACGGACCACAGTCATCCTGGTAGCTCTATTTTGGCCATGAAGGCCTTGGTTTCTGGACTTACTCGGTCTCAAACAGGCGGAGCCTCTGTGCTTAGAACCAACAGTAGATAATTTGTTACAGTGTCCAGTCCTTCACAGTTATCCTCATTTTCCACAGAGAATCAACAAAAATAATATATTGGTGCACCTGGCGAGTCTTTACCAGCTGGCAAGACTTGGAAAAAGACCTTAAGCCAAATACTTTTTCTATACAGATGGCAGCTCTAGGCAGCACCCTGGAGATAGTTAGAGGATCTAGAATAGCAGCTCATCCACGTTTAGAAAATTCCTCAAAGCAGCCTGAATCATCTCCCCCCGGGTAGTACACTGATTTCCAATATGGAGATTAAATTTGGTTCTAAAGGTGTTGTCCAAACCTCCTTTTGAACCCTTGGCAAAGGTCTCCACATATTTTCTTTTAATAAAATTGGCTTTTCTTGTCGCAATTACATCAGCCAGATGAATTTCGGAGTTAGGGACACTTTCGGTGGCTCCTACCTTATGCTCATTTAGAAAGGAGTTGTAGGCCCTTCATTTGGATTACACTTTTGTGCCAAAAGTTAACAATATTTTACATAGGCAGCAGGAGGTGGTTCTACCTTCTTTCTGTTCAAAACCTTCCCATCCTCTGGAAAGAGACTGGCACACCCTAGACATTAGGAGAGCTCTAAAAATTTACATAGAACCCAGTCTTTCAGAAAGATGTCAGCAATGTTATTAACTATTCGCCACTGTGGAAGGGTCTTAAAAGTCTCTAGAGTAGTAATCACAAAGTGGGTAGCAGCCTGTGTATCTGAGACATAAAGGGCCTCGGATCTGGTTAGGTTTATAAGCTCTAATCTTTTGAAGACTGTACTTTAAGTTGATAAGTTCTAATCTTTAGTACTGGTGTAGGTTAGTATTGTATTTTCAAGCAGCTTATCACACTTGGGTACAAAATGGAGGGCGCAGAGCATGCCCAGTGAAAATTATTGAAGATTTTTGCCTCCTATTGGTGATGGCCGGAACTGCTTCCCAGTGTTAGGAATATTTATCCTATGGAGTCTTCCAGAAGAACAATTTACAGGTAAGTGAAACAAATTATCCTTTTCAGTAATTTCAGTTTCAGAAGTATTAGTGTGCCATTTCAATTGTCAAAATACAGTTCCTAAGAAGCCCAATTCACAATGATTTCATGAAAAAGCTACTTGGACATATTGTGTAGTGAAAGTTCTCAAGGGGATTTCTAATAGCATGGGTAGTTTCTAATGGCATTAATGTATTTTCAATATGCCTTTGTTTATTTAAATTTCTACCCCACCCTTTCCCTAAAGCCAAGGGTGGCTTACAATATTAAGCACACAAAATACATTAACATTAAATGCTTTGTCAAATAAAAAAGTTTTACACTGCCTGTGGAATATGGTCAGGCTTTGGACCTCCATGGGAGTGGAATTCAACAATACTGGGGCAGCAGTCAAGAACACCTCTTTGTGGGCCTTGTATGAACAAGATTGGCAGGTGGTACCTGCGAGAGAGGGCTCCCAGCCAACTGCAAGGGGTCGTGGTGGGAGCACGATAGGAAAGGCGGCCTTTCAGATATGTGGGGCCCAGGCCATTTAGGGCTTTAAAGTTCAAAACCAGCATCTTGAATTGTGCCTTGAAAGCTATAGGTAACCAATGCAGACTGTAAAGCCCAGATGTAATGTGCTCACGACGATCCACCGCTGAAGGAGTGGGGCTGCTGTGTTCTGCACCAGCTGCAGCTTCCGAACAGTCATCAAGGGCAGCCTCATGTAGAATGCATTGCAGTAATCCAGCCTTGAAGAGGCTGTGGCCCTTCCTTTCTGATCTAGCCACCAGATTAGAAAGGAAGGGGCACAGCCTTCTCACCAGATGCAGTTGAAGAGTGCTCCTGGCCACTGCTGCAGCTTGCAGCAAGGAATCCAGAAGCACTCCAAGGCTATGAACACGGGTAACCAGAAGGGACCGGACCCTGTCCCAGCCCCCTCCCAAGTCACAAGGTCGAGCAACCATCATCACTTTAATCTCTTGTCTGGATTCATCTTCAGTCGACTCAACAGCAGCCAGGCATTGAGTAAACACCTAATACGTTGATATGTGTATACGTTGGTGTGTATGCACAAACTCACCTGGCCACTGTACTTATCAGCAAAGATATATTTATTTAATTGATAGCCCAAGCCATCTCAAGGGGCCAAGGCAGGTAACTTCATAAAATAGATAGCAGTTTAAAAATTAAAGGGAGTGAAAATATACAACATAAACACCATAGAAATGTGTACAGATTATAGATCTGTGGGATTGACTCTTTTGTTAAGGCTGGTTGCATATTCCATTAAAATCACAAAAAATCTATTTTTTATAAAATAGAGATGATTTAACCTATCACTGAAATTTTGTATGGAGGATCACTTTGTTGAGGGGTAGAAACTATCCAGATTTCATCCAGATTGGTGGATAAAATGGCTGAGTTTATTGGACTTCAAATTTTGGAGGCAGAACTGATTCTTTTCCCCAGTTTGTAACCTATCTTTGTTGACACAGAAATGTTCTGTTTTAAGTTATTTGTCTGGAGGCTTAGAGGTGTGAGAAAACTGAAGTGTACTTTTGTAGTGATTTCCTGAGTTTAGATTTTGAAAATCCAGCATATAGTTTTAAATTGCAATGTTTTGAAGTTTCCATGTTA
>QEPC01005077.1:158161-189015 GCA_003113815.1 Sphenodon punctatus | reverse complement strand
GGGGGGGTTGATGACCCCTGCATTTACTGTGAGGCTTGATGAAGCCCTGCAACGTGTATTTTTCGTAAGTGTTCTCTAAAATTGGCATATCTGGCCATCCTACTGTGAACTCAAGACTTTTGAGCTGGCTCCTCCTCTCCTTTTCTGGAGGGTGTGTGTGTGTGTCAACGTTACCCCCTGTACTGCTTTTGTTTGTTGTGCTACTTTACATGAGGGGTCATGGTGACCACCAATACCATGGGGGGGTTGTTTTGTATTTCTGTGTTTCAGTTGTTGTTCTAATAAATTGTCCAAAAAAAGGTCTTAATCTGGAGTCCATTTCAAATCAATCGCATTCATTATTTTTCAGCTATTTATTAATTGGGGTCCATTTGACCCCGATACAGTTATTGGTCAGTCACTTTCTCAGGTGCAGGAGTTGGCAAGTGTGTTCTTGAACTGCAGTTTACCCAAGTCACTGGGCCATTCATGCTGTTAAGAAAAGTGACATGAAATCTTTGAGCAGATGATAACCTTGAGAGCCTGTGTTTTTGTAACTCCCTGCTGGAGATGTCAGCAAAGAGAGACTCTACAGTGCTGGCTGCAGTCCCTTGCAAAGATGTCTAAAATTTCAGGCACTGTTGGGGCATTTTCAGACAAGACGCTCTCCACCCACTACCCACCCATCTACTATGCATGTTGCAGGGCTGCAGTGTTGCCCTATGGGTGCCCTGTAACATGGGTAGTGAGTGGGGAGTGCCTTGTCTTGAAAAGGCCCTTTGTGTCAGCCTTACAGTTTTCAGGGCTAACTATGCTTTATGGTGTAATGTGGGAGGTAGAAGCATGTCCTGAGTTTTCTTTCTAGTTGTGCGACAAGCCAAGTAAAATCCATGATTACCAGTAAGATGAGTCGGAATACTACCATTAACCTCTATGTTAGTTGTATTTTTCCTGTGCCTGCAGTTTTGCATCCCCCACTCCCAGACTAAGCACAAATTACAACTCTCAGGCGGAATAATGGTCCATCGAGCCCAGCATCCTGTCTGACAGTGGCCATTCTCAGTCGCTTCAGAAAAGTATGCAACAGGTCATAGTGAAGTGATCCATTCCTTCTGTTCACTCCCTGGTTACATCCCTGGGATGTCAAAGGTTACATCCCTGAACCCAATTGGCTAATAACAGTTAATCGACCTAGACTCCAAGAATTTATCCAGTCTTTTTAAAATCAAGCTATACTACTAGCCTTGACCATGTCCTTGAGCAACAAGTTCTGCAAGGTAATTGTGCACTGCATGAAAAAATACTTTCTTTTATTTGTCTTAAATCTGCTGCCTGTTAGTTTCATGGAGTGTCCCCTAGTTCTAGTACTATTTAAGGGCGTAAATAGCAACTCCCTATTTACTTGTTCCATAACACTCATGATTTTATAAACTTCTTTCATATCCCCTCTGTTGTCTTTTCTCCAAGCTGAAGAGCCCTAACCTTCTTATGTTCTTATGGAACGTCTTGTGCTCTTAATATGTCTTAGAATGTGTTGTATCTTGGAATTTTGTTCAACTGTATTTAACTGAACTGATGAAATCAAATGAGAAAAACAGTGCTACATTACTAAAGACTTGTTCTTTAATTTATCGTAGGTTGGGCAATGCAGGTCGCAGCCTTTATTTTCATTCACAGGAGATGGGAGGATGACAAAAATCATTTTGAGAAAATGCTGGATTATTTTTGTGACATTCATGAACCACTGCAACTCCTCATCTTTCCCGAAGGAACTGATCTCACAGGTAAATCAATTTTGTCTCCTTAGATCCTATCAGTGTGGAAATACTTAAGTCATAATGAAGCAGTTTGTAACACAAGTATAACTTCTTGTGGATGGTTAAAGTGTTATGATGTTCTAGTATGTTGGGGACTTGCTTAAAGTGATACTTTTGACTAAGAACTTCGACCCTTTTCAGCCATAAGGTGCTCCAAAGGGCCTTCCAATCTGTACAGACAGGTCTTGGTAGGTGGGGGAGATGCATGTTTTCTTTGGCCTGCTTTAGGGAACAGCAGGATGAAGTACCAGTCTTCCTAGGATTCCCTTACAAAGAGACAGAAACAAGTGTACAGTTAACTTTTAAATCGGACAGATTATGCTGTGTACTGTACATCTGGGTGTTTTGCCAACCATTTACTGGCTTCAATGGCAGTGTTTGGCAGGAATCGCAAAAAATATGCTGTTACGTATGACCTTGAAGATCTTGTAACTATGTGAATTAATCAATTTTATATGCCATGGCTTGCAGATTGGAATTTTCACTTGAAAACCACACTGCAAATACCTTTTCATTGCTCCATTTGATATTCTTAAACCAACAGTTTGGGGCTTCATTTATTAATACCAGTTAAATTGAGTTTTATGGACACTCATTGTTACACTTTTAGCTTGGAAAGAGGCCATTACAATTCCATGGAACGCTTAGACTTTTTATGATTGGTGAAAGGCTCAGAAGGAATGGGAGCAGTTTAAGCTAATTGATAAGTGAAGGATAAAAAAGCATCCTGTTTTTGTACTAGTATGCACTTCAGTATCTGATATGTTTACATACTAGACATCTGTTAAGTTCCAATTCTCATTTTCCTTTGGAAGTGAAGCACATACTTATTTTTTTTTATTTTATTTTTTTTAAATGAGCTTGTTCTTTCCTTATACTTTGGTGTTTTTAATTACCCAAAATGAAGTGCCTTTATAGAAAGAAAACCTCTTTTCTAAGAGCTAACAGGCTACTGTCACTTGCACCTTCTTAACCTCTCATCAACCGTTGCTCATGGATTTCCGTGTGTGTTACTGTTACTGCTGCCCTGTGTGAATCTCATCTGGGAGTGGATTCTTTAAGCTCTTTGGATTAAGAGCTCCATGTGTGAGGGTAATACTCTTATTTGGGGAATACACTTTCTCCAACCTGGGAATATGCTTTAACCTCCCAGGCTTGAGCGGGGTGGGGGGTGTTTGGGGGGGTGTTGCTCTCTTTGCACTCTCGTATCACCTAATATGATTCTTTATTTTTAACAAATTTTGTCTTATGACATAGCTTTGAATGAAATAGCTTTGAATGACATGCTCCATCTGAATAATGTTCAGAGCTCAGTGGACTTTATTATTGGGGGTAGGCGGAATACCTTATTTCCAAAACAAATATATCTATTTTCTAACCATGTTCTTGGTTAGACAGCAAGGTTGATATAGGCCCTTTTCACACAGACACTCTAACACTGATAAAATGGGTGTTACATTTTATTATACATGTTACAGGGATGCAGGTGTGCTCTATGGATACCATGCAACATGTATAATAAAATGTAACCTCCATTTTATCAGTGTTGACGTGTCTGTGTGAAAAGGGCCATACTGGCAAGAGGAACTTAAATAATTTGTAGTCTCTGTACGTAGTTTTCCTTTCTGCTGCTGCTACTCATTCAACCAGTTTACTTCTGGAAGGATCCCATATAAGCGGGTACTTAATTTAGTATTCACAAATAATACTCCCAATTTCAAGTACGACATAAAGGGTACCAATCGGGTAATACAAAAAAATTGGTAATTTCCAATACCAATTTTTCAACTTTCTGATTACCAGTTGGTATATTGTAATGGAAAACAAACATAATTGAGACCAGGAGTCGATTTTCCAGGACATCGGGTACCCAAATCAGGTTGCAGTTGGGTATCCATCAGTACTCGATGTTGTTGGGTTGATCTGGGTACCAGAAATTCATCGGGTATACCTGTTTTTGCAGGTACTCCTTTCAGCTCTAATCCCACACATTCTTAGCTCAAAATGTAGAATTTCAAAGGTCGCTTTGGTCTTCCTTACCCCAGGGTCATCTTCAGAATACAAGGTTCATGACTACCAATCTTGGCTCCAGGTGCTAGGTCATGAAAACTCAGTCTGTCTTTACCAGTTTTGTGCATCGGTCCCTCAGATAACCAGAATATGTCTTCCTCATAAATTAATCTTGTCAAATTTTATAGTTGCTTGGAAATATTTAATTAAGTATAAAATTCTTGTTAGTTACTAATAGGTACTATCAGACTAACACAGCTGCTGCCAGAGATAACTATACCTCTGTAACCTTTATAACTAATACTGTAGCTACTTTTCACATGACGAGTTGATGAATTTCTATATTGAAGCATTACTCTGTATACTCTTCTCTCTCTTCTACTGTCTAATCTAGGGGTGGGGAACTTCAGGTCTAGGAGCCAAATGTACTCATGGCAAGTTTTTATGTGGTCTCTTTCCACATTATTGCTATAAGAGTCAGATGAAAACTTTGGTCATGATCCACCAACCACCTGCTCCAGAGTAATCCCATTGAAGCCCAAAGGACTTCAGTGGGAGTACTCCGGAGCAAACGGTTGGTGCATTGCCACCTTTTGTGTTTTTAACAATAGACTTATTTTATGATGTCCCCGTCCCCCCCTCTATTTTTGAGAGTTGTACAATTCTCCTTTAAGAAATGTTAAAATTATGTTTTGTGTCATGGCTGCCACCCTATTCTCATGAGCAATGTAAAATCCAAGACCGAGAGGCTTCAGTAGGATTTATACTTGCCGTTTGTGGTGTTTTGCTGTAGACTAATATTTTTCTCTTCAGTCAACTTTTTTTACCTTCCTTTCCAAATCTTGACACTTCCCCCAATATTGCTTTGCGTGAAATTTCCCTATTTTATTTTATTTTTTTATTTTATTTTATTTTGTATAATTTCGTATCTAGCACCCTCCTGCTATGCAGCTTGGGGCGGCTAACAATGTATCATTATAAAAGTACACTATAAATATAAATATAAAATCCCACAGTATAAAATAAATACAATGATGAAGCTAAAAAAAAGCCCCCCCATCTCACTCACCAAAAGCCAGGTCTTACACTATCGTTGAAGTCAAACAGACCTCCGTCAGGAGGAAGTTCCACAGTCTTGGTGTGGCCACCGAGAATGCCCTCCCCATAGTTACTACCCGATAAAGGCACTCTCAGCCACTGCGGGGGCCGATCCAGGGCCCAGAGGGTGAGACGGTCCTGCAGATAGGTAGGGCCCATGTCGTCAAGGGCTTTATAGGTCAAAACCAATGCCTTGAATTGGGCCTAGAAGGCTATAGGCAGCCAGTGCAAAGAACGGACACCGGTGTACTGTGCTCACACGACCCGTCCCCGTAAGGAGAAGGGCCACTGCATTCTGCACTAGCTGCAGCCTCCGAACCATCACCAAGGGTAGCCCCACGTAGAGCACATTGCAGTAGTCCAGTCTTGAGGTAATGAAGGCATGGTGATAGTCGCCAGGTCTGAGTCCGAAACGTATATACAAAGCTGCCGCAGCAGATGTAATTGGCGGAACGCACCGCTCGCCACAGCCACCACTGGAGTATCCAGGCAGAGCTGTGAATCGAGGAGCACCCCCAGACTACTAACCTGAGTGACCAACGGGGGGCGATCCCCATCAATTATGCGGGTGACCACTCCTTCAGCCTTGGGTCAGCTGAAAATGAGAGGTAAAGTTGGGTGTCATCAGCATACTGATGACTGGAATGATCTTTCCAGGCTCGGAGGACTGAGCGGGAGGTGCTGGGGGATTGTTCTTTTTCTCCCCGGGACCTTGCATGTGGAGTTCGGCAAGGTTCCATTCTGTCCCCTCTCCTGTTCAACGTGTACATGCAGCCTTTGGGCGAGGTTGTGAGGGGGGTTTGGTGTCATGACATGAGAAGAACAATCCTTCAGCACTACCCGCTGGAGTCGAGCAATCCACCTGGAGAGAAGAACAATCTCCCAGCACCACCCGCTGAGTCCTCCTGGCCAGGAAAGAACGGAACCTTTCAAGAACAATTCCACTTACCCCAGCTCAGTCCCACAAGCGGGTCAGCAACATCTTAGGATCAACAGTATCAAATGCAGCCGACAGATCTAACGGGATCAAAAGGGTCAACCAAGCCTGGTCCAACTCCCAACTAAGGTAATCAACCAAAGCCACAAGCGCAGTCTGTGCCATAACTCAGACGAAAGCCGGACTGCCAGGAATCCAGAAAACTGACGCAGTCCTGATGCCCCTGACGTTACTGGGCCACCGCCCGTTCAATAACCCTCCCTAAAAAGGGAAGATTAGAGACTGGCCAATAGCTAGCAAGGGAGTCTAAGTCAAGCAATGGTTTCTTGAGCAGAAGTCATACTACCTCCTCCTTGAGGCGTCCTGGAACTCTACCTCCCTAAGGGATGCATTGACTGCCCCAGCATCTCCCGGCTGGACTTAACTAGCCAGGACAGACACAGGTCCAGTTTACAAAAAGTAGCTCTAACTGCCCCAACGACATCCCCTGCATCAGTGGCCTATGCCCACTGGGAACTGATCCCATGAAACGGGACAAGACAGGGCTTCCATTACCTCTGGTTCTTCCGCTGCATCAAGCGTGGCGTTGAAGTTGTGGCGAATGAGTGATTTTATCCATGAAAAAAGTCAACAAACATGTCACAGTGAGCACTGGACGATTCCAGTTTGAGGTGGAGGGAGGCCGGATTGACCAGCCCCCTCACCCCCCGAAAAAGCTCAGCTGCACATGACTTCATGGATGCTATGAGAGCAGCAAATAACCTCTTCTTTGCTGCCCGCACAGCCACAGCATAGATGCCTCCAAAGTGTTCAGAAAATCATTCAGGAGAATTTCCAAAAGGGTCGTGTTTTCTATAGCTGATTAATTGACATGTGACTTCCAATAAGACCTCAAATTTTGCATTAGCAATATATCATCGTGGACAGTTCAGTGATTTTGCTCCTTAACCCACAAATGTGGTGAAATAAACTGCAAACAAAAACAGGGCAAAAGGTATATAATAAATCACAGACCTAGCCAAAAGAATCTACAAACAAGGTCTGTAACAGAACCAAAACTTTTTTTAAAATTATCCAACAGTTTATTATATAACAAATACGAAACGGGTTGGCGACAGTACTGGGTTTTTTCTATAAGAGTTTCCAGACTGGATTTTTTCCTTATTTTTCCTTATTTTCAGTGACCATTTTGTTACAATATAATATAACTTTGAGTTTAAATTCAGTAAATATGAAAGAGGGTACATTAATATTTTCAAACTTTCTTTTGTGGTAATGGCAGCTGTGGTTGCTGCTGCTGTTTTTGTTTCCCACCACTACCCATGGTCTGAGGAAGAACGTGGTCATAAATGCAGGTCTAGCTTAGACCAAAACCTTTGTGATTTTTTCAGATGTTATCACCTTCCTCATTATATATAGCAGTCTATATACTTATGAATAAATTCCATCTATTATTCTTTTTAAAATAATTTTCAAAATACATAGCACATGTAAATTGCATTGTTTTACAATGTTAGAAGCACAACATGCTTCATTTATAATGGTGTGAATCTAATGAAAAGCCTTTTTATGAAATGTTTCAACTTCTGTAGTGATACAGCCAGTAAGCTGCTTGTGTTACTTGTTGTTAAAATTTTGCAAAAATTTATTCCTCCTACTGACAATCACTTTTTTATTGCTTTTTGTTACCTTTAGCTAACACCAAAACCCGCAGTAATGAATATGCTGAAAAGAATGGACTTAGGAAATACGACTACGTCTTACATCCACGAACAACTGGCTTCACTTTTGTAGTGGAACGTCTGAGGGAAGGTAATATCTCTTTAGATACGCATTTACTTTTTCCTCTATCATTCCAATATAACGAACCTGAGGAAAGCAATGTAATTGACCTCCCAATAAACTGGCTACTTCAAAGAGCTTTAAGTATGAAATCAATATCCCATACAAGAATACTTTCAATCATAATTATGGTTGTTGTAATATGAATAGGGCCTAGCATTGGTTTTATAAAATATTAATTTGATAAGAGCATCCATTGTGAAGTAGGGAAAGACTTTCTTGTTCTGAAACTTGATAATTGTAGATTGGTTATTGACGGGTTCCAGGAACATAGCTTTAAAAAATACCCAAGTGGGAGAGGTCCTTAATGACTGCCCTCATTCCTAATGTTTGTGTCATTATTAATATTTGTATTGTAGCCACATTTGGTGGGCTCAGTTGAAGACTAGGGCTCTATTGAACTAAACACTGCACAAATCCATACCACAAAGATAATCGTTTCCCACTCTGTGCATAAAATAAGTGATAGCTGGTGAATGCAATTGGATGGAGGAGAAAAAGTAAGACGGAAATAGATTATTGAATAGTAAATTCCCAAAAGCCAGTTACCTTACATTATTTTATACTGTTTTCACAAGTCTTTTAAGCAGGACACATTACAGGATATATAAAAACCTAGGTTCCGATCCAAGGTCTGCACGCGCAGACCATACTACCCATGTGTGCGTGTGCAGGGTGCCCCAGGCGTTGCATCAACCACTGCAGCCTGTCCTGTCCCTGTGCACGGTGGTAGCACCATTGACAGGTGGAGGGCTTTGCTAGGGGCACCCTGCATAGTTAAACTCTGTGCATGCAAGGGGTAGGTTAGGTCTGTGCACGTGCATTGACCTTGGATTAGAGCCCTAGCTTGTAATGCTGAGTTCACTGTTACATGCACAGTTAAAAATATAAAGATCAGGGACTTGTGCTCGCTGTGTTTCCCCTATTGCTGCCAATGGAGAAGATGCTGTGAAAATGAGTCCTGGATATAGTTTTAATTTCCTGGGATATCACAATATTAAATCTTTCCTGTATGAACTTGCTCATGGCTCCATGTAATATTTGCAGATACACCAGGCCATGGAGAAAGGGGAATGTAAAAGGGTTTGCTCCCTGGTCCTGGTGGGAACCTCGACCCCTTGTTCCTGCTATACTTTGTGGCCTGGCGGGGCACTGTTTCTCCTGCCCTGCAGTCCCCCAAAGTACCTCTGCTTTTCCTGGGTGTCACCAGCTCTAGACCTCCAGGCCAGATGTTCGATGCTGGTCTGTGGCTCGTTACTTTCTCTCTCTCTCCTGCTTTGGGGTGAGCATCTCTCTGCACAAGCTCTCGTACTACTGCTACTAGTAATACTACTACTGCTACTACTACTACTACTACTATAATTTCTGTAGCGCTATTAGGTGTATGTAGCGCTTTACAGTCAAGCTTTTCAGAGACAGGCCCCTGCCCAGTGGGCTTACAATCTGTGATTGATGTGGGTGAGGGGAACGTGGGGACAGACAGAGCGAGCCTTCCTTGTCCGATCCTGTCTCTCGGCGTTCCTTCTGCTATACGCCGACACAGTTGGGGCCAGCACTTCCCAATGCCTGGCCCAACTTCAGCCGCTCAGCAAGCCTTCCATTTTGCCACGTTCCAAATTAGCTATCCTTGCTCGACCTCTCTCCCTTGAGTTCTCCTGGTCCAGTTCTCTTCTCTCTGAGACACCTCTGAACCAGTCCCACCACAGAGCCGCTGCCTCGCACTGGCACTTGCGTCCTGCTGATCCTTGGCCACCTCCCTCACCTGGTGGCTGCTTCTTTTTAAACGTCTGGCCCCTGCCATGTCCCACCTACTCAAAGTAACAGGTTAACCCCTAGGTCACCCTGTTGCAAGAAGGGTTTCTGAAAAGGATGCAGAGAGACTCTATTGGGGAAAACATAGCAGCCAGGGGGAGCAGCTGTTCCTCTGATTGTCATCTGTGAAATGGTTGTAAAGGATGGGAAGCTAAACAGTAGAGGAAGAACTTCTGCCCATGCCCAAACAGGCGGCATGGTGACCTAGGAATCTTCTCCTTCCATCCCTCCTCCCCTCCCCAAATTCACAGTCATGTCACAATATTATTGATAGCAGTATTTTACAGGTGTGATCTTAAATACACTTGTGGCAGCAATGACCTATTAGTTTAAAATGGGCTTTGCCTACTCAAGTGTATCTTTAGGAGCACAGCCATAAAATTGATTGGTTCTGGGCTGGCAGCATTCATACTATAGCTTTAGCAAAAACAACCTTGCTAACACAGGAGTGCTGACTTTCCCACTCACCTTTTCCCCAGGATATATATTATGGTTATGGCAACCTTAGAGATTAGTCATTTCCCCCCATTGCTGCTGGTTCTGGCAGAATGAAGGATGATGGGGGCGGGGGGGGTTGGTTGTTTTTTAAAAGGTGGTGGTGGTGGAGACTTGAAGATCATGTTTACATTTTTGAAAATATTTTTTGTGCATGGATGACAACCTTAATTCCCCATGGCTTTTCTGTGAATAAATTCTGGCTCATGGCAGTTTTCCATTCCTCAGGCTGAAATGCTTGTACTTCAGGCCGAAGTACATTATTTAGCTCCAAAAATAGGTCAGAGGAGAAGGGGGGAAATGTCATGAGAAGTTTAATTGCTTTTTCAACTTTGAAAAAATTAATTTGGCAAGAGCTGTTATTAATATGTATTGAAGGGTGTAGCATGAAGTAATTACCTGTTCTATTACAAATGTAGCAGTTATATGACCCATCCCAATACTAAAAAAATAATTTGAAATAATAACCTCCAGAAAAATGCTTACTGTTCATCCTTTGCGTGAGAGTTTGGTCTTAACATGAGGTATTTCTGTTTGCTGACACAGCTTACTGAACACAGTTTATTAGCCCTACTTGCTGAAGTAGATCAAAACCTCCCTATCATGCAAATAATTTCTTTCCTGTGCCTTTACCTGAGTTTAAAACAAACTACCCTTGTTCCAACATCTCTCTACTATCTGGCCTTCAAACATCTGCTGCTGTAATTTGTCCAAATGAAGTTCTTGGTGCTTTGGTGGTATTATGAGAGCTGATAAAATCTTCCATAACTCCCCTTAATGATGTGCAGCAAATAAATTGACCAAACGGTTTGCTCTGGCAATGCAGCTGTCCCTGAATATGGCTACTTTCACACGAGATACTAATTATGAGATGGTAATATGCTCCCGTGAGTTAACTACATGTGTGAATGCACTATTCCATATCCATCCCATACATTAGAGGCTCCAAAATCCTAGTCTTACAGTGACTGGTGTTATGGTTATATAAAATTGGGAACGTGGGAAATACCTATTGGTGGGATAGCAGGCTTGGAAACCAGCAGGTGGAGCTGTGGTTCGTTCCCGGTTAGTTAATTTCAGCTGGCTTGTTAATGCCACCCAGCTCGGATGCCAGTGTAATTTCAATCCACTGCAGGCTTGTGGATTTCAACCCCACTATGAAGTCAGTCGGGCAGCAGGTGCAGGGCAGAATTGGGAGGAAAAAAATTGTGCAAAGTTTGTGCTCATCAGAATGGTAGATCCTGTACGTAGTGACGTCATAGTAAAACATGCAAAGAAAAAATTGCGGCAGATGCGTCACCTGAGAAGGATGCCCAGAAAATGAATCGTGCTATTTTAAGATTGTGGGAACAAGAAAATCGCAGGAGATACCATTTTGTGTGAAAGCAGCCTATGTCACCACTGTCCGATGTCCTAGCCTTATTTTAATAAATGGATGCAGGCTCTGAGCTCTCAGACCCAGCCCCCTTCAAACCTCTGGATTTCACTAATTCACTTTTAATGATGTTCTTCAGACACTAAGAGGAGGAAGTAAGTTCCTCTCTTCTAACAGTAACAGATTACATTAGAGTTTTGAAAAACTTAAATGTATTCTGAAGTTAATACAATCATATAGGGTGCAGTCCTCTGTGTGTTTAGCACCAGTGCTGGCATGAGTTCCGCTGAAGCAAACACAAGGGGCTTGCACCAGAGCTAAACAGCTGCAGGATCACATTGCTCATTTGTATTAGATGCGAAATTAATGGTGCATCTAATAAAGCGGTGACTGCAATTACCATGGCTTTTGAAGCTTGAAGATGATTTAAGTTTAATGCTGAACTGGTTTTTGGATAAATGCTTTCAATTTCCTACCATTACTCAACGTTTGATGTAAAGCAGAATGACATAGCATAGGGGTGGAGAACCTTTTTCATCCTGCAGGCCAATTTGCTTTGTGGAGCGGATAGGACCTGGGGGTGGAGATGTTTAAAGGGCTGTGTGGTCGGGTTGGGGGAAAAAAGGGGATTGCCCAGATCATGGATCCATCCCTTTATCTCTGAGTGCATGCTCTCATATCTGTTCCTAAACTCACTCTTTCAGTGCTTGATGGTAGGGACTGGATCGATGGGCAGTCAGGTTACATTCAGGAATTTGAAAGGGGCCAAATAAAAAACTGGTATCGTTCAGATTTGGCCTATGGGCTGGAGATTCCCACTCCTTTCATAGCAATGCTGAAACTCTGTATTCGAAATTACTCTGGTTTTACCGAGTATCTTGGTTTTCAGCTTGGTTTTACTGAGTACCTGAGGAATTGGCTTGGTACTCGGATTTACTAGGGTAAATCCTCGAATGGGCCACATACAGGGCTTTTTCTACAACATACGGGTTTTTTCCTGGTTCTCTATAAGAACATAAGAAGTGCCATACTGGGTCAGACCAACGGTCCATCGAGCCCAGCATCCTGCCTCTAACAGTGGCCAGTCACGGGGGCCTGGGAGAAGCACCCAACAGGTCACCATGCTATCCATTCCCTGTGGGTCAGCCACAGGCTCCCGACAGTAAAGGGTTTTGTTCCCCAATCCTATCTGGCTAATAGCTGCTAATGGAACTATCTTCCAGAAACTTGTCCAAACTTCTTTTAAACTCAGCTATACTGCTGGCCTTGACCACCTCCCCTGGCAGTAAATTCCACAACCTAATTGTACGCTGAGTGAAAAAATACTTTCTTTTGTCTGTTTTTACTCTGCCACCTGTGAGTTTCATGGAGTGTCCCCTAGTTTTAGTACTAGTTGAGAGGGTAAATAACCGTTCCCTGTTTACAAGTTCCACACCACTCATGATTTTATAGACCTCTATCATATCTCCTCTCAGCCGTCTCTTTTCCAAGCTGAAGAGCCCCAACCTATCAAGCCTCTCCTCATACGGGTGCTGTTCCATACCCTGGATCATTTTTGTTGCCCTTCTCTGTACCTTTTCTAGTTCCGCTATGTCTTTTTTGAGATGGGGCGACCAGAACTGCACACAATATTCAAGGTGCGGTCGCACCATTGATTTGTATAGAGGCATTATGACATCCTCAGTTTTATTCTCTATTCCCTTGCGAATAATTCCTAACATTCTATTTGCTTTTTTGACCGCTGCGGCACACTGGGCTGAGGATTTCAGTGTATTATCCACAATCACTCCCAGATCCTTTTCCTGAGTGGTAACTCCTAGCTTAGTACCCAGCATTGTGTACTCATAATTTGGATTATTTTTCCCAATGTGCATCACTTTGCACTTGTCCACATTAAATCTCATCTGCCATTTAGATGCCCAGGCACCCAGTCTTGTAAGATCTTGCTGCAGCTCCTCACAGTCTGCTCGTGTTCTGACTACTCTGAATAACTTGGTGTCATCTGCAAATTTGATCACCTCACTCTTAACACCCTTTTCCAGATCATTAATGAATACATTGAAAAGAACTGGTCCCAGTACAGATCCTTGGGGCACACCACTTTTTACATCCCTCCATTGTGAAAACTGGCCATTTAGTCCCACTCTTTGCTTCCTATCCTTTAACCAGTTACCAATCCATAGCAAAACACTACCTCCTATCCCATGACTTTTTAATTTTCTCAAGAGTCGTTTATGTGGGACCTTATCAAAAGCTTTCTGGAAATCCAGGTACACTATATCTGCTGGGTCTCCCCTGTCCACATGCTTGTTTACGCCCTCAAAGAATTCCAAGAGATTAGTGAGGCATGACTTCCCTTTGCTAAATCCATGCTGACTCTTTGCCATTAAGCCATGTTTATCAATATGCCCAGTGATTCTGTTCTTAATGATAGTTTCCACCATTTTGCCCGGCACAGACGTCAAGCTTACCGGTCTGTAGTTTCCAGGATCACCTCTGGATCCCTTTTTA
The DNA here is from genome assembly GCA_003113815.1 of Sphenodon punctatus. NCBI lineage: Eukaryota > Metazoa > Chordata > Lepidosauria > Sphenodontia > Sphenodontidae > Sphenodon > Sphenodon punctatus. The sequence continues at coordinate 175,139 of QEPC01005077.1, read as the reverse complement.
AATATTGGGGTTACATTTGCCACCCTCCAGTCCTCAGGTACAGTGCCAGATGCCAACGTTAGGTTACAAATTACTACTAGTAGGTTTGCAATTTCACATTTGAGTTCCTTCAGAACTCTGGGGTGAATACCATCTGGCCCTGGTGATTTGTTCGTATTAAGCTTGTCAATTTGCTCTAGAACCTCCTCCAGGGTCACGCTGATTTGTGACAGTTCATCCAATTCATCACCTACAAAGTAGGGTTCCGGCGTGGGTATCTCCCCAACATCCTCCGCAGTGAAGACCGAAGCAAAGAACTCGTTTAGCTTCTCTGCAATGTCCTTGTCCTCCCTGAGTGCCCCTTTTACTCCCTGGTCATCTAATGGCCCAACCGACTCCCTAGCAGGCTTCTTGCCTCTGATATACTTGAAAAAGGTTTTATTATTTGTTTTTGCCTCTTTAGCAAGTCTCCTTTCAAATTCTTTCTTGGCCTGCCTTATTAGCACCTTACAGTTACGTTGCCAGTGTTTATGCTCCTTTGTATTTTCCTCATTGGGGCTAGCTTTCCATTTCTTAAAGGATGCCTTTTTGGCTCTAATAGCCTCCTTTGCGTCTCCATTTAGCCACAGTGGTAGATGTTTAGTCCTCCTGCTACCTTTTTAAACTTGTGGGATGCATGTAATCTGGGCTTCCAAGATGGTGCTTTTCAACAGCCTCCATGCCTCTTGCAAACATGTAGTCCTTTCAACTGTGCCTTTTAGTTTCTTTCTAACTAGCTTCCTCATTTTGGCATAGTCTCCCTTTATAAACTTAAAAGCAAGTGCTGTACTTTTAATTAACTTTCTCCCTCCAGCAACTATGTCAAATTTGATTATATTATGATCGCTATTTACTAGTGGTTCAGCCACAGTTACTCCTTGTACTAGTTCCTGTGTGCCACTTAGGACTAGATCTAAAGTAGCTCCTCCCCTCGTTGGTTCTGGAACCAATTGCTCTAAAAAGCAGTCATTTATGGCATCCAGAAATTTTGCTTCCACATCCCGCCCTGAGGAGGCATTCACCCAGTCAATATTGGGGTAGTTGAAGTCAAACATTATTATTACGTTCCCAGTTTTAGTAGCCTGTTTAACCTCCATTAGCATTACATAATCAGTCTCTCTATTCTGGTCAGGGAGGCGATAGTATAACCCCACTGCTATACTCTTCTGCTTGATACCTGGAATTTCAATCCATAGGGATTTGAGGGAACAGTACGCATCCTGTGATTTTTTTTATTCTACTTGCCTCAATGCTGTCCTTAACATACAGAGCCACCCCACCACCAACACAATCTCCTCGGTACTCCCCATAAGGGAACTCAGTACTCAGTATTTGGAAAATAGTCAATAGCCAGTTTTATTTTACTGACTATTGAGTATTCGGCTGAGTTACCAAGGACCAGCCGAACACTCTGAGCTGATCCTCAGAAATTTGGAAATACTCGCAAACTTTTTTTTTTTTAACTATTTGGTGAAGCCCTAGTTTTAGGTAGTTACTTTTCTATGCATTTAAGGGGTAAATAAAATAGCAAAATAGAAGACTGAACATTCAGAGGGAATTCTGAGAACATGACGTGTGCACAAAAACATAATTTACAAAAATGTAATTGCAAAAATAGCACTTAAGCACTTACCTGTTATCGGAAGGTAATGGGAATTAGGTGTCCAAGCATCACTTTAAGAAAATCAATGCCTAAATGTTTGTCTGAGTTTTGCACCTAGCAGATTTTCATATGAAAATACTGGAGGACTGAGTGAGGGGGAACAAAAAGCTGTATTAAATTACATAGTTGGAAAATGGAAGTGGTTAGTAAGTTTAAGCTAAAATATATTCATTTCTCAAACTGCCTTATCCAGAAATGCTTAATGTTAAACACATGGGTTAAGTGCTTTAGTGCTTAGGGGCCAAAATGCTTGGGATCAAATTCTTGATGAGCAGAATAATCATTGTAATACTCTTTGTGATTTGTTCCAAAGATAAAGGCTTTTCATTTTGTTTGCTGTTAGTCAGATAGATCGTGCAATTTTCCCCCTCCCCCTTTTTAACAGTACTTCGTATGACAAGCGGGTCGCCACTCATCTTAAAAAGACTCCAGGCACAGTGAAACCTACTGGTCCAGTCTCCCAAGAGTTTTTGTCATAACACGGGGAGAGCATTCTCGGTGGCTGCACCTCGGCTGTGGAACTCTCTCCCATTGGAGGTCCGTCTGTCCCCTGACCTCCCCTCTTTCTGCAGATGATGTAAGACCTGGTTGTTCCGCCAGGCCTTCGGGGAGGGGATGGGGAGGGGTTTTATTTGCTAGCTGCTATTCTTTGTTCATTTTACGTATTTTATATATTGTAGTTTTAGATGTTTTTATGTTGTTCGCCACCCTGAGCTGCCAGAGGGTGCGGGATAAGTTTTTTGTAAATAAATAAATTAAATTAAAAAAAATTAAAAATGGATTCAGTAAGTGGTGCAGCATTATTTTTACTATTTTCCTGGAAGAATTGAGTTCAGGGTAGGTATTCCTAAATTGTCTAGTAATGTGGGTTCTAAGTGAGGTTTAAAAGTGTCCTTTCATTTGTCAAACCCCCCCACCCCTCTGCCTCTGTTACTAGTAACATAATGAATTAGTGAACCAGATTTGTGGAAACAACCATTTCATCTTTTACACAATATACTTACCTTTTATATCATTCAGCTTTTCTACAGCTTTTCACTCCACTTTTCTACAGTAAAGTAGTTTGTCTTTAAAGTTCTCTCAAAGCACTGTGTTGCAGGATATGGGGTTGTTTAAATATTACAAGCACCTTTTCTTTTCTTTTTTTTAAAACTGAAGATACTTAAGAATTTTTGTGGAGCTTGCTTAATTAAAATCAGTACTTATACCTACACTATTTGACAGACAAAACATTAGAGTGAGAAATAAAAAGCACTCAATGTTGACGTATCTTTGATCTCCTAGAAATCAATGCTAGGTGCGGGAGCAGTCCGTGTGCGGCGTGTGGAGCACCACTGCAGGAGCCGTGCATGGGGGAGGGAGCAGACGAGCGCACATCCACCTCCATGAACAGAGCAGCCTGCATTTTTGCCTGTTGCTCCATGCGTAGGGGGTGGGTGGAGATGGGTGGAGGTGCATGGGTTGCGGGAGCGTGCACCTGCACACCTCCACATTCAAACGGGACGCTCCCACTCATGTCCACTGGGTGGACATGAGTGGGAGTCACTCGTTTAAAAATGGCTTAAGTGTGTAGGAGAATATAAACCTGTAGCTGTTTTTTATTATAATCCTCCCTTTTGCTGGAAACCTTTTAGATGGGGGTTTCTCTGAAGATTTATTTTTGTAGAACTTCAAGTGAATCCAGTTTCTTTCTGAGATAAAGAACTTGGGAAAATGAGGGTGTACAGTAATTATTATTTTTAAAGTTATTTCTTAGATATAGCCATGTGTCTAGAATAGCTTGCTTGTAAACTGTGCATTGTTTGTTTGTAATGCTTACCAAAATCCAGTGTGTGGGACCATGACTGACAAGTCGAGAATCTTTTTTTTTAGAATTTGGTTATAGATTATCTGACCCAGCTTACTTTATAAAGTTTGCTCAAGGTCCCAAGTGATATTGTAGGATTGACTTATTAAACTTCTCAGTTCTAAGGAGATTAAAAATCATAGTAGTTAAATTCCTATGTTGTCTTGTTTCATTGAATTACATGTATTAACTTGACATCCAGTCTATAATTATAATCAAATTGTTTTATCAGGCAAAAATAACCATCTGTTAATGGTTTATCAAAACTGCCATACTTCATGAAAAAGAAGTTCCCAGATCAAGTTTCAGATAACTATAAATAGATACCAGATTTATTATAAGCATTTTACAACACTGATTATCAGAAGGCTGATTGAAAAATGTATGTAACCTTATTTCTGATCTCATATTCATGCCTTTTCTCTGCTTCTCCATAAACTTCCCATACACACAACAGATGTAAGATACATTTTAAGATAAATAAATGTAGCAATCATACTCATACATGAATATATCACAAATATAGTAAAAAGTATAATGAACTAAAGTTATTGGGATTTGAATTTAATTCTGATCCATTCTAAGAATGACAATTTATACTGTAGCTAGATCTACCATATGTCCACACCAAAATGGATAGACTACCAGTTGTTAAAGGGGCAGAGATATGAGGCTCTGAATTTTAGGGCACCATGCGCCTTAAAAATTCTAAGGCTAGCCCTGGGTGAAACTTCAGACACCTTCCTGCACTTTATCAATTGCTTATTGTCATAAAGAAACATCAGCATCTATCCACTTATTCCCCTCGGTCTCCATCCACTAAGTACATGACTGCACATGTTGAAGAATCCATACTACCTTATCACTTGCCTTCAAAATGTAGTGACTGGGATAAACTGCTCGTCCAATAATCTGATCTGTGTGTTTAGTAGGGCTGTGCATTTGGGTTTCGATAAAACCCAAATAAATCCCGAAAAGTCCTTTTTGGCTTCCATATTCTTGAAGGGTTTCATTGTTCCTGGCCAGGAGAAGTCAACATGTCATTCTGGAGGATTGTAAATCATTCACCAGGACCTCACTTGTGGAGTTGCGCAGGGATCTATTCTGTCCCCTCTCCTGTTCAACGTGTACATGCAGCCTTTTGGGCTAGATCATGAGAGGGTTGATGACACCCAGCTGTACCTCCCATTTTCATCTGACCCAGTCCTGGCAGTCTTGGTGTTTTCTCAGTGTCTGGCGGCGGTGGGGAATTGGATGAGGATGAGCCGTCTGAAGCTGAATCCTGACAAGGCGGAGGTGATGCTAGTGGGTAAGGGCGAAGGAGTGGAGGATCCCATCATTGATGGGGGTGTGTCCCTCCTTGGTTCCTCAGGTTTGGAGTTTGGGAGTTCTTGATTCTCAGCTCCATTTGGATGCCCAGGTGGTGGCTGTGGCAAGGAGTGCATTTAGTAAATTACATCTGGTTCGACGTCTTCAGCCATACATCTCAGGTTCTGATCTTGCTGCTGTTATCCATGCATTTATCACTTCTAGATTGGATTGCAACGTGCTCTATGTGGGCTACCTTTTGGTGACGACCCGGAGGCTGCAGCTGGTGCAGAATGTGGTGTCTCATCCTCTTGTCGGGGTGGGCTGCTGGAGCACATAACACCAGTGCTCTGGTCTCTGCACTGGCTGCCTGTAGTCTTCCAAGGCCCAATTCAAAGTGTTGGTTATTACCTTTAAAGCCTTATATAGCCTGGGGCCCCACTTACCTGTGGGACTGCCTCACACTTCATGTCCTGGATCGGCCCCTCTGGTTGGCTGGGGATGCCTGCTTGGANACACACACCCCGAAGCCAGCGACCCTTTCCCTGAGCCAGCCCCATGTCCCATTCCCCCTTCCCAAGCCAGCAATCTCCCCTGTACCTAGTCCCATGCCCCCATTCCGCCCCCCAAACAAGCGACCATATCACCTAGCCAGGCCCGTGCCCCATCCCTAAGCTAGCAGCTCCCCATGCAGGTCAGTCCCCATGTTCCATTCTCTCCTCTCCCAAGCCACCCGCATGCGTCACTCTCCCTCAAACCAGCGATTCCCCCAGCGGTCCCATGTCACATTCCACCCTCCCTAAGCTAGCCATATTCTCCACCCTCCCCCAAACCAGAGCTCCCCTTTTTAAATTGGTTGCAGACTTAGCAGCAGTTTTGACTGTATTTTCCTTTCCTTATTCTTGATTTCCTTATAGACCTGTCAAATTGGCAGAGCCTCACTGCACTTCTGTGCCAAAATAACTCCTATGCAGGGACCTACGTCTTCCACATTGGCAACGATGGGGAAAATGCAGTAAACACAGGTGAAGTTCATATGAACACAAATTGATGCAAATAGTAAGGATACAAATACTTGATCTCATGCACAGTCCTAGTTTTTAGATATCTGCAGGCGTGTGGAGCTTCACTCACTTAAATTTAGGGATTGTCCACTTAGAGTCCCAATTTAACTTATTGTGACTTTTAAAACAATTTGATTAAGTGACAAAAATCATGGTCTGTTCAGTTTCTTCTACTGATTGTAGTGTGGAATCCACATTGTATTCCAGTCAATGTTTTAAAGGAGTGTTTATGGAGGCGGGGGGGCACATTGTTCTTCCAACTGGTCCTTGTAAAGTCTGCATCTAGTGTAAAATGCATACCACCATAGCCATGATGGAGTATAAAAATGGGAATTTAGTGACTGGTGGAATTTACTAGTCTCTGCTGGAAGTGGGGAATTGGCACACTATTGCAAGAGAGTAAAGCCTATATGATCCTATATTTCCTTGTATTCTGTAATATGCAGAATGGGGTAGAGTTTGGTCCTCACAAATTACATAAATGAAATAAATTGGTGACTTAGGTGACTAGTTTCATCTTGTAGGCTCACAAAAATGGGTCTGTAGAAGGGATTTAAATGAAGAGAGGGCAATTGCTTTGCAGGACAGCTCACAGTACAGATAGAGCCCTAAAAAACTTGTCTCTGATTTAAACTTTATTTTGAAAAACCAAGCAAACAAGAAGGTAGATCAATCACTTACGCGCACGCACTGACACACTTACTGGCAGTGCAGGACAGACATGCGGGAACCGGAAGTGGCAATAGCAGTTGGCACTATCTCACGTTGCCTGCCCAATCCAAGCCTTGCTCTCATACTTCCCAGAGGCAAGTAACACATTTAAATAGTCCTGCCTAGCCTTCAGAGGGCAGCATAACCAGTCAGTGCAAGGCATGACAGTCCTGTCTAAGGTGATGCAGCGTCTTGAAAATCTCATTGAGAACCAGGTTCTTGACAAGATTTTTGAGAATGAGAACTAGTCAAGAATCGTCCAATACTTGACCCATTCTAACAAGGTTTTTGAGTCCCCAAAACTCTGTGTGAGAGTAAAATGGCCACCATGCCCATTTTGCACANGTCCAAATGAAGTTCTTGGTGCTTTGGTGGTATTATGAGAGCTGATAAAATCTTCCATAACTCCCCTTAATGATGTGCAGCAAATAAATTGACCAAACGGTTTGCTCTGGCAATGCAGCTGTCCCTGAATATGGCTACTTTCACACGAGATACTAATTATGAGATGGTAATATGCTCCCGTGAGTTAACTACATGTGTGAATGCACTATTCCATATCCATCCCATACATTAGAGGCTCCAAAATCCTAGTCTTACAGTGACTGGTGTTATGGTTATATAAAATTGGGAACGTGGGAAATACCTATTGGTGGGATAGCAGGCTTGGAAACCAGCAGGTGGAGCTGTGGTTCGTTCCCGGTTAGTTAATTTCAGCTGGCTTGTTAATGCCACCCAGCTCGGATGCCAGTGTAATTTCAATCCACTGCAGGCTTGTGGATTTCAACCCCACTATGAAGTCAGTCGGGCAGCAGGTGCAGGGCAGAATTGGGAGGAAAAAAATTGTGCAAAGTTTGTGCTCATCAGAATGGTAGATCCTGTACGTAGTGACGTCATAGTAAAACATGCAAAGAAAAAATTGCGGCAGATGCGTCACCTGAGAAGGATGCCCAGAAAATGAATCGTGCTATTTTAAGATTGTGGGAACAAGAAAATCGCAGGAGAAACCATTTTGTGTGAAAGCAGCCTATGTCACCACTGTCCGATGTCCTAGCCTTATTTTAATAAATGGATGCAGGCTCTGAGATCTCAGACCCAGCCCCCTTCAAACCTCTGGATTTCACTAATTCACTTTTAATGATGTTCTTCAGACACTAAGAGGAGGAAGTAAGTTCCTCTCTTCTAACAGTAACAGATTACATTAGAGTTTTGAAAAACTTAAATGTATTCTGAAGTTAATACAATCATATAGGGTGCAGTCCTCTGTGTGTTTAGCACCAGTGCTGGCATGAGTTCCGCTGAAGCAAACACAAGGGGCTTGCACCAGAGCTAAACAGCTGCAGGATCACATTGCTCATTTGTATTAGATGCGAAATTAATGGTGCATCTAATAAAGCGGTGACTGCAATTACCATGGCTTTTGAAGCTTGAAGATGATTTAAGTTTAATGCTGAACTGGTTTTTGGATAAATGCTTTCAATTTCCTACCATTACTCAACGTTTGATGTAAAGCAGAATGACATAGCATAGGGGTGGAGAACCTTTTTCATCCTGCAGGCCAATTTGCTTTGTGGAGCGGATAGGACCTGGGGGTGGAGATGTTTAAAGGGCTGTGTGGTCGGGTTGGGGGAAAAAAGGGGATTGCCCAGATCATGGATCCATCCCTTTATCTCTGAGTGCATGCTCTCATATCTGTTCCCCTCTCCTAAACTCACTCTTTCAGTGCTTGATGGTAGGGACTGGATTGATGGGCAGTCAGGTTACATTCAGGAATTTGAAAGGGGCCAAATAAAAAACTGGTATCGCTCAGATTTGGCCCATGGGCTGGAGATTCCCACTCCTTTCATAGCAATGCTGAAACTCTGTATTCGAAATTACTCTGGTTTTACCGAGTATCTTGGTTTTCAGCTTGGTTTTACTGAGTACCTGAGGAATTGGCTTGGTACTCGGATTTACTAGGGTAAATCCTCGAATGGGCCACATACAGGGCTTTTTCTACAACATACGGGTTTTTTCCTGGTTCTCTATAAGAACATAAGAAGTGCCATACTGGGTCAGACCAACGGTCCATCGAGCCCAGCATCCTGCCTCTAACAGTGGCCAGTCACGGGGGCCTGGGAGAAGCACCCAACAGGTCACCATGCTATCCATTCCCTGTGGGTCAGCCACAGGCTCCCGACAGTAAAGGGTTTTGTTCCCCAATCCTATCTGGCTAATAGCTGCTAATGGAACTATCTTCCNGCCAGGTAAGAGTATGAAAGAAAGGATCACAGCCACTTCACCAGATGAAGTAGTGGGAAACACTCCTCCACACCTTGATGTTCCAGGTGCAGTAATGAATCAAGTAGCACCCAAAGGCTGTGAACCCTCTGTCTGCCCCTCTTTTCCCAACTCTTGATTGGAAGCACTGGGTCCCCCCCATCCCTCCTCCCGCCAGCCTACAATCATCAAAGGGATGATAGAAGCCTAGAGCCATGAGCGGCTCAAGATATGCCCCAAGCCCAGCATCAAATGGGGCATGGGGGTGTGGGGGGGTGTGCTCCCCTCCCCCTCCAATGTCATAAATATGTTTCTGTTCATCTTCTCTGGTGAGATCTGGAGAAATCAGAGTGAGTGGGTGAGTGAACTCTTGCTGTCACTATTTCAGCTGCCCACGTGTGACTAATAGCTTTTAAAGTGTTCCATTTATCCTATAAAGTCCTAAACAGGGCTGAAATGAGAATCCAAAATAATCTCACGAGAATCAAGAATACGGGTGGAGATCTCTCAGAAATCTTTACCATGGTTCAGATTGCAGAGATTCCCCGTCCCCCTCCCCCGGCGCCAGGCTAGTCTCGCAGCCCGGAGAAATTGGGAGGAGGGAGCCATGCTGTTCCTTCCCCAGCTCTTACTTATCTGATGGTGGCAGCTCGGGAAATCGAGCCTGGGGCTCTGAGTAGTCTCTGTGGGGAACTGCTGAGGAAGGTGATAATTATCAGGAATGGGAGGGGTAAGAGCAGGAAGGAGGGGGAAGGCTCAGCAAACATCTTCAGCATACAAGTCAGCACCCAATAGAATGCTGAAGAGCTGTGCTGAGCCCGCCAGGGGGAAGGAGAGCTGAAGGGAAGAGGCAGGCTCAGCACAACTCTTTGGCATTGTATTGAGTGCTGACTCCTGCTGCTGTACAGCTGTTGCTGATGTCACAATAGGCTGTTCTGACCTACTGTGCATGCATGTTCAGTAGTAAACATGCAAGCAGTAGCAGGAGGGTTGGCACCGAGGAAGACACACACATATGTATCAGCACGCCCCCGCCCCCCCTTTTACGTCTGGAGGCCAGCCATGGCGGCCATAACAGCAATGGGGAAAAGCGATAACGCGCTGTGGATTATCATGACTTAACAGCTAGTGTGACATAAAGGTCCAGTAATCTCCAACTTTAGTGACTAGTAGAATTTATTTTTCTTTTAAAGTATCTCAGTCAATACGTAGAAGTTTGTACCTTTTCAAAAGTCGGTAACTGCTTATTGCACATCTTTTGAGCACCCAGATCAACCTTGCCGCAATCACTTAGCAGCTTGCAGAGTTATAGCCATTTTCTTTATAGGTAAATAGACCAGCCCCATAGACAGCAAGCTAGAATGAAGAGTTGGGAATTGATTCATTTTAAAAAAAATTTTAAAGAAACTTTACCTTAAAAAATGTTTTAAAAAAAATAATATTGAAGCAAGAGTCCAGACTCCTGATCTGCTGCACAGGTCGCAAGACAACTTTTTAGTTTCCAGTGGAAATGATGTGCTGTGTGTAAATATTTAAAATGGTCAACGCAGGTGGAACCATCATGCCGCCCATAAATACTTGTTACAGGCCCAGCCTTCTTGAAGCGGCACCCCAGTTTAGTGCCATAAGAGTTGGCCCTTGACACAGTACATGTGCAGCAGAAGGACCAATAGGGATTGCCCCCACTGGTAAATCCAAGACTATAAGTCTGCAGCTCTTGTAATTAAAATGCTGTTAGCTAAAACTGGATCCTGAGCTAGTTTCTCTTAGGCAACCAACAGGACTACAGGGACTGAGGGAAATTTCCCTTGCAGTGCCTTCTCCCGGTCACTAGACATGTGGGTAGTGAAGCTTTCTCCTCTTCTGTCAATGCTATCCATGCCGGTGCTCAGACAGCATGGTGTTTTGGTGTGAAGAGCGAGTTCTTACAGAATATAACTGATTAAATGAATAAATACTTATCTACCATTATCAAGTAGAAAGTGTACCATCATAAGCTGTAGTTTGTCACTATAATTGATGCATGTTGTTTGTGTTGGAACTGGTACTGTAAACATTTTTGCTGTTGTATCAATATCTGTATGCAAATAGAAGCTTGCATGCCTGTGTTATGCCTTCTGGCTTGGTAGAAAGCCTGGTAACAGAAGCCTAGTTTGCAAGAACGTTGTTCTTAGAAAACAAACCTTTTATCCCTGAGCCTGTCCATGAGATTCATAAAGTGGAAAATATAAAGCAGACTATTGTTTTTTATTGCAAACACTGAAAATTGTCTGAATAATCTGAAGGATGGCAGAATTTAGCTTTCTGGATTCCTTAGACTAACTGTTGATAATTTTATGCCCTCTTAGTAACTGTGCCAGCCACACAGATTTATTTTTTCTTGCCAGGGACACAGCATATGAACATAAGAATTGCCATGTTGTATTGAACCAATGGTCTGTGTAGTCCAGTGTTGTGACTCTGGCAGTGACTGGTCTCAGCTGCTTCAGGTGAAGTTGCATTAAACCAACAAACATCCCCTCTACTTNTTTGTTCCAAAGATAAAGGCTTTTCATTTTGTTTGCTGTTAGTCAGATAGATCGTGCAATTTTCCCCCTCCCCCTTTTTAATAGTACTTCGTATGACAAGCGGGTCGCCACTCATCTTAAAAAGACTCCAGGCACAGTGAAACCTACTGGTCCAGTCTCCCAAGAGTTTTTGTCATAACACGGGGAGAGCATTCTCGGTGGCTGCACCTCGGCTGTGGAACTCTCTCCCATTGGAGGTCCGTCTGTCCCCTGACCTCCCCTCTTTCTGCAGATGATGTAAGACCTGGTTGTTCCGCCAGGCCTTCGGGGAGGGGATGGGGAGGGGTTTTATTTGCTAGCTGCTATTCTTTGTTCATTTTACGTATTTTATATATTGTAGTTTTAGATGTTTTTATGTTGTTCGCCACCCTGAGCTGCCAGAGGGTGCGGGATAAGTTTTTTGTAAATAAATAAATTAAATTAAAAAAAATTAAAAATGGATTCAGTAAGTGGTGCAGCATTATTTTTACTATTTTCCTGGAAGAATTGAGTCCAGGGTAGGTATTCCTAAATTGTCTAGTAATGTGGGTTCTAAGTGAGGTTTAAAAGTGTCCTTTCATTTGTCAAACCCCCCCACCCCTCTGCCTCTGTTACTAGTAACATAATGAATTAGTGAACCAGATTTGTGGAAACAACCATTTCATCTTTTACACAATATACTTACCTTTTATATCATTCAGCTTTTCTACAGCTTTTCACTCCACTTTTCTACAATAAAGTAGTTTGTCTTTAAAGTTCTCTCAAAGCACTGTGTTGCAGGATATGGGGTTGTTTAAATATTACAAGCACCTTTTCTTTTCTTTTATTTAAAACTGAAGATACTTAAGAATTTTTGTGGAGCTTGCTTAATTAAAATCAGTACTTATACCTACACTATTTGACAGACAAAACATTAGAGTGAGAAATAAAAAGCACTCAATGTTGACGTATCTTTGATCTCCTAGAAATCAATGCTAGGTGCGGGAGCAGTCCGTGTGCGGCGTGTGGAGCACCACTGCAGGAGCCGTGCATGGGGGAGGGAGCAGACGAGCGCACATCCACCTCCATGAACAGAGCAGCCTGCATTTTTGCCTGTTGCTCCATGCGTAGGGGGTGGGTGGAGATGGGTGGAGGTGCATGGGTTGCGGGAGCGTGCACCTGCACACCTCCACATTCAAACGGGACGCTCCCACTCATGTCCACTGGGTGGACATGAGTGGGAGTCACTCGTTTAAAAATGGCTTAAGTGTGTAGGAGAATATAAACCTGTAGCTGTTTTTTATTATAATCCTCCCTTTTGCTGGAAACCTTTTAGATGGGGGTTTCTCTGAAGATTTATTTTTGTAGAACTTCAAGTGAATCCAGTTTCTTTCTGAGATAAAGAACTTGGGAAAATGAGGGTGTACAGTAATTATTATTTTTAAAGTTATTTCTTAGATATAGCCATGTGTCTAGAATAGCTTGCTTGTAAACTGTGCATTGTTTGTTTGTAATGCTTACCAAAATCCAGTGTGTGGGACCATGACTGACAAGTCGAGAATCTTTTTTTTTAGAATTTGGTTATAGATTATCTGNTATCCCTTCCAGAGAGGTTCATGTTCATGTTTACTTCTATAACTATGGCTATATTTGTTATCTAATCCTTTTGTAATCGGTATCTCTTGGTCATATTGATATAGTGTAGCAGTGATTTCCACAAGCTACTTGATTGTTGTGGATGAAGGAAGAACACTGCATTTTGTCAGTGTTGGATTTGCTACCTTTCAGTTTTGCTAGGTTGTATTATGAGGCTTTTCCAGCCTACGTTCTCTGTACTCCATTATTTTCTACATTTCCATTATGTTTTACTTATCTTGCTAAGGCAAACGGTCTCAGTCTTTTTACTCTATCTCTCTCCATAATTTTTCTGTGCTCTTCATTAATTATCTCCTGTGTGTCTACACTCCAAGAAGAATGTCAACATATTGGAGAGGGTTTTAGAGGAGAGCCACACAGATGACAAAGGAACTAGAATGAAAGACTTAAGGAATTGAGACTGTTTCACCTAGAGAAGACGACGACTAATGGGGGCAAGAAGTAGCAGTTTTCAGACATCTGAAAGGTTACAAAAAAGATGGCGAAACCATTTTTCTTCACAACCGCTGAAGGTGAGACAAGAGGCAATGAGCTTATATTGTTGCAGTATAGATTTCAGTTACATGTTAGGAAATATTTCTTAACTAAAAGAATAATTAGGCAATGAAATAGGTTGCCTAGGAAGGTTGTGCTTCATTGGAAGTTTTCCAAAACCAGCTGGACAAGCATTTGTAGTATTGGTAGGTATAGAGCATAATGAGTTGGAACAGGGGGTTGAACTAGATGACCCTTTAGGTTGCAGCCTTCCCCTCAGTGGCTTAGTACTGATTGCATAATGGTATTATTTTCTTCAGTGTTTTGCATGTGACTCTGAGCCCCCTTATGCAGTTCTTACAATGATGGACAATTTGGGTACCCACCAGAAACCTTGTGAACTTTATTGTAGGGCCAGTCAAGTTCCAATACCAGTTTTCTTGTATTTCCCTTGGGTGTTTGAATCCTGGCACATAACTGAAACCTATGGTTACTCAGTTTCTGTTTATCTCCTGAGAGGTTAACAATAGTGACTAGTCATTTAAAAAGTCAGCATTTCCCAGCAGTTACCCTACAGTTTTTAGGTTCTCATTGGCTGTTTTTGCACGAATGCCCCTCCCCCTTTACAGGTGGGGGAGGGGGATGGATGTCCACCTATGGAAACACCAGGTGGAGGTGGGTGTGCGCTCCGGGTGCACATCCATCTTCTCCCATCACCCACCCATGGAGACGTTCAACAAAACTGAGAAGGCTCTGTGGGTGGAGATGGGTGTGCGTCCGTGGGAAAGGGAGCACACTCACCTCCACCCGCTGCAGGAGCACACCCATACCCCCACCCAGCGTCGCCTTGTGAAAACGGCCATTGTTTCCCGTTTAGCAATATTTGTGGTGTCCGGTAATGTTTGGCAAATATTGATCTTTAATTGCTTCAGCTGGACATCTGAAACAATGGTACCCTGTGAAGCCACAAAAAGGTGGGCTGATTGGTTGCAGCGGAGTTCTGTAGAAAGGAATATTCAGCAAAAATTATTCATTTACTAGAATAAAATTTCCTATTACGCATCCCAGTCTTCAAAGTGTTTGATTAACGCAAACCCTACCGAAACTAATGGGGCTAGTGCCAATTATAGTGCTTTGAAGAATGGAACCTATGTCTACAACTTTATCTGTCATTCCAGTTCTTTTTTTTATTTTATTTTTTTTTTTTAAAAAGCATTCTGTCAGGTTATGCAATTTGGAGGATTGGCCTTGAATGGGAAAGTGTGTATGTACCAATGTTCTTGTTTAGCCGTAGTCATCACTCCTCTTACGTTAATGCATGTTCATAGAGTTGGAAGGTACCTCAGAGGTCATCTAGTCCAACCCCCTGCTCAGTGCAGGAAATCCACAGCTACATCACCCCCAACAGATGACTGTCCAGCCTCTGTTTGAAAACCTCCAGCGAAGGAGAGCCCACCGCCTCCCTAGGTAATTTGTTCCACTGTCGAACAGCTCTTACTATTAGGAAGTTCTTCACAATGTTTAACCAAAATCTGCTTTCTTGTAGTTTGAGCCCATTATATCTAGTTTTGCCTTCAGGGGCAAGAGAGAACAAGTCTTTGCCATCCTCTCTATGACCGTCCTTTAGCTAGTGGAAGACTGCTATCATGCTCTCCTTAGTCTTCTCTTCTTGAGGCTAAACATACCCAGCTTCTTCAACCTTTCCTCATAGGACTTGGTTTTCAAATCCCTGACTATCTTTGTCACCCTCCTCTGAACACATTCCAATTTGTTGATGTCCTTCTTAAAGTGTGGTGCCCACAACTGGAAACACTACTCCAGATGAGGTCTGAAAGGTCTATGATTTTTTTAACAGCAAACAATCTTCATGAGTTACTTACTCATAGCTGCACTCTGTTGACTGATTCTAGTACCCATAAAACTTACTGGCATGCACATGGAGTAACCTAAAAGATGCATTTGGAGAACATAGTAGCTGCTGGCTGGCAGGAAAGACAGTCGTTAACCTTGTCATGGTTAGTTTAAAGGACCATGGTTAGTTTGAATGTGCTCCCACAGAGTTCAGTGTAATTCCATGTCCTGTTTGCTAGGCAGCTGGTACTCTATAATCTTGTTGGAGGAGATGGTGGTGTGCAGTGATGAATTTAATTTTTGCTGGAATTAAGATTATTCTAAGTAAAATAACAACGATGTGGTAAGAAGCTCCTCCCCTCTTCCCCATGTTACACTAGCAGATTCCACCTCCACCAAGCTTCCCCTGTTTGAAACCTGAGACCAATTAGTAAGGCAGAAATTATATAATGGAACCCCACAGGTAAGGAGGAGACAGAGAGCCAAGCTGTAAGGTAGTGCTTTGGCTGGGGGTGATGATTTCCAATATCCTACAACCAGGGGGTTGTGGTGCAGCTTTTGGTGCCATCTAGGAAGCTAGAGACAACACTGTTTGTGTTAGCTGGAAGTGGGTATACATTCATGGCTGTAAGAGAGGCACTTGGTGAGTGTGTGAGAAAGTTTGAGTTTTTGAACAACCTCCAATCTGAACGTATTTATAAATTCAGTGTTCTGTTGTATTTCAGCATCAATTATCCACTAAAGAGTACTTCGCAAACTTTAAGTCCATTGTATTATAGTTTCAGTTCAGTCAGAATAAGGTGTTTGCAGCTGTTTCATTAGAGCAACAGTGGCCTCTAGAGGCCAATCATGCTAATTCTAGAAGGCTGTTTCCAAGTTGTAGAGGTTCTCAAAATGTGGTCAATGGACCACTGGTGCCATATAGACCAGTCGCATGATGCAAGCTGTCCTTGTTTCCAGCTGCTGAACAACAATTAAAATATGGTAACAAACACATTGAAAAATTTCCTTTCACCTTCTTGTAATAAGCATTTTGCGGTGCTTGCTGGAAGGACGTACCACATAGCATGTGGAATAATGTCTACAAGATGAGGGCTCATTTAAGTAGTTTTCTCCAAGTATTCTTGAACTAAGAATATTGTCTTCAAAATCTGCATCCAAGTTGCTAATGATTCAGATATGATCAGTCTTCGTGTCTACAAATAATTGTATTAATTATTATTATTATTATAAGCACTTATATAGCGCCAGTCATGTGACCTGGTGCTGTACAGAACATAGAATTAGACATGGTCCCTGCCCGTGGCTTACAATCTAAAAGACAAAAAAAAAAGGGGGGGGGAGACAAGGAGAGGGGACAGTGGGAGAGACAGGGGAGAAGACAAACAAACATTCAAGCAGATGCGAAGTCTCAGGTGCGTGTGCTTGGCTTGCTTTACAGAGAGGTTGGTGGAAGCAGTCAGCAGAGGAGGGCCGGCAGTAAGAGTAAGGGGAAAGACTAACAGGCATTGGGAAAGGCAGCAAGGAAAAGGTGGGTTTTGAGGAGGGATTTGAAGGAGCGGAGGGAGGGGGCAAGGCGGATGTGGGCAGGGAGGGAGTTCCA
>QEPC01005077.1:115326-147850 GCA_003113815.1 Sphenodon punctatus | reverse complement strand
TAAATGGGTCCTATGGAGAAGTCGGTCAGAGTCAGATCAAGTCCGATGCCAGTGTCGCTCCAGCCTCCTGCCTACTCGCTTCATACACCACAGTCCCTCAGTAAACCAAGGGGCCCAGCGGTGACGAGGTAGAAGGCATCTCGGAGCCACCCTGTCAATGGCCTCCTCCAGCAAGCTGTTCCAATGCTGGACCAGCTCATCGACAGAGTGACCGTCCAGACTGTTTCTTCTTGAAGGGTCTGGCTTGGAAAGTTCACTGCAAGAAATATCAAAAAGAAAAAACATTCTACTACTGCAATTGCAATAAACAAATATTCAAACAGCATGGTTTGTTGTAGTACACAGAGGCATCTGAACAATCTAGTGCCACAATGGTATTTGGGCACCCAATGGCTGTTCTTAGCTGTTATAAAATGTAGAAGAACACAATGCCTCCAATTTTAGGATAAAGAGATTCCATGTTTCTGCAAGTGGTTTTCCCTTTGGGAGCTGGGGGACATGTGTTCTCTTCCGCATTTCTTTTTAAGGATTAATGCAAGAAAAGAAAAGGGAAAAAAAACAAGTTCAGGTTAGGAAGTTTCCTTATGTGAATGCATTACAGTATATTTTTTTTAATTTTTTTTTTAAAAAAACATAAAAATTGGTGTTAAAAAGTAAGTTCCCGAAGCACTGCGGTTAATATTTGGCGGGGGAGGGGGGTGATGGAAGGGCAGCGACAGCTAATAGCCTGAACCTAAGACTACCTTTCAGTGCTGAGCAGAGCCCCAAACTACAACAGAATGAGCGTCAGCAGTAGCCTTCAGCAGAGGCCGACCAGAATGTTGGCTCTGGCTAATCAGGAGAGAAGAGTTGAAAAAAACTTCTGAAAAAGAATCAGTTGAGGAAGGACAGTTGGGCTGATGCTGGAAGTGGATGACAAAATAGCTGCGTGGTCAGAGAACTGGCTTCAAATGTATCTCACCTTCAGGAGCAGCCTGACACTTGTATTGGATTATAATACTGGGGCCGCAGCAGCCTGGACTGTATTCTAGAGGTTTTAAGGGAGTCGAGCAGCAGGGATGATAGCAGTGTACTTCACTATTTCTTCTTCACTGGATTACAATCCTAGGTCCCAGGCAAATGTGACAGTGGGTGATTTCAGACGTTACGTTTGTCTGAAATCACCACAGTCAACCGCTGGGTGGGTGTGTGTGTGTGTGTGAGAGAGAGAGAGAACGGAGGTGAACGTCTGTTTGCTCGCATCCAGATGTTCACCTCAGTCAACCACCCCCCGCGGTGAATCTAACCACGCTTTGGTTCTCCTGCACCACGGCGGCGAACAAAGTGTGGTTAGGGGGAATCCGGGACGCGGTGAAGGAAAAGTAATGTCTGTTAGCTTACCTTCACCGCATTTTGGGGTCCTGGTGGCGGCAGCGGCCAGACAGGCCGCTACGGCTGCCTGTCTTGGGGAGGGCGGGCGGCCAGGGAGCGCAGGGGGTGGGGCTGTGTGGCCGCACGCTCCGTCGTGTGGCCCTGTCCCCTTCAGGAGGGGGGGTGCCCCTTTAGACATTATGGACGGGCGCTTTCACCACAGGCCATGGTTCATTGGTCCCCACGGCCGGGGGCAAAGGGGGGGAACATCTGTTGGCTCCCCCCTTCACCCCCGGCCGTGGTCCGAATCAACCCACGGCCTGTGGTGAAAGCGCCCAGCCGTAACGTCTGAAATCACCCAGTGTTTAGAGACTCAAGGAAACAGCCACCATTCAGACGCAGTGCACGGCTACCCTAGTAGTGCGCTGCAGAGTAGGGTACTGAGGAACCTGAGGAAGCAGGACATAGAGAACGGAGCTGGAGGGAGGAAGAGGAAACTTGGGGACCAGAGTCTGAGTTGGAGGGCAAAGAAACTCCATACTTCTGTAAAAATGAGTAAAAAACAAATTTAGTAAAATCCTACCATATGGTTAAAAATTTATAAAAACAAAAGTCCTTAATGATCATATGTAGTTTTAAAAAATAAATGTGCCTGATGTGTGTTGAAAGGTGTAGTTGACCTGAGGAACATTCGAGCAACTGATGTTTCAGAAGTTTGATTTGGTTGTTTCTAGTTTTCAATCAGTTGAAGATCAGACTGTTTGGATTGGATGGGTTTTTCTTATTTTGACCAGTGCTCATTTCAGCTGTAACGCCCATATGTAGAGAGGGAAGTATTGTATTTGAGAAATGATATACAAATATTGTATTTGAGAAATCTCGATATTGTATTTGAGAAATTATTATTACTGTTTAAATTTATATCCTGCCCTATCCCTAGGGCTCAGGGCAAATTCTAACATATAAAATAAAACTTTTAAAAATCTCCTAACCCCAACTTTCCCAGGCCCTATTTTCTACCTGCCAAACATGTTGCAAGTGGAGTATTCAAATTCTATCATCTTGAACTATTTCCACAAAATTATATGGGATTATTTACAAAAGGCTTATTTTTAAATGAACTGATTTTTCTTTCTCCCGTGGGAAATGTAGCTGTATCCAGTTACTTGCTTTCTGCTGTCTTCCTTCTTTACATATGCGTTATCAAGGGATAAGGCTGGGTTGAGGGGTTAGGGAACAGGTTGGTGTCAAGGGCTAGGTTTTTTTTATGCTGCTTTATGTTTTTATATATTGTCAGCCATTCTGAGCCTATTTGGAAAGGATGGGGTAAAAACTGAAATTAAATAAATAATTGAATATTCTACTATTCAGTAGGCTCTACTAATGTTTCAGTTAAGTGGCTTTAATCACGGATGATGAGAGCAGTATAAGAGGGTGGCTGTGCTGACAATTATTGGGTGAAGCAATGTGTTAAAATAAGCCTAGCATGGAGCAAAGGTAGCAGCAAAAGCATAGGCACCTAAGCCAAACCACTTGTGCTGAGCCTAACAGGTGCTTGACAAGCAACAGACCCAGCAGTGACTGATTCACAGAGTGTTTTTAAACAAGATGTTACCCTGCACAGCCACCCAGGAGCCACTCATCCGACCACCCATCTGAAGGTGGTGTGGGGAAATGTGTGCTTGTGTGAGCCATGCTACACCCACTCATGGCCACACGGTGCCTTCCAAGAAATCCGGAGTGTGCTGTGCGCAGCAAGCCAAAAGCGTGCATGGCAACAGACACCCGGGCTTCCCCTGCCCATATGGACTGGGGAAGCCACCCACGCCAGCAGACACGTCCGCCACTCATAGGCACTGTGGGAAGGGGAGACGGCCTTTGCAAGTCACAGGAACTGGCCGCCAGTGCTGGGGAACCCAGTTCCCCAGTGCTCATGCCCGGAACATGTTGCTTTCAAAAGCCAGCCCAGCACACCTCCCATTCCCCCATGGTCTATGGCAGAGGGAGTGCGAAGTTGCTGATGAGGTAGCCATGCTGGAAGCTGCCCATTAGAATCCCTCCCCATTCACTTCACCTGAGTGGCTGCTCCGCAGCTGTGCCACTTAGTGTCCACACACCTCAAGCCCTGCTCATTTAAAAACACTCAGTCTGCCATGTACAGATCTGCGCCTACCTGCATAGAGCTGGCATGCACAGAACAAGTGTATGCGTATTTGTGTGTCCCTTGCAACTGCCTACGCCCGCCATTCTCTGGCAGCTGTTTCAGCAAAGCTTTTGGGGCCCAGTGCCTCTCAAAGGGAAGGGGTCTGCTCTGGTAGAATTCCAGGGATGAGCTCAGTACTGTTCAGATACCCTTGTTCTAGTATTATTGCCACTTGTGACAATTTCAGGATCAAGACCATAGTTTCTTTCAGCTTTAACTCCTGTACATTTGTTGAGATCCCTTTGGCTTGCAATAATTTTACTTTTAACTTGTATTTGGTTCCTGACTGACTTTCTTCCCAGAGCTGTGGTGCAGTCTTAGGGTGTAGGAAGTCCTGTCCTGCTGCCTCCTGCATAGAATTTGTTGTGCATATAACCCACTGTCAGAAATTGAGACCTATTAGTAAGGAAAAACAGTACAGTGTTGATCTCCAAAGCAAGGATGCTTTTGTTAGGAGTTTTTAAAAACCCAACATGCTAAGAAGTCCAATATAAACAATTTAAAACATGGACAGTATGTTGGTCAGACTTTTCCCCCATGAAATGACCAAAAGCCATCGATAAGCACATGTATATTTCATTGTGTCTGCCATTCAACACACACAGTAGTTAAAATGGAAAATTCTGTGGAGACGAACGATAGTACTAAGTGGATTGGCATTTGCGCTTAGTTTCCCAGTGGTTTGGCTGTATTAATAATGCAACAGGCGGACAGGATATCCTCCAACTAAGTCAGTTGGTTTTTAAAAAAAACAAAAAACAAAACAGGCTTTCATTAGCATTACAATGAGCTACGATGAGTACTCAGAATGTGCTTATTAGAAAAATGTTGGTTACTTTTGGGGGTTTAATCAAACTTTTAGACTTGGGATGTTATCTAAATGTGACCATTACTACAATGCTTTTGTATACTGTGAATAAAACCTCTTTCTCATACTGCCGTTGTAGTTCATAGGATGTTATTTTTAGTCATTTTTATTACTGCAAAACATTCAGAACCAGATAGGTACACTAGGAAAGTTAATTAACTAGAAATAAACTACTTTGATCTTAAGAATTAACTATAAGGATTGTTAAATGTTATAAGATTTAAAATTCTGACACAGCTGTCAGATGACTTGGTTCTCTTGATTTTCCATAATCATCTGGTTTTGGTCAAAAAGGACTAGCAGCAACTGGTTAGCGTTTTATTGTTCTGCGGGCAAATTTGGATGGCAGTAGCAAGTACACTGATGTATTCGCTACAGTGAAATGAGACTACAGGGATGTGGTCTGGAGAGGTTGGCCTTTTTTAGCAGAACTAGTGAGCTACAATGGGTTTGTGTAACATATTATGCCCATGATGATGATTTAATCAGCAGAATGAGAGGCTGGATACCTCTTTAGAATTGTTGTCACAGGCAGCTGAGCATCTGGGATGAGAAAATCCTATATATTTATTGATAGCTGTTTAGCCGAGCCAAACCAAACTTCAGAACAAAGTGCTGTATTCTGTGGCCCTCTGGCAGCCTACAGTGTGTGTGTCTCAGGATTTCAAAGTTCACTTTGGGGCCCAGCTGCCTTTTGTGCTGTGCAACAGTGCTTTCCAATTGAATTGTTGTGCTCTAAGATGCACAATAGCCTGGGACAGCACAGCTCTTCACTCTTCACTACCAGGAGATGGATTCTGTTGGCTAAAATGATAAACTTAACAGTTCTTCTAAGTATTTCTAGCCTTCACTATAGAATCTTTAAGAATGACCAGGTTTAACCCCCTGCAGATTATCCAGATCATCCCTTGGGACATTGGGATCTTTAAGAGGGGCATGGGACAGGGTTTTGGGTCACAAGTACTGTTCTTGCTTGCATAGTAGGGATGGCAAACCAAGACAAATTACTGATTCGGATCCCTGGATACGGATCCATAATTTACGGTTTTTATTGCAGGTAGTGGTTTGGTTTACCCATAATAAAAAGCAAAAAGGTCATTGGAGCGGTGCTGGCACCGCTCCAGTGAGCTTTAGTGCAGGGGAGACCTGGGGGAAGGGGGAGCAGGCAGGGGGAGGCAGCCAGGGCTAAGGGGGGAGGCAGGGGGCTGACGGGCAGCGCTGGCACTTAACCAGTCGGTTCCCCGCTCCTTCAGCCCACGCTTGTCTCCTGCATGCTCTGCTCAGCTGCCGCCTGTTGCGTACCATACTTTTTTTTTTTTTTTAAAAGAAAAACTGCGACGAAACAGCCATTATGCGCATGTTCAGCCCTTTCCCAAGATGGATGGTGGCATTGGCGCCATCTTGGGAAAGGGCACCCATTCTGAGCTTGTGTAGCACTACTGTATGCATGCTCAGAATGAGTGCCCTTTCCCAAGATGGCGCCGACGTCACCGGCGCCATCTTGGGAAAAGGTTGCACATGCACAGAATGGCCATTTTGCGCAGGCACAGTTCTTTCTTTTTCTTTTTAAAAAGTATGGCGCACAACAGGCGGCTGCTGAGCTGAGTGCCGCAGGAGGTGAGCATGGGCCGGAGGAGCGGGGAACCCACTGGGTTAGTACCAGCACTGCCCCTCAGTCCTCCATACTACCCCCCTCCGTGCCCGGCCCACTCCCCAGCACTCGTCCCACTCCTGCTAATCAGCAGTGGCAAGCTCCCGCTCTGCCCGTAAATTATGGACATTATGGGTGAGGGCCCTGGTACAGATAATTTCAGAAAAATCCTTAATTGCCATTTTCGAGCAATTACGGATTGATCCGAAACCAAATTTGCCATCCCTATTACATGATAGACTAAAAGCCCTAATTTATTTGAATGGGGTCCCTTCCCATTTGGTCTCTTTTTGCCACCTGTGAAGAGACTAGCTGGTCCCTATAGGTATTTTTTCAAAGATGGAGTGTGGCTAGATGGTTTTAAGTATTCAAAGCAGATCCTGGAAAACCAGTGTTTAACATAAGATTCCTATGCTGTGTTAGGAAGGGAGATCTGAAGGATCAATAAATCCTTGAAATGGGTCTAGTAATGAACAGGGATTCAGTGTAGGCTTCAGAGCAATGGTATAATGTTCTCTTTAACTCGCCATCTGCTGCTTCCTACTTTTGGTATAAAATAAGAAGGGGTGTGTGTGTGTGTGTGTGTGTGTGTGTTTAATATATCAGTTTTCTGCTCTTCATTGGCTCGTGCTTTAGTAGGCTTACCCATATGAAACTGTCACTTTAGGGTCAGACAAGGAGCCAGGTAACATGACTTTGGGGAGATTAAAAAAAATAGAGATGGGGGAGTCAGTTTCGTGCTGCGTGTCCAATGTAGTGTACATGGTAAGTGCATTATGTAGATGGTTCTGTAGTGAACAAATCTCCCCTTTTCATTTACACACCTGTGCTAAATGTGTGACTCAAGAAAAGGAATATCAAAATGGAGAAGAAGCTGAGGTGGTGGAGGGAATTGCAACTCATCCGTTGAATGGAAACTTGATGTTAAATAAGATCATCTTATGTTTCACTGTTTGAAACACAGTAAG
Organism: Sphenodon punctatus; assembly: GCA_003113815.1. NCBI lineage: Eukaryota > Metazoa > Chordata > Lepidosauria > Sphenodontia > Sphenodontidae > Sphenodon > Sphenodon punctatus. Next base: position 140,810 of record QEPC01005077.1, on the reverse strand, counting down.
AGTTCCAGGAACTAATTATCTAGCAATGAATGGTGACATGGAAATATATTAAATATACATAGATTGCTAACCATGAATACTTGATGCATGGAAAGGGAGTTTACTTTTATGTGGATTATACAGTGTTGACACTGGTAATATAATAAACAGAAAAAGCATCAAAATTGTACTTAAATAATATAATAGTGACAAAAAGTAAAGTAATTTATAAATGAGCCCATTTCAAGGATTCATTGATCTTAATGACTGGCATCATATAAAGCTTGTTTTAGTCTGTGTAGATAGTTAACACATTGCGTATGCAGTAAGATTTCACTCATCCCTAAAATATCTGCCCTATACGGTGTGGGCCCCTCCTGTCTACAAGACCGCCTCACTCTCCGTGTCCTGGATCGACCCCTGTGGTCCGCTGGGAGTGCCCTTCCTGTTGTCCCCTGGGTGGTGCAGGGAGCCACTATGGAGAGGGTGTTCTCGGTGGCAGCACCTAGGCTGTGGTGCTCCCTTCTGGTGGAGGCCTGGCGGAGGCCTGCCTCATTTCGACGACTGTTCAAGACCTGGCTGTTTCGCCATGCCTTTGGTGAGGGAGGTGGGTGAGAGTGGGAGGGGAGGATGGGGTTTATATTTTCTTATTGTTTTTATGTCTCCATTTTATGTATATTTTTAATTTATTTTAACTTGTAAGCTGCGTCAAGCTGTTGAGGCAGGGTATAAATAATTGTATAAATAATGAAAATAAATATACATTCCCAACTAAAGTTAGCAGTCTAATTCTTTTGGTGAAATAATTTTTTCAGATTGTTGTAGCAATCCCCAAACAATTGCATTGTGGAAAGCTTTGTAAAAATGCCCAGCTATAACTTTGGTTCATGGTTATAAATGCTTAAATTTATATTTTGTAAAATATGGGAGCTAACTACTTTTTTAGACTTGTGTGATCAACTAGAATACTCTTTTCCAGGAAGCAGATAAGATTTCCAACTCTTAAGACATTGTATATTGAGAACTCACTTTGCCAAAATCGTGAATCTCTGGATTCAGCAGGGAGAGGTGGGTCAAATTCAAGGTCACACTAGGGTGGAATCACATTGGATCACTGAGCAGAGAAGGAAGTCCAGCAACAAGTGAAGTGAGAGATAATTAGGCAATGTGTGGGTTGGGGAGAGAGATCCTCGTTCTAGGGAATGAGGCAGCAGGAGTTGAGCTGTTCCTCACTACAGGTTAGGGATGGTTGAAGATGCTTACAGGCCTTAAACTTGCATTGGGTTTGTTGTTTCATAGAACAAAGCTCAAATCTAGTTCGTGTGCTTTATTTTGTTGTCAAACTCCCTTCCCCTGAAGGTTCGTCTATGCCTCAGCTTGAGTATCTTCCGGAGGCAGTGTAAGACCTTTCTTTTTGACCAAGCATTTGGCAGGTGGAAATAGTGGCTGAGTGGTTTTTTAGTGGGCTTTACGGTGAGGNGGTGAGGCTTTTACGGCACTTTAATATTTTAATGTATTTTATCAGTTCTTATTTTGTAAGCTGCCCTGAGCCTTAGGGGAAGGGCTTATTACACAGGTGCTTCAGCCTTCACTGGCTGCCAGTAGTGTTTCGGGTACAATTCAAGGTGCTTGTTTTTGACCTATAAATTCATAAAGGTCTGGACCCTACTTATCTAAAAGTCTGCCTTCCTTTTTATGTTCCTCCATGGCCTGTATGATCAGCTGAGAGTGCCCTCTTGCCAGTTCCATCATTGACCCACGTCCATATAGCATAGGCTTGCACAGAGGTGGAGCTCCCCCATGAGGTTTGCCTAAGCATTATTTTGAGCAGTATAAGACCTATTTATTTGGCTAAACATTTGACGGACAGGGGTAGATCCTGGGGGGTTGCATTATAATTATTTATAATTACTTTATGGGCTTTACTTTGTATTTTATCTTCCTTATGATGATAGCCACCCTAAGCCTTATGGGATAGGGCAGGAGAAAAGTTTAAATATATTAAATTAATAACTTTGTAAAGGGCATGGAAGCAGGGACTCTGCATGAATCACAAGTTTAGAATGTACAATGAACATTTGTGAAACCCTGTTGTAGCTGGTGTTTGTGCTGTGACACCCATGTGCCTATGTAGTAAGGATGGGTGTCCTGTAACAGCCCAGAACAGGCCGTTACAGATTAATCCAAATTATGCCTTCCAATTCTAGATCCAGATTTCCTCCCACTCCCATCACCAGGGCCCTGGAGTGTACTCTACTGGCCAAAGGGGGCTTGATTGAAGCTCCACCTGTGTACCACTCTTGGGAGGGATGGGGGTGGAGGGCCTCCTGGAAGACTCCCTCACCACAGTGCACTACTGATCTTGCTGCATTTGTGCAGAACAGCTGCCCTTCTCCAAAATGTACCTGGCCCCTGGCCCGAAGCCTTTTGATATTCTGGTGGGCTTGTAAAACCTGGCTGTTCGCCCAGGCCTTTGGAGAGGAAGGGGGGAGGGTGGGTTAGGGTTTTAGCTCTTTCCTACCTTTTATTTTATTTTTATTAATTTTGTTTTCCAACCCTGTTTTAGTTTAAATTATTGCGTTGTTTTAAAAATGTTTTTATGAAATGTTTTTATTAAATTGTACGTTGCCCCGGGATGCCATAGGCATGGGGGGGCAACTCATGAATGCATAAAATAAATAAATAAAATGGTGGTGACACAGCCACTGCCATTTTGGAAAAGGGCTGTGCATGTGCAAAATGGCCCTGGCGGCCTTTTTGCACATGCACGATCCAGAGCGGGGAGCTTGGCGGCACACTACCATAAGACAACCTGCCGGGAGGCCCCCCCACAGCAGCGGTGGGTCAATGGAGCTTCAGTCCAGTTCTCCAAGGCCAGTAAGTACCATTCCATGGCCGATGGGGGTAGGGGAGGTCAGACCCCACTGCCTCATGAGAAACTATGGATGGGAGTACGGATCAGTTTCCCATTGACTTCAGTGGGGTCCAGATCTGTAAATTACTGTAAATAATCCCAAAACTAGTTCAGAATCCAGAACTGATTTGAATCCATAATTTAATCCGAATGCCCATCCCTACTATATACTGAGGCAATATGTGGAAAGTGTATTAATGGACATAGTTTAAAAAGAAGCCAAAGAACAGATAGTTTTGACATGTTTCAAAGGGAAGTGCTATGGCTATTTAATTTAGGCTAGTGGCTGTCAATTCTTTAGTATATGATTGTCTCTCCCTCTGTTCCCCTTTCTTCGTCTCCCCACCCCCACCCCAGCCCCGTCTCTCAGATTGTAAGCCCTAGGGCAGGGACCGTGTCTATTCAATTACTTTGTAAAGTGCCAGGTACATTGCTGGCACTATATAAATGTTTGCTGCTAATAATAAATAATAATAATAATTAATAATATATTCCAAGTGCCCACTGTAGAGGTGTGAATTTCTTGTGTCTCCTACTTTTTGCGTTAGACTTGTTCAGATAACTCCGATACCAGCAGCTTCCCATAAGTCAGCAGTTCTCAAACTATGGTACATAATACTGCTGAGTGCACTCAGACCACAGTTGGCTGCCACTGAAACACTAGGCACTTGAGTAAGTCTGTATGGGTGCATTTGACGATGCCTTTGTTTGCACTGCAAAAGACTGTTGAGAACCATTTATTGAGACCGAATTCTAGACTAATTGCTTCCTGCTTTTAATAACTTTTATGCTAGCTTTTAATTTCATACGTTCTTGAGTGCATTCTGTGTATGCCTGTGTATTCTGTATACCTGCACAAGGTATATCAGAAGGAAGCTCCTGTCCAGATGAGTTTACAAGTACAAGGTTTTTAAACCAATGAAGGCTTTGACGTTCATACCATGACTTAAAATGGCAAAATACAATATTAGTTTGTTCCAGGATTCCCCATCTTTTATGCAAAGTTTAAGATTGAAGTTTGAATGTATGACCTAATTATATAAACCCTTAAGTACCAGAGTTCATCATGGAAATGGTGACCTAACCTTAGCTGTACTGCTGCTAGTTTTGCTTTAATAAATGGCAATAAATGTAAAAACTGGTGATGCTGCCAAGTTGGAGTTGTGCCACGAGGACCAGATCTGGGCTAATGAAGAGTAGGGATGTTGAAGTCTTGATATAAATAATCAGTCTTCTAGGAGGGAGAATGTGGTCTCATTATGTATCCTCCTTCAGCAGCTGTTACCAATAAACCAAAAGAGAAGTTTCCCCTCACACTTTTTCTTTGGTGGCAAGTAGCATTGCAAAGAGGCTTGCAATGAAGATGGAATAAAAATATGGCTGCCATTGTCTCCTGTACATTTTTGTACACTTGCAAAGAATTGTTGTTTCTTAGTTTGGCATTTCTTTTTAGATCAGATCACTAAATCTGGGCTGGACAGCTTGTCCCACTTTTATTTTCGCTTGATCAGCAAAACATGCAATAAGTTGGCACTGTACTATGTGCAAAACTAATCTAGGCTTCTAGGGCCAGTTTTTGTTAGGCTATCATCTTGCAATACGGAATATCTTTTCCTCAAAGAATGTGAAGAATTTTGTTGCTAATAATTTGTTATCCCTTTATGGGGAAAGCTATTTGTTCTTTTCCAAGATGAATGCAGCATGTACTGGCTCCAATAAGGGATTGATACTATGCTACTTTTGTATACTTTTGGAACAGAGCCTTGCTTGGTGTACATCTGTGTGGCACCACTGCAGTCAGTTGAGCTACACAGATTTACGCCAAGCAAGGGTTTGGTCAGCAGAATCCAATCTAAGCTTCCATTCTTAGATTGGAACAGTTAGGGGTGAGACATGGGGCCTAATTTCAATTTTATTTTGGTTTCAGATCCCTGGTGTTCAGAAGTGGCTTGGTTCTCTTTCCCATTGAAGCCAGGTGTCCGAGCAGAGAAGGCCCAGCGGCCTGGCAGCGGAGCCAACACTGCAACCTGGCAGGGGAGAAGGCCTGACTGCCTGACGGCAGCTGGATCCACTGACAGCGGCTGAGCCTCCTCTTCTGCTGGGTGGTGACAGGAGCTGGCTCTGCTGCCGGGCGGCTGGGCCTTCGCTGCCACCCAATAGCAGAGAAGGCCCAGCAGCCTGGCAGTGGAGCTGGCTCCCACCCACCATCCAGCAGCAGAAGAGGCCTGGCCGCCGGCAGCCTTTCCCCACCACCATCCTCTGGACCGAACCGACGGTGGTACGTGCAGGACCCTTGGGTTGGGGTAAAGCTGGATGGTGGGAGATGGGGTGTTAGGGATGAGGATCCACACCCCCGTCCTTCAAGGCTGGGATGGGCTCTGTGGAATGGTGGTGCGGGAGGTTTCCCCAGCTCCCATTGAAGGTAATGGGAAGATAAGATTTGAAAATCGGGAACTGAGACAGCCTGATTTTCTGATCCTTCAGTTTTTAACCGAGAGCGCCATTTTCACACTGTCTTGGTTAAAACCGAATCTGAAAGTTCCATCCCTAATAACAATGCTATGAGAACAGAAATCCTGTGTGCCTTCAATATCTCAAAAATCAGGAAGCAACTTTTAAGAAATTCAGCGTCTGTTTCCCAGAGCAAACTATTCCCACAATGTGGAACTTTGAAGGGTTTTTTTTCCTTAATGCATTTTAACTACGTTTCTTGAAATTGTTGGCATCCACTGATGACTTCAGTACATAGGGAGAGGTTGCTAAGAATCAAAGGTTTATTTGTGCCAGGGGAAAACATTAGTACATTGCAAGCTGGAAGTAAATATTAAGTTTCAGACTTTGCTATTTCTAAATTGCTAGGACCATGTCAGTATAATCTATTATAAATGTACAACACAAGACCGTTTAATATATTCATCATTCCCTTGTCAGGTCAGCCTTTCTGCTCCCCCACTTTTTTAAAGAAAAGTGTGTGGGGGGGGGGGAACCCATGAAACCCCAACATGCTGGCTTTTTATTTCTGGGGTGTACAGTAAATTACAAAAATGTTATAGTTCCTGACATTCTGGAGTGGGTAACTCCAAGTCGTTACAGAGTGCATCCCCCTCCCCTCCCCCCCCCTTTTGGGAGCAGACATAGAGCCCTGCCTCCAAAAGCTGACAGGTGTTAGGCTCTTCTCCACCCCACCGCCTCCTTGGAGTTGGTTGGGGAGGGGGGCAAGTCCAAGAGGGTCGGGGCTGGAAGCCCAGGAAGAAGGCCTATCTGAGAAGGTAAAGGCTGGCAATCTGGAAAGGAATTTGCCAGACAGATGCTGGGAGTGCAAGGAACTGTTTATACAGTGTTCGTTTGAGGAACTGGGCATTTGTGAGAAAATAATGGCGCACTTGTGAAGGGTGTGCTTAGGCTTCCAATCTGGTGACCATTTGTGGTCTCAAAAGGCCATCCAGTTACACTTCCTTTATTTCTAAGCTCATATTTACTAGTTTCTGCTTGAGGATGCCCAGTACTGATGATGTAGAAAAGAATAAGGTTCCGTTCTTTCACCCACATTGTTCAAAGTATACATGCAACCCTTCTGGGACATTTTATTTATTTATTTATTCACATTTTTGCGCCACCCCCTCCTGCCTAGGCATTTTGGGGCAGCTAACAACATTATAAAAAATATAAATAACATCATAAAAATATAAAACATTAAAATAGCCCAAACAAGAAAAACCCCAACCCACCCATCACCTGTCTCCCTCAGCAAAGGCCCGGCAGCCAGGTCTTACACTGTCCACAAAAAGAGGGTTATGACCAAGCACAAGGTTGAGTAACATCAATAGGCTGATGATACAAAACTGTGTATCTTTTGCCCTGTGAGCCCTCCCACCTTGGCTTCTGCCTTGGAGAAATGCCTGAATGAGATAGCAGGCTGGATTCTTCAGAGGTACCTCATCCTCAATCCGGGGAAGACTAACGTGGTGATGGTGGGGAGGGGGCAGACAATATGAGGATGCCCTTGCCTCCATCGGGTGGAGGTGGTGGGTCAAGTAAAGAACTTGGGTGTCATTTGGCCATGGTCTTTCTGATGAAGAGTAGAAAACAAAGTCAAATCCGATGAAATGACAGTTTTTCTTGTTCTTACTGAATTGCTCAGTGTATGTAGATGAAACTTAAGTACAATGTCAACCATTAAGATTATATTATATCAGTTTAACACATTACCATTTTAGCAGCTGCATAAGTTAAATCAGTTTTTGCAATAAACACTGAAAGTGCAGTGGAAACGTTTGTCACCCCTAATGGCATATGCTGTTTTTGTGAAAACTTAAGTAACTATCATGTTTAAACAATAAAAAAAAAAACATTCCCCAAAGATCACTGTAATCTTCTCAGTTTAATAAAGTGCCTTATTGGTTATTACCATATAAACTGTTCTGCCAGTTGTGTTTGTCCTGTTAGAGCAATGATTGTCAAGCAATCATTGTTTTTTGTTCATCAGTACAGCTCAACTGTAAAGACCATATGAGCTTTTGAGCAGATGTGACACACTCTGTAAAGATAATGGAATTTAAAGGGATCAAGCAGGTTTTTGAGAGAGAGAACAAGTTTAATCCATACTGTGAAAGGACAACAACTTTTTTTCTTTTCCTTCTGTTTCTGAAGGCCGTTTACACTTTTTTTCTCCTCTGAAATTTGTGATTCAAAACCTCATCCAGGAAAATCTTTCCATGTATCTGTGAAATGTTTGTACCAATTTAATATTTGAAACAAAACTGTATTTGTTTCCAAATGTATAGATTTTTGGATGGAAAACCTACTCTCCCATCTTCAGCTTTCTGTTTAAACGAACCACCTCTTCCCTCACCCTCCTGATCTCCATTTGAGAGAGCATGAAATTCCATGCTCAGTTTGTGAGCTTTCCTAAATCAGGATGTTTCTTGAATCACAGCTCCACCCACTCACACCCCACCCACAGCCCCACCCACTTCATTCCACCCTCTGGGTTCTTGCTAAGTGTGTGTACTTACAGTCAGTTCCTACAGATAATGAACCCTTATCACACTTTAAATGCCTTCTTGTTCTCATGATCAGGTTAATTAAAGGGGAGCTTGTACAGCTCACCAGAAGCATGGTCCAAGCCTCCAGTGGTGATTGTATTCTGGACTAGTGACTGTGTCTGTCTATAAGCATGGTGGTGGTGGGGGGTTCCCAGTGCTGAACCTCCTCTATCCCGATATTCAGTTTAATCGCCTCCTGATTCCTGTGCCCCATGACCTCTTTGGCCATCTCTGTGGCCATTTATTTCTCCCCCTCCAAAAGGTTGCTCTGGCTTGAAATTCCCAAATGCACTTCCCAAATGCACTTGAAATTCCCAGTGCAAACAGGAGAGAGGTGTTAGGGGATAGACATGTAGTATGATAACCAGCGCTGGAAATAATTCACTAGCCAGCAATCTGATTACTCACCAGACTGGGAATTGCAATGGGGAAGGACTGAAGGCCAATAGCTATGAAAAGCTGCTTGCCAACTTCAAATGTATATTTGCCAGAGGCAAGGAGACAAATGGATTTTTATAGCCCTGGTAATGACAGAACTGCTGGGCCACCCCTGGGAAGAGTGGCGCCAGATACTTCCAAGTAATTAATGCTTGTGATAACAGAATCAGAAGGGGCATGTTTGAAGTGTGGAGGTTATTGTGACCTATGATCTGTTTGTATTGTTTAGCTTTATTGTTGTAAACAACCCTGAGCCTCTTGGAAAGGGTTAGGGTATAAATTCATAATAATCCAGAGAACATCAAGCTCATAACACTCAAAGTACACGAAACACAAAATTGGTAAGAGATGGCAGGATCTTTCCACCCGCTACTGGCTTCCTCACTGCTTTGCTTTAGAAATTTTCTTTTTACATTTACAAAAACTATTCTGAATACAGTAACATTTTCCTATTTAAAATGTCCTTGAAATTTGAGCCGCAGCTGCACAGGCTTCGGTTCTTGCCCACTTTTCAGATTTTACTGTTACAAATGTGCCATGTTTGGGGAGAGGGGAATTAGATTTATTTGCATACAAATGTCATTTGTCACATGTTGGGTTCTTCAAAGAAGATTGGTATTTTGAAGCTCTGGACCACAGACTGAAAATTTACATGCTTTATAGAACTTACCATGACTCATCATCCCCATTATAGTAAACTGATTTCTAATATGGAGGGAAATCTTTTTCCCCAATCTTCATAAAATAATAAACTTAAAAAAATCCTCCCACATCAGTGGCAATCAAAGGATTTCTTTGTTGAAACTTAAAACAGTGTAAGATGCTCAGACACTGCTATTAGTTTGAAATAAACTCCATTGAACAGCTCCACTTCCTTCACCATAATAAGCTGTCTCAAGAAGAACATTAAAGAACAAAATCTCCCATCATATTCTTTCACCCTTTCCCCTTTGATCTTCCTAAGATTCTAGCTCAAGCACATGGACTTTCAGACACACTGTAAAGGACAACAAAACGATGTCTTTAGATTGCTTCCAGTGCTTGCCTGGGGGCATGTCCATATGGCTCCCTGAGCAGCAAGTGAAGCCAAGCTGCCAGTTCCACTGCTGCCGGATCAGTGGTATCAGAGACGGTGTGCCCTCAGCTACTGTTTTTGCTACGAAACCTGCCAGAGTGCCTGGGAGCCAGAGCATTGATGTGAGGGAGTAGGGAAGCCACGCTGCCCTCTTTACATTGATTGCGGCTTCCTCCAATCCTGGAAAGTGTCTTGTTGCTCTCTGTGAATGAAAACTTTGGCATATGGCTTTTGAGCTTGGAAACTTTGTCCACTCCCCACTCAAGATAATCAACCCTTGGTGCTGATGGACTGTTTGCTCCAATTTTACCTTTTGCTGCCTTGCCTCTCCATCTTGCACCTCAGATTCATACTGCCTTACATCTTTCTCTTTCCTAGTCACCTCACTACCTCCCTTCTATCTTTTCTATCCTTGTTGTCTCCTGTTTGATTGTAACACAACCCAAAGTCTTAAAAGCTCCTGCTTTTCTCCTCTCCATAGGGAAAAAACAAACAAACATGGAACAAACATGATGGCAAGTCCTCACATTGTCCTCTTTTATTGTATTATCCCATTCCCTGCCTTGTGTCTGTATTTTGTATTTAGATTGTATTTATTTATTTATATAGCACCAGCAATGTACCTGGCACCGTACAGTCAGTAGTTACAAACAGGTCCCTATTTTTTATATTTATATAGCACATCTCGGGGTGACTAACAACATTCTAAAAACATAATAAAAACCATTTAAAATCAACATTATTAATTTTTTAAAAAAACATACCCAAACAGAGCCAAACTTCTGTCCTCCCTCCCCGTCAAAAATAAAATAAAATCTGGTTTACCCCCAATTCTTAATATACAGCCTTCTAATAAAACTGTTGTTCTGTTCCTTAACCTATAAGGATTTTCTCCTCTCTCCCCACTTGTTTCTTTTTCCTTGAAAAGGATTTAGTATTTTTGTATTTTCTGTTTTATTAAATGTGATTCCTCTGAGTTCACTTTCTGGAGTCTTCCCAGATTGACACATTGAAGGATATTGTTCTAGGACAGAGGTTACCAAAAAAGGGTGCGTCTTGGTAGGGTCTGGGGTTAAATTTAGCACATGCACATTTTATTAAATGTATGACTCCTAAAATATTCAACTTAATATATTACAGAACGGCCAACTGACCCTCATTTTGCTTGTACGGATACATGCCAGAATCTTTGCCAAATACTTTTGGAATTACGTCCTATACAAAAACATTGCCTCTTTAAAAGCTTGAAAGTGGCCTTCAACTTTTTCTCTTACCCCTGTGGCCCTTCATATCCATAATTGATATTTTCCCTTGTTAATTAGGGGAAAGTATTGCCCCACTATGGTATTTTAATAGAGTTGGTGCAAAAGCAAACTAACATGGCTGTCTCGTATAAAAGCTTTTTCAGCTTGGCATCTGTATTTCCAATGCATTTTTGTTTATGCACCAACACAATCCATTCTTAATGGAATCGTGATTTTAAAATATCTATATTTAGAATAGGTGAGGAGTAATGACCTAATGACAATTCTAAGGTGCGACAAGAAAAATGTTGTTTGTTAAAACCTTGGCACAGAGTGTCTCTTTAATAATGGCTAGGCATAAAATTCTTTGGGATAGTAAGCTGCTTAGTAAACCTAACATTAAATACATCTGACTATAAATTCAACAGGATGTATTTGCTGCATGCAACATATGCTGACTGACACAAACAGAATTTTTTCAGATGTCTCAGTCATGGGTGACAATATAACATGTACTGGCTTGGATCATAGACTTCTGTGCTCCAAATTTCCCATTCTTCTTACTTGTGAAAATTATATTAAGGTACAAAAGCCGGCACATAAGCATTATTTTAGTGAAGATACTTTCCAGAGGAAATTGGCAAGACTGGATCTTACATATAAAGTAGAACTGGGAATTGATGCTGACTATGATGAGTTTGCCAACATGTTAACTTCAGCAGTTAAAATGGCGAAGAGGTCGCAGTACCAATAAAGCGTATTAGCCCTTCCACACTACAGGTTATGGTAAGGAGAGCCTGGATCAAAAGTTATGGAAAAACAATGAGCACAAGACCCTCAAAAAGGAAATACACAGGAGGGTGCAAGAAGATTTGAGAAACACCGAAGGAAAGGATTGAAAGAAGTGGTGGAAAGGAAAGTTTGAAGAAGGTCGAACAAGACATTCGTCTTAAACACATTATCCCAGTAGCTTTAAAGGATGAGGATGGATCGAGGAAAAACAAATCATATGAATGAGATCTGCACTAAATTTTATAATTACCTTGATTCATTCAATATTATCGTTAACCAAGATCCACCAAGAGTTCATCCTGAAGTAATACCTGATGTAATGGGGGAAGAAGTTGAGTTTGCGACTGGAAATATTAAAAGTGGTAAAAGTCCAGGAATTGATAACATCTGGCCAGAATATAGGGGAAATACCATGTTATAAAGCCCTTGACCAATGCTTTACAGACTGTGTTAAGCAACGTAAAAAACCAACTGCATGGTAAAGATCTAAAATATTACTTATGAAGAAAGGCACTTTGTAAGATCTTTGTAATTATTATTTATTATTTATATAGCACCAGTAGTGTACCTGGCACTAGACAGTCAGTCATGTTGAGCTAGGTAGGTTTTCAGGAGGGATTTGAAAGTTGGGAGGGAGCAGAGTGAACATATCCAGGGAGGGAGTTGAGGCATGAGGAGGCAGCAAGAGAAGAGGGGCCAAGACATTTAGAGGAGCAAGGGAGTCGTGAACAGGTGAGGGTGAAGACAGAGGAGGAGCGATGCTCCTGGGCTGGAGTGTGGCAAGTTACAAGAGTGGAGAGAGATGGGAGAGCAAGGCCATGAGGAACCTTAGAGGTGATGACCAGGAGATTGTGCCAAATGCATTCATGTAAAGGGAGCCGGTGTAGGGTGGAGCTAAGGGGGCTGAACGTGGTCAAAGTGATGGGCAAGGTGAATTACCTTGGCAGCAGATTGTTGAACGTAGATAGGGGGAGGGGGATCAGTGCAGGCGAGACCAGTAAGGAGGAAGTTCCAGTAGTCAAGGTGAGAGATGACTAGAACATGGACTAGGATTTTTGCAGTGGCAACAGTAAGGTAGGGTCAGATTTTAGCAATATTATACAAAGCGAATCAACAGGATTGAGCAACAGCTTGGATCAGAGACGTAAAGGAGAGAAAGGAGTCAAAGATGAATCCTAGGCTATATGCCTGAGGCACCGGCTGAATGGTGACCACTCCAATGGAAATTGAGAGGGAAGTAGGAGGGGAACATCTTGTGGGGAAGATGAGGATTTTGATCTTGGCCATATTAAGTTTGAGTTGTCGGCGAGACATCCAGGCAGAGATGTCAGAGAGACAGTCAGTGATACGAGACTGGATGGATGGGGAGAGTGCAGGAGTGGAGAGAGAGTTGTGTGTCATCAGCATACAGATGATGCTGGAAGCTGTGGGTTTCAATGAGTTTACCCAGAGAAAGAGTGTAAAGGGAGAACAGAAGAGGGCCCAGGACAAACCCTTGGGGAACTCCCACAGAAAGGGAAGCAACGTAGAGGCGGTACCTACAAGAGAAATGTTGAAGGAGCAATTCGAGAGATACAAAGAGAACCAGTCGAGAACAGAGTCTCAGAAACCAAAGGAGTGTAGCAAATCCAGGAGGAGGCCATGGTCAATAGTGGCAAAGGTGTCAAAGAGATCGAGGAGGACAAGAATAGAGTAGAGGTCCTTAAATTAAGCTAAGAGAAGGTCATTGGTGATTTTGGCGAAAGCAGTCTGTCAAGTGGAGAGGGCAGAACTAGCCTGCTACACTTGGTGACTTGCCTGCGGGACCGTGCGAGGATTAGTGGAACGGTCTTGGACTGGTTTCGTTTGTTCCTGGCTGGGAGAACTCACCGGGTGGTCTTGGGGGAGTGTACATCTTCGCACCGGGGCCTCACGTGTGGAGTCCCACAGGGTGCCATTCTGTCCCCCCTCTTGTTTAACATCTATATGCAGCCGTTAGGTGAGATCGCGAGAGGGTTTCAGGGCATGCAGTGTCATCAGTATGCTGATGACACTCAGCTCTACCTCTCTTTTTACATCGACCCAGGTCACGCAGTCTCCCTATTTTCCCAGTGCCTGTCAGCTGTGGGGGCTTGCATGAGGTTGAGCCATCTGCAATTGAATCCTGACAAGTCAGAGGTGATGTTGGTGGGCGAGGGCTTGGGGGACCTGGGGGTGGTTGAATCTTCTCTTGTTGGGGGCGGGGTTCGCCCTCCCATGGTGTCTCAAGTGCGGAGTCTGGGTGTGCTCCTCGATTCCTGGCTCAGCCTGGAATCTCAGGTTGTAGCTGTGGCAGGGAGTGCGTTCCGGCAGTTACATCTTGTCCGGCGGCTTCAGCCATGTATCTCAGACTCCAACCTCGCCACTGTCTTCCATGCCTTCATCACCTTGAGACTGGATTACTGCAGCACACTCTACGTGGGGCTGCCCAAGAAGCTGGTCTGGAGGCTGCAGCTGCTGCAGAATGCTGCAGCCCGTCTCCTTACGGGGGCGGGCCACAGAGAACACATGACACCAGTGCGCTGCACTGGCTGCCTATAAGGCACCAGGCCAGGTTCACGGTGCTGGTTCTAACCTTTAAAGCCCTTCATTGCCTGGGCCCTACTTATCTGTGGGACCGCCTCACTCCCCATGTGACCCTTGAGATCGTCCGTGAGAGCTTTTTTGCACATTCCCCGGGTGAGGTGGGTGGCCACCGATGTTAGATCTTTTTCGGCGGCCACCCCCTTGCTGTGGAACTTGCTCCCAGAGGAGGCTCGGTTGTTGCCCGCTCTCCTGCTATTTTGGTGTTTATGTAAGACCTGGCTGTTCTGCCAGGCCTTTGGCGAGGGGGAGGGTGGGTTTTTTTGTTTGTTTTTTCCCCTGCATTTGTGAATTTTTAATTATTTTAAATTGTTTTGTTGTTTGTTTGCCACCCCGGGCTGCCCTGTGAGCAGGAGGGGCGGGATAATTTTTTTATATATAAATAAATAAAGGGGGTCCAAGGGAGGAATTTGAAGAGACGAAATCAAGACATCGTGTGTAGAAAGCTCGCTCCAGGAAGCAAAGGGTTGGAGTGAAATGGGGTGATACCTGGAAGGATCGGAGGGGTCAAGAGTGGCCTTCTTCAGGATAGGGGAGATAGTGGCGTGTTTGAAAGCCAATGAAAATGGCCTAGTAGAGAGGCAGAGACTGATGATGTGCAGCAGAGAAAGTGCAGTGGTGGGGGCAATCCACTGTTAGGAGGTGAGAGGAGATGGGGCCAAAGGGGCAAGTGGAAGGGTTAGATGAAGAGAGGAGGGATGTGACCTCATCAAGAGAAGCTGGGGAGGAGAAGAGAGGCAGGAGGGAGAATAGCAGGGGAGGGAGAGGGTTGAGAAGCAAAAGCAAGGAGGAATTCATCAATCTTGTTGAAGAGAAGATCCTATGTTCAGAAAGAGGAAGGGTGAGGGAGGACAGGGAGACTTCAGAAGGGAAACAGATGTCAAGAAGAGCCCATAGGGGTTGTGGGAGTGAGATTCTATTAAGGTGTAGTAATAGCGGCCTTTGGCCAGAGAAAGGGTATCGCTAAATGCAGAAAGGGCAGACTGAAGGTGGAGGATATAGGCAAACTCACGAAAATTCCACCAGAGGCACTTGGTGGCTCGAGAGCAGGATCAGAGGTGGTGGATAGTAGGGGTGAGCCAAGGATAGGGGTTTGTGCGGTGGATAGGACAGCACAAGAGGGGAGCAAGGGAGTCAAGGGATGGAGGAAAGGGATGAGTTGAAGGTGGAGACAGCAGAGTCTGGGCAGGTGGTAGAAGAGACGGCTGAGAGAAGGGGGAGAGGGAGAAAACAAAGTCAAGAGGGTCAGTAGACTGAAGGTGATGAAAAGACCAAGAGGTTGGTGTAATGTCGGCTTGTGTTCATGGTGATATTCTTATAGAGACATAAATGGACGAAAACAAGTCAGATATAGGATACAGGATATAGGAACATATGCTCCTACAGGCTTCCTAGTGATTTTTGTTTATAGACAGAAGAGCCGTTCCAGTAGGAGAGATAATGTCACTCTCCGCTGCTGGAATTTTAACTATTAAATATTAAACTTCACTCCTATAGTTCATTTTCTGAATATCAAAAGAATCTGGAAGTTCAGTGAATCATGTTTAAAATTAGACTGTCAAATGTCAGCATTGCCAGCTAAATCTGTTTAGTGCTCGGACAATTTGAATTTATTGTTTTATGCGTTTCTTGAATACGTTGTTTATAATCAAATGACATTTTTGTTTAGATTTTGAAATGCCTTGTGGCTCTAACAGCATGATTTTCAGAGATCCTCCACATCCATTGTTCCCATTGACTTCAACTAGAGCTGCGTGTGCTTGGCACCTCTAAAAATCCAATCCAGAGCTTTGTGCCCATATGTGTGTCTGACTTGACATGTAGTGCTGATGCTGTTTTTCAGTTTTCAGCAGGTGGTGCATGATGCCAGAAAATCTTTATGATTAACGAAGAGCAGGAACACAGGGCAGGCAGGCCTGGGATGCAATTTGTCTGCAGTATATAAGCACGCAGTTGGGTTTTTCAGTCTTTCGCGTCTGCTCTTAACTATGAATTAGAAAATTAACTAGTAACTTTTTAATTACAATAGACATTTTATATTAAATGTCTAAACCATTAATCCATTTATGCTCAGATCTGGATGGAGCTGCTGGAACTAACCTTACTGAGCAGAAGGGATATGCTGCAATGATGAGTACACCATTCAGTATTGTTCCTGTATGTTCAGAGGATGCACATCCAGTGCATCACTGAGATCACCTCTGTGCAGAGTTCTGTTAGTGATGAGTGTAGAGCTATCTACCCATGTTGCTCATTAGACTCAGGCCACACTGTCAGTTTAGCTCTATCACTAAAGCACATTCTGTACAGTTATAGACAACTTCATCATCACGTCTGTAGACTCCTTGTGTCAAACCCCATTGTTCAAGGCAACTTTTGAATTGCTTCATAGCAGAAATGGAGAGGAGCAGTCTCCCCCCTCCCCCCACCCTGCCTCCCTTTGTTATGCATGTGGATATGGTGTCGCATCCCTTGATGCTAAGTCATAGGAGAGCTGTGTGTGTGTGTGCACATAGAGCTCAGCGCCTCGCTGCTGATATCTCTGTGCTGCCCCAGGCACTTGGGAGAAGTGAGTTGACTGACTTGAAACAAGTTCAGAATCTGTCGCCATTTTTCTGGGTGCTTTTATATGCATCCTCAGAGTCCTACAGTAGGGCTCTGGGCTGTGATCAGCATCAGGACCAAGGTTTTACTGAGTGATTATTTTTACAGGGTTTTTTCCTTTTAAAGTGAGGATCGGGGAAGGTGGACTTTTCTCCCATTGGTTTGGATTTCAAAACAATGGTTTAGGGTATTTTTTTGACCTTTCATATGTAAACCTTTTTGGAATATGGTTGAAACCTTGGCAAAATATAGTATGTTCTGTAGTATGTTTCTACTTCCTTATAAGAAAATCTACAGCATAGTAGGTCTGTACAAATGACAGGCATTGTTCAGCAAAATATAACTTGGGTCAGAGTAAGCAACCACTGGGTAAGCCTCCCCCCGCACCGCCAAGTAGTTTGGAATTAAAGCTGTTCCATGTGGACAGTCTTGCTCAGCTATTAATTAACCCCTGTGGCATGCTGTCAGATAGGAATGGCTACACAAAATGTTGGTGAAAGTTGGTACGTGTTATCACACTAATGTTTTGTGTGGCTGCTCCTATCTGGTAAAATGCTGCACAGATTGGTTGAGAACTAGACACACAAAAAGAGCTTTACCCCAAGTAAACCACCCCGGGATTGTTCGGTTGCTGATTCTTGGGTAAGCTGTGTTTGACGTTAGCATGCCCTAAGATATCCCTAAACTGTTGAGCACTCCTCTTAAAAAAGGGAAAGGAAAAAAGATAGGCAAATGGAAAGATGCGAACTTTGCCCAAAAGAACACGCATTGCTTAGCTCAGTGCATTGACCACTCTTTTCCCAATAATTCAGTTGCTGCTCACCAGAATGCACATGGTTGGAGTTTCCCAATATTCATTGGAAACCTTCTCATCAATACATAATTTTTACCATGCCATACTTGGCGAAAGAGATAAAGCTTGAGTTAGTAAGAGTGTAGGATAGACAGTGTAGCAGTTCCTGGAAGATAGCAGTTTACATGGGTGGGTCATGTCATTCAATGGGATTTTATATGCAGCTGAGGTTGGAAATTGTACATATGCTTCGTAAAGGCAAAAATTATAGATTTTGCAGGTTTAGACAAGCATGGGATTGTAAAACTTTGTATGAGACTATATATACTTTTTTGCCATCAACAGACTCTAAATTCCAGATGTTGAGCACATGTACCAGAGTCGTTTTTTCCTTAGAATACATTTATCTATTGGTTTTAAACATTCTTCCATGGCCACAATAAAAGTCAAAGGAGAAAACTACCACATCTAGTTCACTTCAGCGGTCATTTATAGTACCCTCCTCTACAATTTCTATTGCTTGCTCTGTGCCCCTTCCCCGTAACTTGCTGACATTACTTTCTTTGACCAAACAAGCTTTTAAGATGGAACGGAAAAGGGAAATGACAGTCTTTATGTGGGTCACTGCAAAATACAATATGGACTTTTAATCAAGGAGTCGCAGCACAGAATAGACTACGTGCCTTACGTGATTCTTTATAAACAGCTCATAATACTGTTGTATAATAGTCAAACTCAAAATAGTTTGTTTCCATATATACACTTCAAAGTTTCTTGGTCAGATATTTTCCGATGAGTGAAGCAACACAGAGTAATCATAAGGCAAGATTAAGGGATAACCCAGAATAGTCTTACATTTTGTGGCACAGTTAACAGTATTTTCATACACCATTGCTTTTAAAAACTTCCCCTTTTTGAGTCTGTTTGCCATTTAAGTGTTTCATGTAAACACATGAGTAGATATGCTCCATCCAGAGTTAGCAGTGTCTTAGTTTACAAACATGAACGTACGGAACATAAATTTGACTAATTTTGAAAAATGAAAAGTACTGAACATCTAGAATGTGCTGCTTTATCTAAGACAAATGGGGTTAATGTGCTGCTCTAATGGCTTTAGCACTAGCAATGTGGGGCTAAGTCAGATCATCTTGGAGATTAATGGTTGTCCTAGAACACTAGGGTGGCTGACGGCATGGAGTAAACATATTTTAGAAATGATGGCATGCTGTACTATAACATAACATCTCAATTTGCAGACTGCCTTGGAAAAAAATCAAATCTGACTATAAATAGAAGCTAGTTTTAATATTCCTAGTTTCTCTGCCAACTGACAGACCAAGAATAAAAAGCCTGAGAAACTGTCCACACAAAATACTTTTCAAGATCTACAGGTAAAACCAATTACAAATGCCATGAGAGACCAGATGGGGTGCTGCCATGGAGGTGGTAAGGTGTACCAGCCATGATTCCAGACTTGGAGGGTATGATACTTCTTATTTTTGGTGCACCAAAAATTCTTGTTGACTTGAGTAGAATCCTGCTTGTGTGAATGAAGAGTGCTGGGTTGGGCTCTACGACTACCATGGTGTTCAGTTATCTTGTTCTTGGATACTGAGTACTGCAGGGTGCAAACTTGTCACCTCTCTTTTTCAGTAGTATGAATATTGAGGGAGAATGATAAGCATTTTGGAATGTAGCATAACTGCTTGTAGTATTCTGCTCTGACTTCAGAAAGCAACCTTATGCTAATATCTGCTGGGGGGGCATTCAAGAATACTGATTGAGGGTGCTGATGCTGAATTCAGTGACACTGAAAAGACCAAATTCAGTTACCAAATAAATAGCACCAAGTGTTGCCGATAGGGAGGGAGCTTAAAGTGGTAGTGGGATCCTGTTGGATTAGGAAAGAGGAAAGAAGAAAGCTGTTAGGAAGGGGGCTGATTGAGGAATGGGAATTTGACCTTCCAAGTGCTGTGAGCAAATGTTGAGTCTGGGAAGGTGTCCATGGAGACATTTGGCATACAACAGGCCCTTAATTCTAAAGTCAGGTGAGATGCTGGCCCAAATGAGGGACCCAAGATGGGTGACGCCAACGGAGAAGACAGGGACCCTTGGGTCAAACAATATTTGTAAGTAACTCTCCTTTCAGAAAGGGAACTACAGACAAATTTGAATGAAATGTCCCAGAAAGATCAAGAATTCAGCTGGAAGATAAAGAAGAACAGCATGGACAAGACTTTAACAGCTGGGAACAGCAAAGAAGGATTGAGGAGGTGGTGAAACGAAGTCCAAGGTCGTAGTCCTACAAATACCTAGAGTTGGGCTGGTCTACCTTCGTTATACTCTCCACCATCCAACATCCCCATGTATGCAGCTTCCTGAAAGTAGTAGCTTTCATCAGTCTGCTGGTGATTCATTGGTTCTTTACCCAATGCTTGAACGTGGTGTTGAGGACACTGACAAACCCACCCCCTCATTGAACCATTGTGACTTGTACCCCTCAATGATCTGTATATTAATGTCCTGTTTCTTGTGGACATCCACTCCACACGTAGGGTCTCCGAATTAGAGGCACTTTTTATCATCCCAGAACTTCGTATTTTCCAGAGGGCCATAAGCGTACTGAGGGCTGATCAGTCATTTCTTTTTCTCCAAGGTTAATTCTTAAGTCTGAAGAGCTAGTTCTGCCATCCTTATGTTCAGACCTGAAGCATCAATGTGAGGTGAAATGGAGCACCCTGGATGTACACAGGACCCTAAAAATATACAATGACTGTACCTGCTCATTTAGGAGAGAGTTTCATATTCATAGCTGCCCGTTAGGTCTGGGTCTATGGTGAGGCAAGTGTCTAAATCCACCATAGCTAGATGGCTTAGGAACTGTATTGTTGAGAAATATAGGATGTTTGAGTTGGAGGTTGTAGTGCGGGATCACTGTCCATTCCTTAAGAGGAATAGCGCCAGCTAAGCTCTTCAGGTTGTGGCTCTGTTAGAAGAGATTTGTACAGCAGTTGTGAGGTCTTGCATCCACGTCTTGGTCTAACACTATAAAGTTGAGTTCCTGGCTTTGTCAGATGTGGCCTTCCGCCACAAAGTACTACCGGAATCTTGGTTTTCCAAAGATAGAACTGTTTTTTGTGACAGGAGTGTTTAGGTGCTTGAAACAATCCATACTTGGGGATGCTGCTCCGCAGATAATGTGAATTTCCTTTCTATTTTGTTTCCCTGGCCAAGCATTCTGGACTCTGGGGAGCAAAATCCAGCATGTCCACTAGGAGGTAGCAGCATCTTATTTTTAAAACTGGGCATGCTCAAGGGGACTTGCACCCCAGAACACCAGTCCAGTTGCTCTTTGTATTGTGGTTTCCTGGCCAGGCATTCTGGACTCTGGGGAGCAATCTCCGGTATGTCCACTAGGAGACAGCATTGTATCATTTTCAACTGGTCATGCTTAAGGGGACTTGCACCCTCAGACACCAGTTGGATCTCTGCCTTGTTCAAACAGGAGGTGCATCAGAGCGCTGTGCTCATCAGTTAAGATTTTATCTTTTTTTTGGGGGGGGGGGGGTTACCTTTAGTTTTACCCCTAGTTTTCTACCAGATGACCATTGTTATGTTACTAACTTGGGTCGGTGGGGGTACAATATTTTAAAATTAAAAATAATTGCCTTACTGAGGAGCTGCGGCCGACATTGTGATTCAAGCCGTGGTGGTAAAAAAAATCCCCGCAATTTAACAGGCCGATGGGGAGAAGCCAGCTGCTTCATTTTAATAACATAAATACCTCAGTGAGGAGTCACATCCGACATTTGATTTAGGCCATGGCAGCCAGAAATGCCACAAAGTAACCAGCCTGAGAGGCTAGCAGCTTGAAAGCTTAACAGCCATTTGACTTGCTGGCTGTCCTCTATAATCCGTCCCAGTAGGCACGGACAGAGGAAGGACGGTCTCAGGGGAGTACTGGTGAACACTCCTTCCAGAGAGACAGAGTCTTCAGAAGTCCTCAGGCTGGGGAAAGAGTGTTACATAGACCGCTCTCCGCCCAGAGAGAAGGGGATATCAGCCAAGTTTTTTTTTTTGTTGCACCGGCAGTGTACCTGGCACTGCACAATTAGTAGTTATAGACAAGTCCCTACCCCAAAGGGCTTACAATCTAGGAGAGACAAGGAAGGGGGGAGACGAGGGAAAGGTGAACATCAGGAGAGACAAGGATAGATGCGTGAGGTTGACAAAATGCAGGTACATGGGCTTAACTTAGTTACAGGGAAGAGATTCTGTGTAAGAGAGGGATGAGGGTGCAATTTCACTCTTGATGAGCCTTTTGACTCATGACCAAGGAAAGCCTGGCAAGACATAGGTTTTCAGGAGGGATTTGAAATGTATTTATTTATTTATTTTATTTATTTAATCACATTTATACCCCACCCCTCCTGAAACAGCTCGGGACGGCTAACAATCTCAAAAATAAAAATACAATTATAAAACATTTTTAAACACTCATAAAATTACAGCAATTAAAACACGACTAGGGAACATAAAAATAATTAATACAATAAATAAGGGTGGAGGGAGATTTAAAAAAAATCCTAAACCCCCCCTCCCCAAAGGCCTGGCCAAACAGCCAGGTTTTGCAAATTCGCCGGAATGTTAAAAGGCTTGGGGCCAAGCGAGCTTCCTCCGGGAGGGAATTCCAAAGGCGCAGCCCAGCCAACGAGAATGTCCTCTCTATTGTGGCCCCCCGCTTAACATGGGGGACCTCCAAGAAGGCACCCCAGCAGACCGAAGGAGCCTCTCTGGGGTGCGGAGGGCGAGGCGGTCCCTGAGGTACAAGGGGCCCAGATCGTAAAGGGCTTTATAGATCAATACCAAAACCTTGAACCTGGCTCGGCTTGCTATTAGCAGCCAGTGCAGAGTCCAGAGCACAGGTGTTATGTGCTCCCGATTGCCCGTCCCCGAAAGGAGCCGGGCCACCGCATTCTGCACTAGCTGCAACCTCCAAACCAGGAACAAGGGCAGCCCCACGTAGAGCGCATTGCAGTAGTCCAGCCTCGAGGTGACGAAGGTATGGATGCGGGAGGCCAGTTCCGAGCCAGAGACGTACGGACGCAGCCGCCGCACCAGATATAACTGGCGGAAGGTGGCCTTCGCCACTACCTCCACCTATCGCTCCAGCCGGAGATCTGCATCCAATATCATCCCCAGACTCCGAACCTGCTGAGCTATAGGAGGGCGAACCCCCCAATCAGGGGGGCTGACACCTCCCTCGCTCTCCCCACCAACATCACCTCCGTCTTATCGGGGTTGAGCTTCAGTCTGCTCTGCCACATCCATTCAGTCACGGCCTCCAGACACTGGGGTAGCACCGAGACAGCAGGGTCTGGGTCAGTTGAAAAAGAGAGGTACAGCTGAGTATCATCAGCATATTGGTGACATCGCACCCCGAACCCTCTTACGATCTCCCCCAAGGGCTGCATATATACATTAAATAACAGTGGAGACAAAATGGAACCCTGCGGAACGCCACAGGATAAAATGTGGGGGCAAGATGTTTCAGCCTGTCTCTTATACACATCTAGATGTGTATAAGAGACAGGTCCCATCCCGACCCCCCAGGTCACACAGCCGTCTCAAGTTGGGAGGGAGAGAGCAGAACAAATCTATCCAGGGAGGGAGTTCCAGGCATTGGGGGAGGCAAGAGAGAAGAGGCAAAGACATTTTCAGGAGAAGAGAAGACAAGAAATTCACCAGTAAAATCCAACCTTTCTTCTTGCTATCTCATTAAAAAATATGTTTTAAAAATTTGCAGATATGGTAATGGTAATAATCACCTACCTCAGAGTTGTTAGGGTGAACTAAATTAAGATTGTAAAGCACTTGGAATACTGAAATCACTGTAGAAATTATTATTAATAATAAAGATAGACCAAATGCAAGATAACGGTGCATTAGTGTATGCTGCCTGCAAACCTGGTTCAACAGCAGGTATATGCAATCAAGTGGGATTTTGCCACACTGAACTCAGACATAGGTATACAGTAAAAGCTGCAGTCAGGTTTGATGAGAGGGAGGGATGGGGGTATTATTGAGGTGACCTACTCAAAAAACACAAAACAACAAGTTAGTATCTGTGTGAGTAAAGTTCCTGTCTCACCATAAATTGGTTTGGTCAGCAACTAGGCAATGTTAGCAGGGCAGATGGGAGGTAGGGAGCCCCATCTACCAAGATGTTCTGTTGATTCTCTCAACAGGCCTGACTGTAGTCAGTTTTCTAGCAGTGAAATCTGTTTAAGTAGAATTTGCATAACTTGAATTTGTGGAATTACACCGCTTTTGAACGAGGGGCGCTGAAGCGCCTCCTGAACGCCGCATTAAAGCAAAGCCGCCGGAAGTGACGTTCTCCCCATTGCCGGGCTTTGGAGCGGCGCGTTCTGAAAGCCTGAAAATTGAAGTCTTAAGAACGCGCCGCTCCAAAGCCCCGTGTCGCCAGCCGCCAGCAACGGGGAGAATGACACTTCCGGCGGCTTTGCTTTAACGCGGCGTTCAGGAGGCGCTTCAGCGCCCCTCGTTTAAAAGCGCCCTCAATTTGTTTTCCCCAACATGGGGATGTATTGCTTCTTGATCTGGATAAGCAGAATTCAGAATCTTGATAACTCAGATTTTAAAGTGCCATAGAGTATAAAAATATCAGGACCTTTTGAGCATGTTAATGATTTCTTAGCAGCATTTGGTTAAAATACATAGTATATACCCTCACAGAGTATAAAAATAACAGGACCTTTTGAGCATGTTAATGATTTCCTAGCAGTATTTGGTTAAAATACATAGTATATACCCTCGCAGAGTGAGTCTTCATGCCAGGCAGACTGGAGGTGGTATTAGGAAACATCAGTTCTCTGTGTCCAGCTCTCCAGATATATACACACTCACACTAGCAGTCAGGCAGAGCCATGTGTGCATGCAAGATCCTGTCAGTTCGTACCCTGGGATTCTCAGGCAGGCTACAGAAGGAGTAAGTACAAGGTTTCCCTCTCTCTAGCCCATCTGAGACTTCCAGAAACACAGCTCTACCCTGCTGTCTGCTCTTTCTGAGGAGCGGAAAGGGGACTAGAGACAGAGAAACTTGGTGCTAACTTAATCAGAGCATCAATTTTCTCCTTCTCCAGGTCCATTTTTTAAAAGTCTGCTTAAGCAGAAATTCTGATACGTTGAACTTTTTTATATGGCTGGAGAAATTTGATTTATGCAGACACCACTATATATTCACTAACGCTCCTCGTGGGCTGCTTAGGGGCAGTCTCATGTCTGTAGAATCTCTGTGCAAAACCCCCTTTGTTTTAGACCACTTATTAGGGGTGGGATTCCAGGTAAAATATCGGTGTCAGTTCCTTTTCCCATTGAAGTCAATGGGAAAGAGAACACTCTGAGACAGACACAGGGAACCCACCGAAAAGTAACCCCGGGCACACACACCCGTCCCACTCCCAACCTTGGAGGATGGGAGTGGGGATCCATTACCCCTAACACCCCTGCAACCCCTGTATTTTACTGACTTGCTGGTCCGGAGGATCGGGGGTCACGGCTGTCAGCTGGGCCACTGCCTCCGCTACCGGTGTCCAGGCCTCCTCCACTACCGACTGGTGTCAGGAGCCAGCTCCTGCCAGCAGCAGGGGAGACGTGGCCACTGGCAGCAGAGCTAGCTCCTCTGCTGGACAGCTGGGCCTTCTCTTTCTTCTTCTAATCTTCTAGTTCCAGAGCTTGAAAAAGCGCCGGATGGGCAGCGACGCAACCTACATGCGCAAAATGGCTGCCAAGACCATTCTGCACATGTGCAGCCCTAATCCAAAATGCGCAGAACAGCTGCCCTCTTCCAAAATAGCCCCGACATTGCCGGCGCCATTTTGGATTAGGGCTTCACATGCATAGAATGGCCTCGGCAGCCATTTTGCTCATGTGCACTGTGCTACTGCTGATCTGGTGGCATTTTCTTCCTCTGCTGCTG
>QEPC01005077.1:78373-99994 GCA_003113815.1 Sphenodon punctatus | reverse complement strand
GGGGGGGGTGATTTTAATCCCCCGCCCATTTATTTATTTACTATTGTCTTTTAGCCCTGTTTTATTGATGCATTTTATATTTATATTTTAACTGATTTTAACTGTTTTTATCATTGTTGTTAGCTGCCCCGAGCTGCATTGCAGGAGGGGGCGGGATATAAATCTATAAAATAAATAAATAAAATAAATAAAATACATTTTGTCCTTCACCCTCATTGAGGGTTTTAATTAGGAGAGCAGATGCTGGGTTAAGATTCATTTCTTTAAAAGACACATGTATTTTAAGAATATATGTGCAAGGGGTCAACATGACCCCCAGTGCAAAGTGCGTATAGTGCTTTCGTTTTCCCATTGACTTGCATTGGGGTCGAAAGGACCCCTGATGATGAAATGATAAAAACCTCCATTTAAAAAAAATAAAGAGTGGGGAGGAACATAGGACAGTTGACCTCACACTTCTTGAGGAATGCATGGGGGGGAAGAGTGGTTCAGGCTTGCCAAAACAGCTTTATGATTTTTTTTAGCAACCTTTGGGGTCAGAAAGACCCATGGAAACGCAGGAAGGAAGCAACTTGCCTGTCCAAACTACATTTATCTGCCACATATACTGTTCCTTTAAGACATACACAAAGTGGAAAGAGCCTAACATCTGCCTGCTAATGCCATGCAGCCTGCTCTTAGGCCTAACTCAGATCTAAAGCCCTACTCCTGAAGGACTGAAGATCAGCACTGAATCCTCCTTCATGCTTCCCAGTGCCTGCTTTTCCCAAGTCTTGACTGCAAAAGGTAAAGCACCAGGCTAAGACAGTCAGCAACTTCACCTGCTTTGCAAAACCTACCACCCCAGGAATAACTGCCCCAGGGCCTGAAGTGTCCACCCACAAGAAGTTGTCAAAATATCAGCACTCCAGTGATGACTCCTGCTTCTGAAGTACCACCATTGGAAAAAGTTCCAAGTCAGACTCTCCACCATGATTTACAGCCTCATCCCTTCACGTCAAAATCCAACTTGCTGCTCTTCCTTTAGGATCTGGATTTCCAAGTTGGAGATGACAACTGCTTAGTTCTCCAGCCTAGAGCACTTTACAGCATTGGCTCTCCCAGTGTTGCAATGCAAAGATATCTCCCATACATAATCATCCCAGTGACAGTTCTACAAATTCTTTCCTGTTGGCTCATAAAAAGCAATACACTTGTGAAGTGTGGTACCATTTAGTCAACCAAGACTTACTTGAACCCTCACTACTGGCACATCCTCAACAGGCTGCGGTGTACGTTTCAGTGACCTCTGCACCCCTCAGAAGACACATCTCCACATTAGCCATCTGTATCTCAGGGACATCAGATGGGCCCTGAAAGCCTTCTGCATTGTCTTTAGGCACATGCAGGCCAAATATTCATAATCAGTACAAGAGCAATCGATGTAGCATCGTGACCTGTTTTGTCTAAGAAGAGTCCAAACTCCAGCAGTAATGCCTGCAGAACTGGATCCACCTGTTGGCATTGCTCCTTGCCAGAGTGTAGAACTACCAAGCGCATATTTTTATATGGATTTTTCCACAATGCATAAAAACAGCTAGTGAGCACATATCCCTACCCGTGGGCAAGCATCAGGCAGCCGTGGGGGTTGAGTTCAGGTAGTGGGGTTGTTTGTAGGCTGTTGTGTGTGGTGGGATGACAGAGCTATTGAGTGTTAAGAATTAATGGTGTGGTTTTAATCAGTCCTAGTTGTGGGAGGTTTATTTTGTGGGTTGTGGGGGCAGTGTTTATTTTGTAAGTGGTTGGTTATTGAGGTGGGTGGGATATCCTGACCCCCTGGTGAGAGGAGGAGATGGGGTTAATGGGGGGAGGCTTTTACCCCCAGGTGAGGGGGGGGTTGGCTTCTGTGGGGGGAGGAGGAGGTGGTATTGGGAGTTATGGGCAGGGTGCTTCCTCACCACCCTGCCAGACATAGGCCTGAAGTGGCAGTATTGTCTGCTGTTCTGCTTTGGACTGCCGCTTTTTCAGCTTGTCTGCTACCAGGGCTGATGACAACGAACAGCAATTTACGATACTTCATGGCAATTTATGGCAGTTTTTTAAAAATTACGGTAGTTTACAGCAGTTTATGGCAGCTGTGGAATTTATGGGAGTGTACATATCTTTTATGGCATTTACGATAGTTCATGGCAATTTACAGCAGTTTTAGCAACATTTCTGACAATTTTCAGCAGTTGTCCCATGGTTTTCAGCACCTTTTCAGTATATCAGTAGATTGTTTTGGCTTCCTCTTTGCAACTCAATCCTCAAATTGTTTGATCACACAACACGCCCTGTTCACCTGAATGGGGCTTGCCCTGGTAGAGCACTTTGAGGATTAAGTTGTTAATGGGGAGCCTTCTTTAGCAGAAGAAGAGATCTGCATTTATTCCTTCCTCTCTAATTTAAGCCCAGATTGCTCCATGCTAACAGAATTTCCTGGTTCAAAAATATCCTCAAAAAGAAAAAAAAAATGCACTAAGCAGTGCATGCGTGCTGGCTGGCTGGCTGCTGTGCCTGCAGTCAATGGCATGTATAATATGAGCGAGTTACTTTTCTTGTTATCTCATACAATTGAATAACCAAGAAACTCACCAGGTATGGATCCAAATGTCCTGTTTGCGTGTGTCTGTTGTAATGTGGGTTTCTTACGTTAGACTGGGTAGCTCTGGCATGCAAGGGGCTGAATGAGTGAGCCCTCAGCAGATGTTACATAGAAAGAGAAGGAATAAAGGGAGAGTTACCTTTAATACCAATTTGCTAGTTCAAGCAGAAAGGACAGGCACTAAAACCAATAAAAAGCAGGAATCTCATCTGATCCACCAATCACAAAACAGTATACGCAGCACATTCCAACAGTTCACGGCAATTTACGTAATTTTATGAAATTATACAAAAGTTTCCAAAGGTTTATGACAATTCACAGAAGTCCACGAGAGTCTCTGAAACTTTCAAAAAGGAGAACAGCGATATCCTTGAGCAGAAAGTGGCAGAAAATATCTCGGTAAGTGCCGCTGCTTCAGTGGGGTTTGCTTTGTACATGAAGGTGGTGTCGGACTGGACATGTCCGACAAAAAGAGCTTCCGCTTGCCATTTCACCCCTAGACAGCCATGGGAAGAGAGATCTGGGGTGAGGGGGAGGCCATGGTCATAGGAGTCATGATGGGCGGAGGAGATATGGTCCTTTTGGGGGGGCACTTCTCACTTCTGTGGCAGGAGAGGTGTTTAGTGCCTGTTGCTTGTGCAGGCTCCCATGCAGGTGATGAGGTACTTCAGGTCTGAAGGGCCTCCGACCTTGTTTTGATTCTGTTAAATGCACGGTTGGTCACAAATAAATCATCTACGGTCCAGGAGCTGATCCTGAACCAGGCGGCTGACTTTGTATGCATTATGGAGACTTGACTGGACAATGAGTTGAGACCTGTATTGGCTGACCGTGTTCCAGCTGGGTTCTCCGTACAGCATCAACTGTGGGAGGGGCGTGGTGTAGCTGTTATTTTTAGGGATACATGGTCAGTCAGGAGGTACCCACTGCAAACCCCATCCAGTATAGAGGGCCTCTATCTTGTGTTTGATTGGCCAGGGATAGGGGCTGCTGCTGGTATACCATGCTCCCACCTGTCCAGCAGCATCCCTTCATGATCTAGCGGATCTAGTGTTGAAGGTGGTCTTGAGGTCTCTGAGGCTAGCTGTCTTGGGGGACTTCAACGTCAACACCAGTTTATTAGGAGCAGAGGGTGAGTTCATGGCTGCCGTGACAATCATAGGCCTGTCCCAAATGGTATGTGTCCCAACACATGAGGGAGGTCATACTTTGGATTTGGTGTTTTGCACCAGCCCTGAGGTGGGGGACCCGTTGGTGGGGAATATATCATTATTGCATTTGTCATGGATGGATCACTATCTCCTGAGGGCCTGTCTCCTGGCACAGGTCTGTCCCCAGGTAGGTGCAGAAATTGTTCAGTTGGTTTGCCCCCAGAGACTTATGGAACCAAGTAGGTTCCGGAATCCTATGGGGGAATTGCCCTTGGATCTCATCAGCCATACACTTGATGACCTTGTGGATTTCTGGAATGCCTTTTTAACAGAGGCCATTGACCTGTTGGCTCCTAGGCGTCCACTCTCCAGGCATTGACAACGCAGGTCCCTGTAGTATATGGAAGACCTGTGTCGGTTGAATCAGGAAGGGAGGCAATTAGAGCAACAGTGGCGCCATACTCGTACCAAAGACGACAGATTGCTGCATAGAGCTAGTTTAAGAGCCTATGCCATGGCTGTACAGGCAGCAAAGAAAGGTTTCTTTGTTATCCTCATTACGTCCGCAAAGTTGCTTCCAGCTGAGCTTTTTCAGGTGGGGAGGGAACTGGTCAGTCCAACCTGTCTCCACCTGGAACTGGAGTCATCCAGCACTCGCTGTGACATGTTGACTACTTTGCAGATAAAATTGCTTGCATTCACCATGACTTCAGTGCTGCATTTGATGCAGCAGGTGAACCAGAGCTTATGGATGCTCTGGCTTGTTTTGTGGGATCACTTTCCATCGGTTTTGTGCCCTGATGCAGCTGATGTACTTCGGACTGTTCAGGCTACGAATTGTGAACTTGATCCATGCCTGTCCACTAGGGCCACTAGTTGTAGGGGTAATCAATGCCTCCTTGAGGGAAGGCGGAGTGCCAGAATGCTTCAAGGAGGCTGTGGTGCAGCCTCTGCTCAAGAAACTACCTCTTGACATTGACTTCTTTGCTAGCTAACAACCAGTCTCTTACCTTCCCTTTTTAGGGAAGGTTATTGAACAGGTAGTGACTCAGCAGCTTCAGGTGCATCTGGATCGTATCAGTTTTCTGGATCCCTTGTAGTCCAGCTTTCGCCCAGGTTATGGTACTGAGACTTTGCTTTTGGCCTTGGTCGATGGCCTTCGCCATTAAATTGGATATGGGGCGTTCGACCCTGTTGATTCTATTAGATCTATCAGCAGCTTTTGATGCGGTTGACCATGAGATGTTGGTGACTCGCTTATGGGACCAAGCCAGGGTGGGACTGTTCTTGAATGGTTCTGTTTGTTCCTGGCTGGAAGAATTCAGTGTGTGGTCCTGGGGGATTTTTCTTCGTCCCCCCGGGGCCTCGTGTGGGTTCCTGCAAGGTTCCATTCTGTCCCCTCTCCTGTTCAACATGTACATACAACCGCTGGGCACGGTCGTGAGGGTGTTTGGTGTCATCAATATGCTGATGACACCCAACTCTACCTCTCACTTTCAGCTGACTCAGGTCCGGCAGTCTCTGTGCTTACGCAGTGTCTGGCGGCTGTGGGAGACTGGCCAAGGATGAGCTGTCTGTGGCTGAATCCCGACAAAATGGAAGTGATGTTAGTGGACGGCACCGGGGGTGGGGGAAGCCCCCATCATTGATGGTGTTCACCCACCCCTGGTTCCCCAGGTTCGGAGTCTAGGGGTGCTATTTGATTCGCAGCTCTGCCTGGATGATGAGGTGGTGGCTGTGCCGAGAAGCACATTTTGTCAGTTGTATCTAGTACAGTGATTACAGCCATACATCTCAGACTCTGACCAGACCACTATCATCCATTCCTTCATCACCTCAAGACTGGACTATTGTAACGTACTCTCCTTGGCAATGGTTCGGAAACTGCAGCTAGTGCAGTATGAAGCGACCCGTCTCCTGATGGGGACGGGTTGCTGTGAACTTATAACACCAGTGCTTTGTGCACTACACTTGCTGCCTATAGTCTTCCAGGCCTGATTCAAGGTGTTGGTGGTTACCCATAAAGCCCTATACGGACTGGGCCCCACCTACCTGCAGGACCGCCTCACCCCCTTGGTCTTGGATCGACCCTTGCGGTCAGCCAGGGGCGCCCACCTCAGAGTCCCCCGTGTGTGTTGGGTGGCAACGATGAGCAGGTAGTTCTCAGTAGCCATACCAAGGCTTTGGAACTCTCTCCTGGTAAATGTCAGCCTGTCCCTGGATATCTCCTCCTTTCAGAAGAGATGCAAGACCTGGCTGTTTTGGCAGGGGTTTGGAGAGTGAGCGGGGTGACAGATGGGTGGATTGGGGAGGGTTGAGTTTTTTGGGTTTTCCTGGACTGGTTTGTTTGTGTGTGTTAAATATTTATAACATTGTATTATGTATGTTTTATGGAATTTGGTTCATGTTTTATTGAATTTTTGCAAGCCACCATTGGTGGGAGGGGGCGGGGTAACGTTTTAGAAATAAATAAATAAATATCCGTATCTGGGAGATCATTTTTTTATAGTAGCATTGCTTTTAATTTAAACTGTGTGCTTGCTCTTGTATGCTTCCCAAGCTAGCACTTTTCTAAGTTGATGGGAATAAAGGTGTAAATTATTGCAGAGAACACTTTAACATGAATTCAAGACCATAAACAATGTATAAATGAACACTTCATTAAAAAAATAAAATAACATGCTTTACAAAGCTTAATGAGAATAGCAATATATTATAATCTTTATTTTAAAATGTAGGTTTAGAAAAAAAGATAGTTTAAAAATGAAATTGTGGTGGCTTAATCAGTGATTCCTTATTAAGTCATCCCAGTTTCTAAAGACCACAATGAAACCTCTTTAGGAACAGATACTCCATATCTGCCACCTGCAAGGGATCCTGCGCCTCCCTCTGAAACGCTATTTGCTGGCTAGTGGCTACTGTGGGGGGGTCGAATACTGGACTTGACAGACCATGGGTCTGAACCAGTACAGACCATTTGTATGCTTCCTCAGCAAGCTGCTAGCCCTGTAAATTCTGCTTAGAATCTGACAGCCAGGGTAGTTTTTTACTCCCTCTTTATTTGTCATCGCTAATAATATAAAATTCTACATTCCAGATTACACCTCAGTTACTACTGTGCAACTTTGACTTGAGTGGGATTGCAGAGGTGTAACTGAGGGCAACATTTAGCTGCATTTTTAATTAACAATGAATTGCATGAGTCAGAATGGCTCACTCTCCATAGATGATGTGTGGGTTATATAGTGACAGCAAGAATGAATAATAGTAAAAGTTGGGAGATACTGAGCATGTGCGAGTGAGAGCAGCAGGGCAAAGCGAGTGCTCCTCCAAACTGTGACTGAAAGAGGCCTCAAAAGAACTGTTAAAGAAAACAAACCTCCAGAAAAGTAAGAGAAATGGCAGGGGGAAGCAAGGGGGAGAAAAAAAAGACAGTAAAAGAAACCCCGCTGGAGAGATACTGCAGACAGAGCCTGAGGCCTGGTGAAAGGGCTAGAGGGGAGGCCTCATCAAAAGAGAGGGAAAAGATGGCGGCGGGTGCTGTAACAGAGGGGGAGGAAACCCCAGATGAGACTGAGCCTGAGGAGGAAGCAGAGGGGAAAACAATAAAGGCGCTCCTCCTTGAAATGAAAAGGGATTTCAAAAGGGATATGAACAAATTGAGAGACTCAGTGGAAGCTGGAAATAAAAAGCTGGAAAGGCTGGGGCATAGAATTGACACAGTAGAGGAGAGAGTCTCCTCCTTGGAAGACCAGGCAGTGAATACTGTGGAGCAGGCCACAAACCTCCAGGAGAAGGTGCAGATCTTGATGCTAAAAACTGAGGACCTAGAGAATAGGTCACGAAGGGACAACTTAAGATTTGTGGGCTTCCCTGAAGGGGCTGAAACTCAGGATGTAAAAAAGCTGCTGTGGGACTTCCTAAAGGAACAATTCCCAGACAATCAGCAACTGCAAAATCCAGAAATCATCAGGGCCCATAGAACAGGGAGACAGCCCAATAAAAACTTTCCAAGACCCAGAACCATCATAGCCAAGTTCATGAGTTATAGTGTGAAGGAGGAGCTACTGAAAAAAGCCAGGATGAAAAAGGAAATGAAATTCAGGGAGGAGACCATAAAGATCTTCCCTGATTATGCTATGGA
Organism: Sphenodon punctatus; assembly: GCA_003113815.1. NCBI lineage: Eukaryota > Metazoa > Chordata > Lepidosauria > Sphenodontia > Sphenodontidae > Sphenodon > Sphenodon punctatus. The sequence goes on along the minus strand of QEPC01005077.1, from coordinate 92,076 downwards.
AACTATGGCTAAAAGAAGAAAGTGGGGAAAATACTTTCCTGAACTAAATGAAAGAGGATGGAAGCCGGTTTTGAAGTTCCCAGCAAGAATGGTCTTGAACGTGAACGGGAAACATAAATCATTTATGGATACAGAAGATCTAGAGGCCTTTCTACACTTACCTCCTACTGGACATGACTGACTTGTCTATAAGAAGGGGAGGAAAGATGAAAGACTATGAAACCGAAAAACTGGGGTCAAAAATGTAAAATGAGTCTCAATTGAGACTCTAACTGTGAAAGGTTTGGAGGGGGTAAAGTTCTCGCGTTAAAGTTGTAAGTTCTTTTTGTTCTCTCTTGGGAGAAGAAGAAGCACAATGCTCTGTGGATGTGCAAGGGGGGGGAAGGGGGGGAGAGGGGAGAGTAAGGGGAACAGATTAGGAGGGGGGAGGGAGATGGGGAGTAGGTGGGGGAGGGAGGGGCGTAAGGGCCTTTATGTTGGGATGAGGAAGGTTAGTAGGGGGATTATAAGTAAGGCATGTGTACCAAAGTTCACTAGAGTTTGTGGTGATCAAGCAGCAGTAAAGAGTAAATGGAGACAAAAGCATAAAGAGGGAGTCAAAGATTATGGCTAGCCTAAACATGTTATCCCTCAATGTGAGGGGCCTTAACTCACCAGTCAAAAGGAAAAGAGTGAGGGAACTGCTAAAGGAGAATAAGATAGATGTATTCTGTCTGCAGGAAACTCATTTACTAGAAAAAGAGGTGCACAGATTTGCGAACAAAAGCATGGGACTATTGGAAGCCTCCTGTGCCAACAAGAAAAAAGCTGGTGTTATAATAGGCATGAATAAAAGATGTGAATTCAAACTGGAGAACAGTATAAAAGACACAGAGGGTAGATTTTTGCTAATAACAGGACAAATACAAAGCATATGGCTCACTATTGTAAATATGTATGGTCCCAACAAAGACCAATTAAGCTACTACAAGAAATATATACCACTTATAATTCAGAACACCAAGGGGACACTAATCATCATGGGAGACCTGAATACTCCCCTAACAAGCCTAGATCTTTCAAAGACCATTCCTATGAATAATAAGCAAAGGTATATAAGAGAGATATTGGATTCACAAGGCATATTAGACATATGGAGGCATAAAAATAAAAAAAGTAGAGAGTACACCTATTATTCTCAAGTACATAACTCATACTCCAAAATTGACCATGTACTCATGTATAAAAATGACGTAGGGAAGTGTCTGGCAGCATATATAATACCCTTAGTATTTACTGATCATAACGCAATAGGGATCAAAGTGAGGTTGAATAGCAAGGCTCAGTGGGATAAACCGCAGTGGGGTTTTGATAGGTCTCTGCTTAAGAATCCTGAAGCCAGAATAAAAATTGGGGAAGAAATTAAAGAATACATAGACCTAAATAAGGGATCAGTACCACAAGACTCCATGTTCTGGGAGGCAGCTAAAGCCACTCTGAGAGGCAAAGTAATAGCTCTGAGAGCGCACATACAAAGGAAAAAAAGAGAAGCAAGGGCAGAGATATATGCAGAACTTAAAAGATGGGAAGCTATAAATAAACATACCCCCTCAAAAGTAGTAGCAGGGAAACTGCAGAAAATAAAGGAAAGAATAAACACGCTAGAACTAGAAAAAACCACAAAACAATTGAAATGGGTGAAATTTTATTATTTTAATAATAGCAACAAAGCAGGGAAAGCGCTGGCACAATTGGTAAAAGCACAGCAACAGAAAAACATCATTACTAGTATTATGACAAAGGATGGCTCGGAAGTACACAGTCAAGAAGCAATACAGGAGACCTTCTTGGAGTTCTATAGGAACCTATATAAGTCGGTTGAGCCGGACCCTGAGGAAATAAAACAATTTATTAGTGAATTAGAAATGCCCAGGTTAAATAGAGCGCAGCTTAGCTTCCTTAATTCCTTAATCTCAATAGAAGAGGTTTCAGATGCAATTAAAAGTATGAAAGCCAATAAAGCCTGTGGGCCAGATGGGTTCCCAGCAGAATTTTACAAAACTTTTTGCAAGGAGGTAGCCCCACACCTGGCGGCAGTATACAATGAAATTTTACAGACAGGGAAAATGCCACCTACTTTTTATGATGCACAGATTACACTAGTGCTCAAACCAGGAAGGCCAGCGAATGAATGCGGTAGCTATAGGCCAATTTCCCTCCTGAATAATGACTTTAAAATATTTGCAAAAATTCTGGCCATTAGATTGGCAGCCATAGCAGGGGAGTTCATACATTCTGATCAAGCTGGATTTATTCCCCGCAGACAGGGATCTGACAATATTAGAAAAGTAATAAATTTGGTTCACTCCCAGGAAATAAGGAATACTACCTCAAGCTCCATGATTATCTCCGCTGATGCAGAAAAAGCGTTTGATTATGTACAACATAAATTTCTCTTTGAAATGCTAAAAAAGGTGGGAATAGGGGGCAACTTTTTAAAATGGGTAATAGCAATCTACGCCCATCCCAGATCTCAGCTTAAAATCAATGGGAAAATAACAAAAACCTTTGAGATTCAGAGGGGCACAAGACAAGGGTGCCCACTGTCGCCCCTACTATTTGATATGGCTATTGAAGGGTTGGCGGTGGCAATTCGTCAAAATAAAAATATTAAGGGAATGGTGGTAGGCCAGAAAGAGTATAAGCTATCCCTATTTGCAGATGATTTAATTTTGTACATTAGTGAACCCGTGGAAACGTTGCCACATCTTATGCAAACTATTGATAGTTTTGGAAGGGTGTCGGGGTATAAAATTAATAATGAAAAGTCACAAGCACTTATATTTGCTCAATCAGAGGAAGGACTGAAGGAAATTAAGGAAGTCAGTCCATTCCCGGAAAAGCCTAATGGGATTAAATACCTGGGGGTAACAATAACACAAAAGTGCAAGGACCTCTATAAGGCCAACTTCCCTGTAATACTGGAACAGGTTAAAAGGGAATTTGAAAATTGGAAAAAGGTGGAGTGTTCCTGGCTTGGGAGAATAAACTTATTTAAGATGATTGGACTGCCCAAGTTCTTATACAAATTCCTGGCCCTCCCCATAAAATTACCCAAATCTTTTTTTAAGCAAGTAGATGAAATGGTTAAGGAACTAATCTGGAGGGGAAAGAAACCAAGAATCAAAAAAGACACAATGTTCACTGCTAAGGAGAAAGGAGGATTAGACACACCAGATATAAAACTTTATTATAAGGCTGCAATCCTGAGAGCGATACAGTATTGGTACCATTGCCCACAACAACCGGAATGGTGTGAGATAGAAAGGGAAATAATTCAACCAACTTCCCTGGCAGAATTGTTGGTAGATGAGGGCAAATTGACTGGAGAGGGAGTCAGAGAGCACCCATTTGCGAAGCCACTACTCATAACATGGAAAGGAGTGATGAGGAAATTAGGTATAAAGGGTACAGCAACACCATACTCACCAATAAGACGAGTAGCGATGAGGGAATCACAGATAGCCCATGACCTACTTAAACAGTTAGAAAAGAAGGAAGTTAAAAGGGCAACACAATTATTCAACAAAGGTAAATTTAAAACATTAGAAGAAATAGAGAAAATAACGCAGACAAAAGTGAACACATTTCAATACCTGCAGCTGAGAAGTGTATTCAGGCAACCATGTTTAAAAGAAGCCTTTGCTAGGGAACCTACGGAAATAGAAAAGACCTTATTTAGCCTAACGGGAAGCAAGGGCAAACTCTCTAAGATTTATCAAGACCTGAAATCTATAATATACCCCCCCAAGCACCCATATTTATCAAGATGGGAAAAAGACCTCAATAAGCAGTTCACAGAAAAGGATAAAGAAATTATATGGGGGCATATGAGCACCTGTGCGTCTGCTCTGGAAGTCAGAGACACACAACTGAAGGTCACCACTAGGTTTTACCTGACCCCGGTACAGCTCAGGTATGGGGGGGACAGATATGGGAGGGGTGTATGCTGGAAGGGCTGTGGCTTACAGGCGGATCTACTGCATTGTCTATGGGAATGTGTTTATGTAAAGGCCTTCTGGAGTAAAATATGGAAAATTATGAACAAAGTAAACAAGGGGGTGGTACCTTTCAGACCAGAAATTGGTATTCTAGGTCTCTACCCTGATAATAAATCACTAAAACCACATCAGGAGGCATTGAGAACTCTGTGCTTGGCTGGAGTAAATATAATAGCAAGACATTGGAAGACAGAGGGCCCCTTACCTTTTCAAGAATGGATCTGTCGAATATGGTACTTATTTACAATGGACAAGATGATGGTAAACCTGCAGGACAAGAAGCTAGAAGAAGAGGAGAAAAATGAAAAAGCAAGGGAAAAGAAAAAAAATAACTATGAGGCAAAGTGGCTTAATATATTAGGAGCCATTGAAGGAAATGAACTACCAAAGAGTGACTGGACGCTGTTGTTTGACCGATACATTTGAACTGGCAAGCTCGGGTACCACCTTGTATGGGTAATAGAACAAACTGTTATTGTAAAGTTGACGAAAATACTATGTACAATGCCACTGAATATCAATAAAAGAGTTTGTTATGGGTGGGGGGGGGGAAAGAATAATAGTAAAAGTTTTAGTTATTGAAGTCAATGGTTAGGATTTTAGATATACACCAGTAGCACAGAGGTATGTTTAGCGAGAGATTTATTTCTTCATATTTATAGTAGAACTCCACTTCAGTGGTAGCTCAGTTGTATGTTTAACATAGATAATCTTGACTCTTCTATGCTCAGTGCAGCTGAGGATGTGTTTCATGTATATTGAGTTATGAAAGCACTGAAAGGTAGAGGCGTTTCATTTCTATGTTGTATTTGCTGTCCACTTCATCCAAGAGGCTGATATGTCCTCTGGGGACAACTGAAGTACAAAGGATATTTGCAGTAGTTACTAGAACAAAACAGCCACCCAGTGGATAAGATCTTGATTATCATACTATCTGCAGAAGTTGACTCCAGCTTATTTAACAACAATTGGAGAGAACCTTTAACTTCTCCAAATGAGCCCAGTGAAAAGCAATTGTACTAAATAAATCATGTGCACTACAAAGCAATATATCATAATTCAGATTCCATTATAGTTTAATTAGGCATTCCATTATTAAACTGATGTCTTTGACTTCCTCCAGGTCTCGGACTAATCCTGCAACAAATTTTTTTTTGTGGATAAATATTAGTTAGTCATAATTAAAGAGCATTCATTGGAGCTGAGGCTTTTCATTAAACTCCTTTCTGATTAAGACTGCTCCCCTAAGTACCAGCCTGATTGAATTTAATAAGATTTGTCCACTTGTGTATCATGGTCTGGTAGAAGTTGTTTTAGTGCCAACAAATTGGGAACAATAAGATGATCTCTCCAGTGGCAGCAGATGAATTTTTAGTCTGGTGAAGCAATGGGCTAGGCCATTTGAGGAAGGGTCACTTAAAAGTTTGACACATTGCTATAGAATATACGATTTTTTATTTTAAAAGCACTGAATGCATTTCTTCCCCTGTTCTCAGCAGAAAAGAGAATTGGTCACCTACATCAGTGAATTCTTTTCTTCCTCTGCTATGCAGACAGTCCTCCAGCTGGGATCCTTGACTGACTGGGCAAGAGGGGTCCGCGGCTTAGTCCTGACCTTATCACTTGCCTCCGACAACACATTGTCTAAGCAAGTGCCGAACAGCTTAAACCCCTTGTAGAGTCCTTCCACGAGCAGCGTTTTGGCCATGGTATCGCCCTGCCAGGATCTCAGCTACAGCCTCCTCTGGCCACCACTGGCATAGAAACTGACCGGGCTGACCAGGACAGAGCATCCATAGAGGTGTCAGTAAGCAGGGCGCTGGCCAACATTACCCGAGAAAAGAGCACCTTAGATCTCTCCTCTGAAATGGTCTCGTCCTGCATTTCCTGGAGCCACACTATATTGGCCCTGGCGAGATACTAAGAGAGAATGTTAATGCGCAGCAAGTTAGAGGAGGCATCAAGCCCCTTCCTTAAAACCCCCTCAATGGTCCTGTCTGTAGGGTCCTTTGGGAAACAGTCCCCCTCTGTAGGGAAAACCATCTGCCTAGCCAAAGAGGCCACTGCTGCGTCCACCTTTGGGTTTTTAAACAGTCCCTCCTTTTTTTCTGGAGAAGGTGTACAGCGTCTCCTGCGTTTTATTCATTCTGCTAGCCTTGACTGGGGTTTTCCATTCTTTCAGGACCAACTTCTCAAAGGCCCTGTCCAGTGGCACGTCCGTATCTCTTCCCAGAACTGATGGGATAAGGAGACGTCCGTTGTCCTCCTCTGAATCTGAGGACTGATCTTTTAACGGCTTCTCTTCCAGGTGCAGTGTTTTTACAACCTGGGCCATCAATTTCTCTCTGTAATTTAGGGGAAATTGCCTATTTCTGTCTGATGGGGACTGGGAGGCTTCTTGCCATCCCCCCTCTCCAGACCTGAGTGCAATAACCAGACTCCTCCTCGGAGTGGGAGTGAAAGCTAGTCCGCGTTGCCCCAAATTCCCTGTTTCCCTCCTCTGATGAGCTGAACTGGTCAGAGGTCCGTGGAGATCCCAGAAGGCGGGAAATGGCGCCCCCTACTGGGTGGTGAGATTTTCCCGCCCTTTTAGTTTGCCTCAGCCTTTTTTTAGGGGGAGGGGCCCTCTCCTTCCCCTGAGTCCCCCTTCTCTTTTTTCCCTGCTTGTCCCCGAGTACTGAAAGGGCCTGGAGAATTTTTCCCATTGTCTGATTGAAAATCAGAAAAGCCTCTGATTGAGTACCCAGGGCCTCAGCATGAGCGAGGTTCTCCAGCACGTCTCCGTGGACAGAGGCCTGCCGGGAAAACAAGATGGGCACGGATTAGGCCATACCTGCGCCCACTCTGTAGTCTTTTAGGAGGTGGGGAAGGGGCCTGTGGGGGGAACCAGAGCCTACTGAAGCCGATGCCTGAACCTTAAAGGCTCCGCGCCCCAGAGTGGCTTCTTCAGTCTGCTGGGGGTGCCTTCCTGGAGGTCCCTCGTGTTAAGCGGGGGGCCACGATGGAGAGGTCATTCTCGGTAGCTGGGCCACGTATTTGGATTCTCTCCCGGAGGAAGCTCGCCTGGCCCCAAGCCTCCTAACATTTCAGCTTGCTTGTAAAACCTGGCTGTTCGCCCAGGCCTTGTGGGAGGGTGCGATAAGGTTTTTACTAGAGGTGGGACCCTGGACCCATTACCGGCTACCGGATTTACCGGTTACCGGTTCTCTAAAAACCGGATTCCCGGATTAAATCCGGTATACCGGTACCGGTTTTATTTCATTGATTTCAATGGGGCGCTGTGTCCCCATTGAAATCAATGAAATAAATTAATTCCTTCCCCCTCCCCCTCCCAGGCTGCGCGGGTGGAAGGGGGGACACCCCCCACCCACCCTGCCCAGCCTGGATTTTTGTTTAAAAAAAGACTCAGAGGCGAGCCCACCCCCCAGCACCAGCGGCCGCGGCGTCCCCGCAGCCGCCGGTAAGTATGACCCGATCCCTGGGGGGGGTGTTTAACACCCCCCCAACCCCCCAGGGATCACCCCTACTAAAGTTCAGTGCTTGCTTACCTTGCGGAGCTCCGGCGGCGGCGGCGGGCGGTCCGGCGGCCTCAGCGCCGGCTGTGGCTGCCGGCGTCAGAGACGCTCTAGGCCTTCCGGGGAAACCCGGAAGTTCCCCGGAAGGCCTAGAGCGTCTCTGACGCCGGCAGCCACAGCCGGCGCTGAGGCCGCCGGACCGCCCGCCGCCGCCGCAGCCGGAGCTCCGCAAGGTAAGCAAGCACTGAACTTTAGTAGGGGTGATCCCTGGGGGGTTGGGGGGGTGTTAAACACCCCCCCCAGGGATCGGGTCATACTTACCGGCGGCTGCGGGGACGCCGCGGCCGCTGGTGCTGGGGGGTGGGCTCGCCTCTGAGTCTTTTTTTAAACAAAAATCCAGGCTGGGCAGGGTGGGTGGGGGGTGTCCCCCCTTCCACCCGCGCAGCCTGGACTCGGGGAGGGTTTGTTTTTTTTAACTTTTTTGGTGGGGCTTTAAGTTTTTACATTGCAGCCATTTTTAAATGGCTGCAATGTAAAAAAATCCGGTACCCGGACTGGATTTACCGGGTCGAATCCGATAATGCCGGTACGCCCGGTACCGGCATTATCGGATACCGGATTTACCGGTTTTCCCGCCCCTAGTTTTTACTCTCCCTGCCCTTTTTTTTTTATTTTTCTCTTATCCCTGGATGTTTTAATTGTTGATGTTTTAAAGAAAGTAAATGTTTTTATGAATTTTTTAATTGTACGTCGCCCCGGGATGCCTTAGGCATATGGGGCGACTCATAAATGTAAGTAAATAAATAAATAAAAATTTACCTCAGTAGCAGAGACACCCTCCATAGCCATTCAGGACGGAGGAGTGAGCCCGTTCTTGCTTCCCCTGGACTGCTTCTTACTCCCAGGCGGCTGCGTGGGAGTAGGCCGGGGCGCCTGTCCCACTGCCAACAGCTCCTGCCAAGGCTGTGGACCTCTCTTGCCCCATCAGTCAAGGATCTCAGCCGGAGGACTGTCTGCTGCAGGGGGAGAAAGCACGCCTCTGAGGATAGGTAGGAAGTTCAACATCTGGGTTTAGTAGGCATCTACACCAGAGACTCTCCTGAAATCTTACCTGACAAACATTTTGCCTTTTGGGTCTGAAATCATTCATCTGGCTAAAGGAGCAAGACACGCAACTAGGCAGAAGATAATTTTATTGTCTTTCCTTCCGTCTGCTCACCCACACAGGAAATATAATTATTTTAGAACTGGGGTGTGAGAAGAATGGATTATTACAGGAAAGAAAGGCAAGAGAAGTTGTCTTCTACTAAGATGTGTGTCTTGCTTTTGCAGCCAGAAAACTTTGGTTTAAAAAAGGCAAAGCTGTTCCTCAGATCTAGCTGCAGGAGAGTCCCTGATCAGATGCAAACCAAACCCACAAGCTGAGTTTGCAAGCTAATCCCTAAACCATCTCTTTCTACTAACAAGAAGAGGGGCAGAAATGCAGTGACAATACTGCTTTGAAAATTTGATAACAGAACAATGCTGCTACTGTCCCACAGTTTTTCCTGTCCTCCCTCCACTCCCAGACTCCTCATTTTGGAAAGGCTGTTTGCCCTGATCTGGCAACACAGCCCCTCTGCTTCCTTGCTCAGTTGGTTGCCAAATGTCCCTGCCCAGTCACTGAACTTTCCTGATATAGCAAGAAAGAGCCCACACAGAACCACAGCCCCTGCCATAGGACTACCACCTGTTGGACCATATATTGCATTTTACTAGGGGTGGTCATTCAGTTTTAATTGCTGATTTGATTCCATTGTGGATTTGGATCTGCAGTTTCTGGATTTAAGTATGGATTCATATTACGAATCTGTACTTAAACCAATTAAAATATTTTAAAATTTTAATCACTACACATGTGTAAAGTGGCAGCTGGATGTTCTGCTCATGTGCTCCCTTTTCCAAAATGGTGGTGGCAGCGTTGCCACAATTTTGAGAAAGGGCAGCCACTTTGTACATACGTAAAATGGCTGCTGCACATGTGAAGACTTTCAGTCCTTTTCTAAAATGGTGATGATGCTGCCGCCGCTGTTTTACAAAAAGGCACTCATGGGCAGAATGTCCGACGAATTTTATTTTATTTTATTTTATTTTATTTTATTTTTTTCAATAGATTTAAAACTGAACCGCAATGGGCATGCTGCTACTGTTGCACTTCAGTACAAACTACTCCATAATGGCTCGTTACAAGCAGTTACAGATTAATCTGAATCCATATTGCCCACTCCTACGTTTTACCGCTGGGTGGCTACAAGAAAACCAAGAGTTCAAGTCCTGCTCTTTTCAGAAATGCAAACACAGTAACAGCATCTAAATCTGCATTTTATTTTATTTTTAATTAATTTAAATCCCTAAATGCTTTATCTCATAGCTGCCACTATATCTGACTTAGTAAGCAGCCAGAAAAAATCTTTTACAAAACCACAAGGGTTTCCCCATATAGTATTAACGATACAGGGGGTAAAGTTCAAAGTAATGTTTGCCCTTCATGAGGGAACATGCAAGTAAATGGCAGGAAAGATCATATAGTTATCAAGTTTCAGAAAATAGCCTTGCAGCCTCCTTTAAACATCACTGATTAAACCTGGAATCTCCTTCCATTGAAATTGAAGAAACAAAATTGCACTTTAAAAATACTAACTTTGTAGTTACAATTTGAACACCCTCCCTACACCCATTAGAAAGAGGCAAAGCAGTGTGCACATCAAAACCCTCCCCTCTCCTTTCTCTGCTCTGGTCCCTAGCCCCCTTGCAAACACCCACCCACAAACCCATTGACTCGCATCTGAAACTACTGCAGCAAAGATCCTGTGCCATATCTCCTCAGGAGCACTTCCCCACTGGAAAGCAATCAAGCCAGCCAGCCTGTCTACAACATCATGATTCTGGCCTCCCCTCTGCTCATGGCTGCCTGGATCAAGCTCAGGCAGGCACAAAACAAGCCCCACCCCAGCAGCCCTATTCTCTGCTGCCATTGGCTAGGGTTGATATGAATTTTGCCCCAAGATTATTCACATTGGCTGGATTCCTCCATAGGAACACAGTATCGGAGATTCCAACCCTGCCAGTGAACCCTCCTCTAAACTAAACAGAGCATGTGCTGTTCAGGCAACCAGCATTTTGCCTGAGATGCTCAGTGAATCTCAAGGCTGAGGCAGAACAGTTCTTGTTAGACCACTCTTAGTCCAGTCCCTCACTCACAGTTTCCTGTGATGCATTGGAGCAGAGTAGTGACTAAACTAAACTGCCTAGTATTGTCAATTAGCCCAGTATTGTAACAGTCTGACACGGCAGCAGGGGTTTCAAATTCGGCTTTTCCAGGGTCTCCAGCAGAGGCCATCCCAGTGTGCTACCTGAGACCGTTCCAAGCCCCCAGCAGAGGCCTCCCCCAGGCGTGCTACCAGGAATCCTGAAGTGGAGATACCAGGGATTGAATCTGGGACCTTATACGTGCAAAGCACGTGCTCTTACCACTTGAGCTATGGCTCCCCTTATGACTCTGCTTATGTGAATGTGTAGACTAGTTTCTTAGGCAGTTGCCTAATTTGAATCTGCTGTTGTGGGTTGATTACTCTGTTCTTCCTGGAATGCTAATGTAATACAGATTGCATTTGTAATGAAGTCTTGTGTGTGCCTGTCTCTAAGGTAGAGTCACCTACAACAAGCGATACAATACACTTCCCTGCAGCAGCCACAGCTTAAGTGGGTCAGAGCCCATTTGGCCTTATGGAGGTGCCTCCCCTCCATCTCTGTCCATTCCTCCTTTCATGGATATAAAATGCCTGTCATTTGCAATATTATATACCATTTTAAAAAATGTTAACAGCAGGACCAATTCTAAATAAAACTTACATTTTTAAAAAAGTTTAACAAAATAGTTTAACCAAACTTAAATGCTCAAAACCATGAAAATTAATTACTTCCATAATTACTTACACTGCATGTAAATGTGTTTTAAAATGTAACAAAATTTAAATGCCAAGGAATATGGAAATTAACACTTTATCTACATTACATAACATAACATCAACATTAATACACCATAGCTACTTAATTCATTACGATACTGTATTTACCATACATGCATATTCCATTGATTATTTGCCACTAATTATAGTATTACATTATTTCTTTTACAGGTCATTTCTTTATTATGTCACCTATGAACATTTTTTTACAATGCCTTAACTCTGTCCTTTATATGTATAGACATTTGTAAACTATCAAATTTAATTCTATAAACTTTATAGAATTTAAATGTATAGAAATGGTAAAATAATAAGAATGCATTGTTGTGCAAAAGGACAGAGTTACGGCTTTGTTTAAAAAAAAAATAAAAAAAAAATCATTGGTGACTCCTGTTAAATCTTTCCTCCTTCAACTGAAGGTATGTTAAATGTGTTTTAATATGTAAGTGTAACATTTAAAACATTTGTAGCAGGAGTAATTTTCTAACCATAAGAATAGTTAGGCAATGAACCAAACAACATGGGACTTGAGTCCCCATCATTGCAATTTAAAATAAATAAATAAACATCTCTCAAGGATATTATAGCTATAATTGGCCCTGCTTATGGGGCAGAGAAGTAGATTAGTTGACCTTTAGAGGTTTGTTCCAGGCTAAAATTCTATGACACTGTGATTCCAAGCCAAGACTGAATTAGGGAACAATCTCTTGTATCTTATGCTTATCTGATTTACTCTATTTTCATTTTTCGCCACAATGTCTTTTTTCACTTTAATGTATACAGCAAAATACAGAATCAGCAGGCAAGGGGACAAAGAAACAGTAAAACAAGCAGAAGTTTGATTTGGCATCACCACTCTCCCAACTTATTTAACATAAGTAGCTGTGGAGAAATAACGTGTTCAGAGCAAAATGGGTTTAAAGGAAGTAGGGCAAGTACTACTTCCTTTAAACCCATTTTGCTCTGAACACGTTCCTCTCTGTATCACTAAGTGCTTAAAAGCAAGCTTGGTTTGCTAGCTGCAAATTTTCAAACAGAACAGTATTTACGCCCAAAAAAGCTCGCCTGTGTTTCTCTAAATGCAATCAATTGCAAGCAGATGAAGCACTTGAGCTTCAGTTAACTTGCAAAATTCTGGTGCTCAACTGGTCAACAGGAATGATACTTTAAAAGCATTCAGCTCTGTAAGGATGTGTTATCAATCTCCAATTTTTCTACAAAACTAACTACAACACTCCATAAAGGCCTTTCTTTGTGATGACTCACTAACTATGTATGCAGTATGTTTTCCTCACAATACAGAGTGATGGATCAGAATGCAGTTTATTATCTAGCCCCCGCTAGGGGCTAGATAGCTAAAGGCAGGATCACTTTCCATTCTAAACACCAAATTTAAAAGCCTTTTTTTTTTTTAAATGACTTGCTTTTTTTTTTGCTTTTTAAAAAAATCTAATCATGTGTTTTCATTCCTCGTGTGTTTGGAGGAATGGTTAGGGACTAGATAATTTGAAGCAGATCCATCTCAGGGATGAAAGGTTATAAGTATTTAAAAGTTAATAGGTAGTGGTCAATTTCAGAACGTCCTGACCTTTTTGTTGTAGTTCATATCTTCTTGCTTTTGTGAGTTGAGCCCCAGACCTTCATGGGCATGTAGCTTGAGATGTCAATTAAGTGCTGTTGTGGACTGATAGTGTTTAGTGAAGGCAATTAAGAGTTTTTAAACATTAAAAATTCAGTTTTAGTGTATGCGTGGTTAAGCGGACACAGACTGTGGCTTGACTACAAAGCGGCGTAAATAAAGTTACCTGATCAGTTGAACGTCCCAGCCCCCACATCAATGTGCTCCCACCACATGATGTGAAAACATGGCAATCTGCAAGCAAGTGAAGCCGCTTCCACCCGTTTTCAGCAGGAATCCTGGAGGACAGGGAGGAGGGACAAAGCCAGGCAACTACTGCGGCACACAGGACAGGCCGCCAGATAAGGGTACTAGGCAGCAACACACAAAACCCCAGGACATGTCACACAACCCTCACACAGCTCAGAAACACAACAGGGCATTTAATGCATCAGAGAAACCAATGGGACAGCCGCTGAAAAAGCCAAGCACCAAATCTTACACACCTAACCTCCCCGCCCCC
>QEPC01005077.1:13964-27419 GCA_003113815.1 Sphenodon punctatus | reverse complement strand
CCGCCCACCGTTGCCCTGGCTCCGCCCACCGTTGCCCTGGCTCCGCCCACCGTTGCCCTGGCTCCGCCCACCGTTGCCCTGGCTCCGCCAGCCAGCTAGCCTTACTGCCCCTCCAACCTCAACACCCACCAGCCGCCCCTGAAGTAGAGCGTGGATGTAACTTAGGCCCTTTTCAAATGGACGCCCCCCCCCCGCTTTGCCCACATGTGCAGATGAGGCAGGGGCATCCATTTGAATGCCATTGGGGGGCATTCGTGGGAACGCCGCAGCTAGTGGGTAGGGGAGCGTCAGGGAAGCAAACCCTATTTTACTTTTTTCCTGGCCAACAGGCTAACTTGCTTTCCTACTGCCAAATGAGGCCGTTCCATGATTGGCGTTTGATACACTCTGGACATCGGTGCTGTCTGGGGTGCAAGAATTATGCTTAAGTCTCAACATGAGGTCGCACAGCTAAAAAGTTCTAAGAACCGTTGCTCTCTACCAGGGGTGGCCAGACTTATGGTTTATACAATCCACTTGATCCAGGCATCAGCTCAGGTGATCTACCATGACCCCTCCCACTGGACCTGGCACTCCAGACCTGGACCCCTCCCCTTCCCAGTTCTAGGGCACCTCAGCAGCCAGTCTCAGGAGTGGAGAAGAGCACTCCCCTTTAGAGAGAGCCTTCCCTGCCACACTCGAGGAATTCTCATAGCCTGTCTCCTCCCTAAAGTTTTTCCCTGGGACACTGGTCCCACTCTCCTCCCCAGAGGTGATCTCTGAGTGGCTGGTCCCACTCCCCACACAGAGATCTACTGGAGACTAGCTTGTGATCTACCAGTAGGTAGTGATCTACCACTTGGCTGCCCCTGCTCTAGAATTTTCTTAGGGCTCTTTTAGGCCAGCGGGTCACCATTGCATGACCCACTCACGTGATATTTCCAAATCCCGCAAGGCGGGATTACATGAGACGGAAGTAGGGGATCACGCGCATGGAAGGCGGTCGTGCATTGTTTTCCAACTGCGAATTAAATACCTCACACCGAGGTATTTCATTCGCGGGTGGCAAACTATGCGCGACCCCCCCTTCCATGTGCGTGATCTCCTTCCATCTCGTGTAATTCCGCCTTGCGGGACTTTGAAATATCACGCGAGTGGGTTGCGCAACAGCGACCCACTCGTCTAAAAGCAGCCTTAGTTGCTGCTATCATACCACTTGTCTTCTCCTTCTCTTCTGGCTTTTACACTTACTGGCTTTTACATTTACCCTGAAGGTTGTCTTTTTCTCATTTTCTCTCTCCTTTTCCAGTGTCACTTGTGTGTCTATTCCCAAAATTCCTTTTGTTCTGAACCACAGCCTGTTATTAAGCTTCCAAAGTATGCAGAGAATGAACTTGCATAGGAGGGAAGCAGAGGCAGCAAGCTAGGACATGTCAGCCAAGAAAGAATATATGCTTTGTGTTAAGCACCCACTCGATAGGTATCCATTTACTTGTTCAAAACTTACTTGAATTGAACACTCCTAACTCAGAGGACCCTCTACACCTCCAAAGAAATATTTCAGGGTTTAGCAGTGTTGTTTACGTTAGCTACTGCAGTAAAGGTTGGAAGCAGACTCATTTGTATAACACTTGGCAGTGACCATGTAGCCCTGATTATATTAATAGATGTCATTGAAGAATCAATGGAGAACATTCAGAACCTTTTTGCAGAGGTATGCAGTGTGGATCCGACAGCTTACTGCAAATAATAATAGGCGACGGCATGCACTTTTCAACAGCTATTAAAGAATTGGCTGAAGTTTGTCATCTCTGTATACTGAACCTGCCAGGGAATTAAAACTCTTAAGCTGCCATTTGTGTGATGTTTTTAAATATGTATGACCAAGATGAGGGACGTGTTTAATCCTTTTACATATTTGAACCTAGTATTTCTGAATTTTCCATTCCAGATAACCTTTATTATGAAAATTTTATGTCACTGCTTCTATATCTAAAGTATTCCTAAAATTCTTGTGTTCTCTCCGAACATTATTGGAGTGGTTGTGTTTGAATAGATTGAATGTGTGCCTGGGAATCAGGAGACCGGTGTGCTAACTTGACTTCCTGTGCAATTCATTCTTGTTACTGTTCTGTCCAATCACATGCTTGGGATATTCATGCACAGCAAGTAGTCCTCCAAAAGCTTTCTTGGGAGCAGTTTTTCTTTAAGGGTGACTCCACCTACACTTCAGGCGCCTGGCCCATTCTTAGCAGGACTGCCCTTATTTCCTTAATTCCTTCCAGTTCCTCTCAGAGTCAGAAGGAAGCTTTCTTTTCTCCCATTGTCCACCCTTCAGCCTTCTCTTGGATAAATATTCTGGTTTAATAATTCAATGGGTTATAATTCAGTAGTTGTAGTTGTTATTGTGGTTTAAAATATATATAAATTCCTCTACAATTTCACTAACGGCTGAAAACTCAGTTTTAAAAGGTCTTCGATCTGCCCAGTAGCTTCCCCCCTCCCATTGCAAACATCAGCAATGTCTGTCTTGCTTTCTTTATAGCTGAATCAAAATAAAAAATGTCCCTTGGATACTTGAAGTTGAACTTCAGATGTGCCAACTTTGTATCTGTGTTTTAAAGTAGCACTTTCCCATCTTGGTTTACACTGTTTTGTGGTGGGTGGCACAGAAAGAGAACAGCCTTGATATCAGAGTGCAGTGTTTGGGTGTTTCCACACATAATACCTTCACCATTGCAAAGCAAAATCCTTTCTGAAGGGAGCTGCTTTCCATCACTGCTTTCTTGGGTACCTTCTCTATTACGTCTCTGACTCAGCCCAGTCTCCTTTTGAGACAACCAACCAAATAAAAATAGCAACACAAAATAAATTACTGTGCTGGCCAAGCTTAGCTTAGGCTGCTTTTAGATGAGCAGCACTCACTTGCAGGGTGTCATCATGTGACTTTTCAAATTACCGTGGGTGGCTTTTAGACAAGACTTCTCACGCATCATTGCTGCTCGTGCATTCTTTTAGTATTGCGGATATCCAGAAAGGGGTGCAGGGGGAGAACACGTGAGAAGTCTGGTCTAAAAGCCACCCTCGCTAATTTGAAAAGTTACATGATGACATCCCACGAGAGCATGCCACTCATCTAAAAGCGGACTTAAATGTCACACCTAGCGCATCTATTTTTCGACTCACCAAGTTTGCTTTATGAATTTGAAAAATAACGTATTTGGTAGGAACCACTGGCTGAGGAGATACTTGAAACAGGGCATCATCTTAAAGATGACATTTGTGTGCAGATGGAACATTCTTAAAATAAGTAAAGTAAAGCTTACCTGAGTAATGCTCATGTTTTGGGAAGTGGTTTGGTTCGGTGAAGCAAAATAATAGCAGGGCAGAGTTTTTTTGTTGTTGTTTTTTTTGGAAGTCTGGCATTGATGCATTGGCACAGGTGCTTTTAAGACTGTATTCAAGCTCTTAACCCAGGTCTATACTGCCCAGCTTTGGGGAACTCCACACAGTGCAGTGATGAAGCCATGTGCTGGGCAGCACTATGCATGCACACTGGCTAGTCCCTTCTGCTATGTTAGTCAAGAGTTCAATTTCAGTGAAAATGGCTAACAAGCAAAACTCCTTTCCATTCTCTAGTTAGTAAACGAGGGTTTCCTCATTTAGTGACCTCTTGAAAAATTTGTGGTGGCTTTGTGTGTTCCCAGGTCCTTCATTAAACCATTGTTGCACTTGAAGTCTGCTCTGGATCAGAGGTTTTTTTAACCCAACTTCATTTACAGCCATTGTGGCGATGGGCTTATCACTGGTAGGTCAAATGTAACTTCAGCTTGCAGTCTTGTGAGGAATGCTTTGCAGAAGCGTGGTGACGACAAAAAATACCATGAACTGAACCCTGTTCTCACTTGGAAAAGAGCCCAGCCATGTGTATCTTAATCTGTCAACAAAATTTGTCTTTATCCTTTTCCCAATTATATTTCTAGAATACTGGATTAGTGTTTCTGTAAATGAATGTCATTTTGTCCCTGGAGGCCTTTGCTATAATCCGGATACAGAAAATGATGAGGAAATATTGTCATCTATCCTCTGAACGTTATATTTGTACTTGATAGAGACTTACACATTTTATTGTTCTTGTAGACTGAGCTTGCAACTTCTGAATAAACAAAGCCCAAAGCAAAGAATGTTGGCTGCCTGAGCAAGCTACGTGGAAATAGCACTCAGCCCCAGCTGTTCACTCCAAAAGCTCATCCCCAGGTTCCCACCCCAGCCACCTGCTGCCATTTCCCTCCCCCACCCTGGCTGGCCTCTCCAAACTGCCCCAGTCTAAGTTTCTAGCTCCATCCTCCTTTCTTCACTATTGGCCTAGAATACTCTCCCCTCTCTGTCAAGCCAAACTATTCTGACATCAGAAGTAAGTGAACCAATAAGCATCCTTTCCTCTCTAGCTAATTTGCACACCATAAGGCTATTGGTTGTAACAAGGCGGTGGCATAAAGGGGAACTGGATGTGTGTGGTAAGAACACTTCTGGTTAGAACAATGTCAGTCCCATTTTCACCCAAATAAATATGATTCTGCCTACTACTTAGGGTTGCCACCTTTCGCAGTTTGACACTGAGAATCCCATTTTGGCTTATGGGAATCTCAGGGTCAAATTGCAAAAGATGGCAACCCTTGTACTACTCCTAGAACATTCTCTGAAATGTTGGAATTACCCAATGTATTTTTCAGAAGTTGTCATGCTGCAGACAGACAAGAAGAGGAATACCATCAAACTGAGCGGAGGGGCCTGGTTTTACTCAGCAAATAAGTAGAATAATCTTTGTTTTCTGAGAAGTCTTGTGAATTCTGCATGGAAGTACTTGAATAGCATCCTGTAGGTAACCATTATTATTTGGAAACTGATCATTGCCTTCTTTGTATTGATCTTCTTAAAAATCTTTCTTGTAGGTAACAACCTTGATGCTATCCATGACATAACTGTGGCCTACCCTCAAAACATTCCACAAACAGAAAAGCACCTTCTAAACGGAAATTTCCCAAAGGAAATTCATTTTCACGTCCACAGGTATCCCATACAGACTCTGCCTACTTCCAGGGAGGAGCTCCAGCTTTGGTGTCAGAAGCGTTGGGAAGAGAAAGAAGAGAGGCTCCAGTTGTTTTACGAGGGCAAGAAATACTTTGATATAACAGGCCAAAGCAAAATTCCACCTTGTAAATCCGAGCTTAGGGTCCTGCTAATTGAGTGCATCTCACTCTTGTACTGGACGTTGTTCACATTAGCTGCATTTGTGATGCTGTACTTGTACAGCTTTGTGCGATGGTATTTTGTGACCATGGTTATCATTTTTGTTGTGCAACACAAGCTGTTTGGTGGGTTGGAGTTAATTGAACTAGCATGCTATCGATATTTGCATAAAGGACAGAATTTACAAGACAGAAAAACAGAATAAAAAGTCTAGTGATCTAGGGGATGGGGTAAATTTGTGGATGTTTTTGAGATGTACCGCAGTTTTTGTACACAGAGGGAAAGTTTTGCATGAAAATTGTCAGTTTTTACTACCATCATTATTTGTTAAAGACATTTTGCACTGATTCTGTTTAAAAAATAGTTATTGCTACATCTGAAAACAGTTTTTATCTTTGAATGTAATTTCAATATTGCTCTTGTAAGCAGTTAGTACTGTAGCTATGAAACAACTTGCTGGATTATTGAACAATCATTAGGATGTTAAATGAATTTTTTAAATATGCAGATCCCGATAGCCAAGCAAGCATCCAGCTGAGAGAAACAGATCTGTGATTTCTGTACAGCTTTACCACACACCAGGCATTGGATTTGACAGCCTGCCTCAATTGCTGGTTTTTAGCCGAGGCGAGGGGCCAGCATGCATGTTATTTTCCTCTTACATATTTTTAAACTCAGCCTCCTCCCCCCGCGAACTTTTTATTTTTTATTATACAAGTGTGTATACCATCACCAGTACCCCAACCTCTGCTAGTTTACACAATGAGAAATTTCCCCAGAATTCTAGCTTGGGTCTCTTATGTTGGATGTAGCTAGAACCACCTGGTCTGCCCCCTTTATGACTCTTAATTAAATTCTTACAACTCTTAGTAGGTTTTGCTCTCACACTATGTAATATTGTCGTCATTACCTGTTCACATATTCTATGTACGACTGCTACTTGAAGCTGGTGGTTCTGCTGAAGCAAAGCCAGCTGTGCACATGTTATATGGATTAGACAGCCAGCAGGTATTAATAACTTCCCCTGTCAGAGTAACTTGTCTGAAAACATTACACTAATGCACTTTTTTTAAAAGAAAAGGTGTGACGTTTACTTGGAAACTGCTACTGTGAATTTTAAAATGTTCCCTTAGTCATTTTAAAACTTTATCTGCAATGAGAAGTTTGCTGCTCCTGTGAATGTGTAAGTCAGACCGCATAGAATCTAGAAATATGTCATGAGAATAGTTCATCTAGTCATTCTGAAATGCAACCCTCTCTTTCTCTCTCTCTCTCTCTTCACAAACCCTAGTGTCTGTCTTGACTATCCATATCCCTTCTCTAGGTCCTACCAATGGATGCTTTCTCAAATCCCATTACTTTACTCAACATTAGAGGAAGGTCAGAAGCTGCAATCCCAAACTGCCTGCACGTGGCTTACACGCAGATCCGTGTGGCACAATGCCCCCGTAATGGGGGTGCGTGCGGTTTGCGTGCAGGTACCACGCGGCACACATGGGCCATGGGATTGGCCCCATTGAAAGGAGAGGTCTATAGGCCTTACACACCCTTTCAAGGATGCTGAATCAGTCTGATTTGCTGTTGTCGTGTGCTGTCCAGGGCAGCAGAGCATATGGAGTAAACACCTTCAGCACTTAGCAAATGCCTCAGTTTGGTTTTGGCGTTTCACCTCCAAAGCACTGTTTTGCTCTGTGTACTCTGTTGCCACATGCAATCAGCTAAGTGCTTTCTAACCAAGATGCTCATGCACCAATATGCTGAGCTGTATTACTGTGAAACATAAACAAGGAGAATCAAGAATTTTCCACTTGCACCAAATCAGATCTCTTCAGCATTGTTTTAACACAGACAAATCTGCTTTTTTAAAAAGTCAAACAATAGGCAGGTTTTTCCATACATCTTAATCTAGGGGCTACTATTGAATGAGATCACCAACCTATATTTAACTGACCCTTACAAGGTGGCAGCTGTTCTTAGTCCCTGCACATTGGTACTAATTGGTTATGTACAAAGCTCAAAGCCATCTGTTTTACGTGATGACTTTTATTTAAAAAACAAAAACAAAACTTAAATGAAAAAATGACTACTTATTTAGTCTTACGGTTCTTCACAGCTTCCATGTGATATATTTAGAAACACTCATATAGCTTAACAACATTGCACTGTCATAAGTATAACCAAAAAGGAGGCACCGTAAGCTGGGAAGGTACTTTTAAATGCAGTCGAGTAATGAAAACGTTTGGTAGGTTGCTGCCCAAAATTACATACTGTAAAACATTCAATTTTGATTATTGCTCTCAAGAGCAAAGATAACAAGCTACAAAGAAAAATAAATCTTATTAGCGTATAACTTTAAAATGGCCTAAAAGACTTCTTGAGTCTGAATTTACACCTACAGTTCATGATAAATGGCAAGATCTTATAATCGTAACATCATTTACAGACACATCAGCTGCATTTCATTCTTCTATCTGCATTAATTCTGCAATATCACATTCTGCAGCAGAAACATAAGCTTGGGGATTGGTCACTGAGAACATGAAATTGTATTATTATTACCATTATGATTTGATTATTATTTAAGTACAGTATGTTCTTTTCCAGAGTTGGACTCTTAAACATTTTTTTATGAAGTTAAATGTTTAGTTACTTTTAAAGAGATGGTTTTAGTCCCATTAAGGCCAGAAATTATAGCATGCATTAATGTGGGGAAACCCTCGCGATTTGTCATCTGGAAATAAGGTACAAATAGCATTTGGGTCCTTAAGTCCCACTGGTACCCAGGCCATATATTTTAAGTCAATTTACATGACATATAAACATTGCTTGAGCCAGCAATAGGGGACCGCACAAGCTAAAGAACAAATCTCTTTCTACCTAATGAGCTAGCGGATGCACCAGCGTAGGAATACTATGCCCACCTTACCCCAAAAAAAGCCTTGATTTCAAAGGCCACTGGAAATGCAAAGAGGAAACAAAGGTTTAAAACTTGGTGGGATATGGGAGACACCATGTTGACTAGAACTGGTCAGAAATAGAAGGAAAATTTCCTCCCTGCATTTGGAAATTTTCCTTTTCCTTTTTGGAAATTTCATTGCTGCCTGAAAACTCAAACTCTACATTACACGGAGAACCAGACAGTTTCATTTCAGCATCTCTTCCCTTTGAAATGTTTCCAGTACTGATCTTGACGCTCTGCAAATCAAACATGCTGATGGTTCATGGTGAGCATATTGGCAGCAAAAGAATTTTCACTTTATTAGCTGTGATCTTACCAGTCCCAACGGCTATGCCCTTGTACATTTTCACAGTCACTTTAGCAGGCCTGCTTACATTTCTTGAGGTGGATTTTCTTGCCTTCAAGGTTTTTTCCTCATTTCTTTTAGGCACATGTTTTCCTGATCAGAATCACAAGTCTCTTTCTCTTTGTTCAGAGCAGTAGGCTGAACTCTGTTTCAGCCTACATTTGTCACCAAATCCATCTGGATAACAAAGCAGGCCGAGATCTTTCTGTGCTGAATGTTAGTAATACCAGAGCCATAAACCAGTTCGTAAGGCGTTTGGTGATCATGCTCAATGTTGTCTCCTGTTGTGTGTAACTTTGAGCTCAGTTGTACCCCAAAAGGACTTTTATAGGTTCATTTTCTAAGTACATTGTACGAAAACAAACACTGGGATACATATGACAAATCTATGGACTAGCCTTAGTTTTCCCGAGTTCACTGATACGTTAGAATGTTTTAGCCATGTTTCCGTAACTTACTCTGCAACAACAATAAAGACTTAAACATTTACATGTGTTTTGTTTTATTGGCTTCTTAGAGGCAGTATCAGCTCTGTTCTATGAGAACATTCCATGTTTCTAAGACTCAAGCATTTACTTCATTCCCACAGCCTTTTGCTGAGAAAGCAATTGCTAACAAGCCAGTGGGACAAAGCTGTTGATATTTTGTTTTATTTGTGTCCAATTAATATATATGAAGATGGAGAAGAGACATGATCTCACCCCAGCTATTCTCTTGGTTGTTTAAACCAGACATTTTTTTTTTTTTTTAAATGGAATGCCCCCAAATATTTGAGCTTTGTTCCCTGCTAGCAAACAGCTGTAATCTTAAAGAGCATGCTGGGTATTTCTATGCTAATGTGTAGCCACTTTAGATACAGTAATCCTGTCCCAGGAAGAAGCTATGTACTAGGTAAAAGGCATTTCCACTTTCCAATCCAGGTAAACATGGGCTGTGGGAGTGAAGTGTGACCAAATTCTAAAAATAATGCTCCCTGGATGTTTTTGTTGGTCCCTCCAACCTACCAACAAAGGCCACTTTCACACCTGTGCAAAAGCGTCCATGAGAAAGGGGACATGCATGCAAATCAGGCGTGCCTTTGATCAGGTGTGAATGCCCAGAGGCCAGTGATTGAAGCTTTTATGCACATTTATAAGGGTGATTGAGCTGGATTTTGCAACTTGGTCAAGCCTTTGTAAATGCACATAAAAGCATGAATCACCTGTTTCTGGGCATTCACAGTTGATCAAAGAAGCACCTGATTTGCATGCATGGCCCCTCAAAGGACACGTGAACGCAACCAAAATCTCTAATCTCAGGCCACATTCCAATGAGCAGAGGTAAACTCAAGTAACGACTTCAATTTGATTAAATCAAAGTAACTACTCCACTTAGGGTGTTCTTAAACAAGACAGCCGCACGCAAGGACCGCCTTTCCCTGCATGAGGCCCATGTCATCTAAAGTTGGGGAGGAAGTGCACATTCCTGTGCCCACACATTTCTCCCCCTCCCCCCCCGAGGACTTTTGGCAAAAAGCCAGAGTGCTCCATGTGCAGACTGAGTGGGCGGTACGTGGACAGGGTGGCTGTGAGTGGGGCCACTCGTGTGAAGCACTCCCCCCTGCACTAATCACACACTGGTGGCCCCGGCCACCTGTGTTGTCTACAAACACATTCTAGCATTCAGGTGAACAGTGTAAACAGAAGTAGCACTGTGTCAATTTCCTCCCCAGCTGAGACTTAATGATCACTGAATTGTGGTTACCATCGTCATATGAACAGTTACTTTGAAGTACAAATTGAAGGGGAGTATGTACCCCTGACTTTTCAATAGTACATACTTCTCTTCCTTACTTCTGGATAACATCAGTTTAGCGTTCTGTTTGCTTTACTCCAGTCATTCACACAGAAGTAAGTCCCAAGCTACATTGAATTAACTATTCTTGGAAAAGTGGCCACAATCAGTCAAGCCCATCTCCCATAAATTTACTTGTGGATCAGATGGCAAGATGAAAGCTTAATTATGAACCAAAAAATAGTAAGCTAGAAATAACAGCATGTGCCTAACGTCTGGGCCTGCAGGGCGTTCTGGTCACTGAAAGGGGAATTACTATATTTAACTGAACATCAAAACAATTACATTTTGCTTTTTTCTAATGGGTAAGTCTGTACCTCTGTCAAATAGGGTTGCCACCTTCAGTCATTTTTTACCTGACACTTCCATTTTGGCCTGTGGGAAAGTCAGGTAAAAAACCACCACAGGTAGTAACCCTACTGTCAAACATTACTGTTAGGAGAAGGGCTGACACCACCATTTTGCATGCGGCCCTATCTGCTCTCAATCTGGCACTGATTGCAGGTAATTTTTTAGGTCTAATAATCAAGCATTCCCTTGTATTAACATATTAAAATGAAATCTCTGCCACTTTTCTGCAGTGATTAGAACCAAACTATTAAGGCTGGAGCCCAATCACCGTGTTCATATTGGCCACAATCCACCAACCACTTACGTCAGAATGGTCTCATTGAAGCCCCACCCCCTATGAGATTAATCCAGACAGAGTTGTGGTTTTTTAACCTGACTCTCCCGTAGTCCAAAATGGAAGTGTCAGATAAAAAATGACCGCAACCCTAACAGAGTTAGGCTGCTTTTAGATGTGCGCAACAAGCACACGGTGTGAAATCACGCCGCGTGTAAAAATCCCACACGTGGGATTTAGACACGAAATTTGCTAAAGCCTGTCACGCATTCTTTTAAAACTGCGAACTAAATACCTTCAATATCGAGGTCACGCATTCTTATAAAAGAATGCACAACCAGCTTTAACATGCAAAATGTCGCGTCTAAACCCCGCCCATGAGATTTTTACACGTTGCGTGATTTCACGCCACGTGTGTGCCATGCACATCTAAAAGCAGCTTAACTGGTTTGTGGGCCACAGCCATTAGGTGTGAAAGTATCTTGTAAAACCCAGTCTCTATGTTACATTATTAGCAAGATTGGAACAGGAAATGTCAAGAGGAGTGAAGGTTAGGGGCCCTGGTTCTACAGCCACCTAGACACAAAGGCAACGTGCATGATAATTTGCAAGACAAATTGGGCAGGGAAAAAATGAGGCTTCAGAAGGACAATTGCCCAAATTTGTGCCTCACTTGCAATGGTAAATTAGAGTGATTAATTTCCAATTAATAGTGTAAATGATGGCTAAAAGCAGCACATTGGCAGGTCAGAGTTAATTGTGGACATTTATTGTAGACAGACTTTTTTTTGTTTTTACTTTTTAAAAAAAAATAAAAATAGAAGAAACCAATGTGGTGATTATGGAAATGACTCTGTGCTGCATTTTGTCAATGCAGAAATTCCATATTCTATACGGAAAGTTCCCAATTAAAGTTGCCATCTGTGGTGGGGGTTTTTTACCTGACATTCCCATAAACCAAAATGGAAGTGTTAGGTAAAAAATGACTGAAAGCAGCAATGCTACCAAATACAGTAGTAGGGTTGTGCCGAGGGGTGGGGCCACCTTCAGTCATTTTTCACCTGACACTTTCATTTTGGCCTATGGGAGTGTCAGGTAAAAAAACCCACCCCAGGTGGCAACCTTGAAGGTGCATCCCTGGTTACAGCCAGCTGAGAGGCCCTTCCATTGTTGGAAGAAGCACCATATTAATGTAGGGTTGCCACCTGGGGTGGGTTTTTTACTGGACACTCCCATAGGCTGAAATGGAAGTGTCTGGTAAAAAACAACTGAAGGTGGCAACCCTATATTAATGGAAGGAAGCACCTTGTAGCCCTAATCAGCAAATTTTGTTTTGGTTTTCTTAAAAGGCCTAGGAAACGTTATCCTTAAAGGAAACTATTGAAGGCCATTTTGGCAGGACTTGGAGGATTCTTTAGGTCTGTCAAAGGGTGTTTTTAGCCGAGACAGCCCGACGCAAGGACCGCCTGTGCCTGTGTGGGGTCCGTCTCATTGGAATGTTGGGGAGGGGTGCATGCTCCCATGACCACCCATTCCCCACTCATCTCCGCCCCTTCCCCCCCACGGGGCTTTCGGCAAACAGCCGGAGTGCCCAATGTGCGGACTGCAGGTGGTGGTGCGTGAGCAGGGCAGCTGTGTATAGGGCTGCTTGTGTGAAGCACTTGCCTGTGCACGACACCCACGCACCCTCCCCGCTCACTGACCCCACCCACCCGCCCATCTCATCTAAAAACACTCAAAGAGAGGCCTCAAATTGTTCTGTTTAATGTACGTATCACACCCTGCCCATCATTAAAATACCTAGTAGAGTAGTGCTGAAACTTGGTATTCAAAATTACTCAGTTTTTACCAAGTATCTTGGTATTTGACTCAGTTTTACTGAATATAAATTAATCGAGAAATCAACTTGGTACTCAGTATTCGGTCCAGTACTCAGATAAACATATGGGGTTTTTTTGCTTCTGTATAAGATTACTCGGTACTTGGTACTCAGAAAACATTTGGCACTCGGTTTTATTTTACCAAGTATTTTACCGACTAGCGAGTATTCATCTGAGTTTCTTAGGACCAGCTGAACACTCGGAGCCAGTCCTCGGAAATTCAGAATACTTGCAAATAAAATTTTTACTATTCGTTTCAGCCCTAGTAGAGAGTTATTTTATGCAATACACAATTTGAAATGTTTGTTTTGTTCAGCTTGAAAACTTGCCAAGCAGTTCAAAGTCATCTTGGGTGAGGTGGCAGCAGGTGCCCCCAAGCCCCCATGCTACCTTCTGTGGCTTTACAATCACATTTTTATATTATAAAACATGTTCCACTGCTGCTGTGGCAGAACCGTACAGTAACAGCCAGGAAAATAATGAAATTAACTAGAGACTAAATAGGTAAACTGTGAGAATACTCCAAGGTCTTGTCCCCTTAATGTGGTCCATTTGTTTTTTTTTATTTTGTTGGGGGGGGGGG
>QEPC01005074.1:939516-950476 GCA_003113815.1 Sphenodon punctatus | reverse complement strand
GGGCGCGCTGAAGCGCCTCCCAAACGCCGCATTAAAGGAAAGCCGCCGGAAGTGACGTTCTCCCCGTTGCCGGCGGCGGCTGAAGACACGGGGCTTTGGAGCGGCGCGTTCTTAAGCCAGATAATTGAACTCTTAAGAACGCGCCGCTCCAAAGTCCCGTGTCTTCAGTCACCGCCGCCACCGGCAACGGGGAGAACGTCACTTCCGGCGGCTTTCCTTTAATGTGGCGTTTGGGAGGCGCTTCAGCGCGCCCTCGTTTAAAAGCAGCCTTAAGTTCTGCCCTAGCCATGAACTCCTTGGGCGGCCTTAGGCAAGTCATGACCTCTCAGCCTCAGTTCCCCATCTGTAAAATGGGAATATGTCTGTCTCTCCCTGTGTTCCTCTCACGCTTGTTCATCTGGGCAGGAACCCGTCTCCATTGATAACAATTACAAAGCACCAGGTACACTGCTGGTGCTATACAAACGCTAAATAAATAAATAAATAAATAATAGCTGTTTTAAAGTGTTGTAAAAGCTGTTTAAATATTTCTGTTTCAGTTAAATATTAGGAAAAAAACTTCCTAGCTGTTGAGCAGTGGAGTGGAATAGATTGCCTACACACCAATAGGCTGGCTAGGTCTGATGTCGGCCGGCCCATTTAACATGTGGGGACCTGAGATGGCATTAAACTAATACCATAACTTTGGCATTAAATCCAGAATGCTATTCACTGCAGCACACTGGCTCTACTATGGGAATCATGGGTCCAGTTCATGATTTGTAAAATAGGGATAATGCACTTCCCTTATTCACACAATAGCTTATCCTGGGGGTAGGTTACTCTGCAGTACATACTCCTATTTAATCAGGAGTACATGCCCTGGGAAGGAGTGGCGGGCAGGGCCTGCCCCCTACTACTTTGCTTTAAACACTGTTTTTATGTGAACAAAAGCAGAGTTAAAGTGAGTGAAAGGGTAAGTATTTCAGATTGCTGATGTGACTAAGCTGCAAATAAGAAAAGTATGGGAGTGGAGGTGGATGGATTCATAAAAATGTGTGAGGGGCTCAGATATGTACGTAACTAAAGCAAAGATTTCCAAACTGTGGATCAGGACCCCAAGTGGAGTTGTGCCAACTGCAGATGGAGTCCCAATCTGATTGATATCTAATATGCTTTGCCTGTCTTCATTGCTGCCAGGGTTCATGGGATCATTTTTAATTTCAAAATGGAGTCACATGGAAAAAGGTTAGGAATCACTGACCTAAAGAGTTTCAGTGCTCTGCCAGCATGACCCAAAAGCTAACCAGTAGAGGGGAAGGATACTGAATTGTAGTCAAAGAACCTTTGGGTCATGTGCTAGTCTAAGTTGTACAGACTCCAGTTAAAGAGGCCTGATTCTGCAACCATCGCTGAAACATGAATAGTGCCACTGATAATAAATAATCTCAACATGAGTGAGGCTTGCAATAACATGCCCTTACATAGCTGAACTGTAGCCAGAGTAGAACCAACATAGCTCGCCATGGCGCATTAATAAAAAGAAAAATCTGAAAATAATTATTTCTTAACACCCAAAACGAGGCAACATGGGGAAAAGTTAAGAAAATGAAACTGATTCTGAAGAGACAAAAGCCATAGCCATGGGAAGTTTTAGTAATAAGATAAGCTCATGCTGGTGTTATATTAATCCACTGAGATCAGTATAGGACAGATTCGTCGTGCAGCATGGTGAAGGAGGAACTATATAAACCTCGAAGGAGCACAGAGGTTATGGCTGGAGAAATACACAGCTGGTATTCCCAGGCATGAGGTCCTACCCTGATTTTTTATTTCAGTTTTTGTGCCTGCTATTGCCAGAACTGAATAGTGGATACAGTGACAATCTACCTCAGGGCTGGAGTGACCTCAGGCCCAGGGGCCAAATACAGCTCATGGCTAGTTTTTATGTGACCCCTTTCCAGTTCCTGGATCTGGCCTCTTGAGCCAGTTCCTACCACAACCACTGAAAAACTGAGCTCAGGGGAAAGGGAGCACAGATGAAGGCACGCGTGCAAGGATAGGGGTGAGATCCAGGGCAGAGATCCATGAACTGGACACTTCTCTTCCTGAGCACACACTTTAAGCACCCCCACTCTCAACTTCTATGCAGCATTTGGAGCTTATACTAATTTTCAAAGCTCACCCTGGGAAGAAAAAGGTTCTCCATCCCGGGTCTACGTTATATTACTGAACAATAGCAACCAAGTGTTGTATAAAGCATTTGACTAGAGGAGAATGGCTTCTGCAAGCAATGTCCTATACAATGCCCTATTTGGAAAGATCTTCCAGCCAATTGTGGAAACACACAAAATGAAATCAAACTTCCACAGAAGCTGTAATTCAACTTTTTTTTTATTGGAGGGACTGATGCTTTATTAAATACTGGTAAACTCATACGTATAATCTCAAAAATATGTTTTGTGCTTCATGGTTCACAGCCCATTTTCATTTAACTGCAAATCTCCCCCTTTGTTGTTATCTTGTTGTGCTCATATATAAAAAGGTGCTCTGCATCAAAAAAGGAGAGAGCAGGAGAAAAGGAAACAATAGTGGCTAGAATGTTACTATGTGAAACGTTAACCAATCTTTGGGTCTTATTATTACCTTTACTGTTTTGATATATTGCTCTTTGTTTTCTATATGTGGCAACTATGCATGAAAAACAGCTGATTTTACAAGTTATATTTCTGTGTCCCTAGTGTTCTGATCAATAAGACATAAGCAGCTTAAATGTTTGCTTTTAAATTAGGCTTATAATAATCTCCCAACCTCACCTGAACCCAAATTTCTGATTCTTCTCTCATCTTCCCAGTCCAACCCACACCTGCAGACAAACAGGCCTCCCTCACCCCTGAATCCTGACAAGATGGAGGTGATGTTAGTGGGTAGGTTGGCGGAGGTGATGGCCCCATCAATTGATGGGGTCTGCCCTCCGCTGACGTCCCAAGTGCGGAAACTGGAGGTGCTCCTCGATGCGCAGCTCTGCCTGGATCTCCAGGTGGAGGCTGTGGCGAGGAGTGCCTTCCCCCAGTTACATCTGGTGTGGCAGCTTCTGCCGCTAGTTTCGGTTCTGGACTTGGCCATGATCATCCATGCTTTTATTACCCCTAGGTTAGACTACTGCAATGTGCTCTATGTGGGGCTACCTATGGTGACAGCTCAGAAGCTGCAGTTGGTGCAGAATGTGGCTCCTGGTGAACTTGGGCCGCCGGGAGCACATTACACCCGTGCTCTGATCTCTGCACTGGCTGCTAATAGTCTTCCAGGCCCGATTCAAAGTGTTGGTTTTAACCTATAAAGCCTTACACGGTCTGGGCCCTGCTTATTTGTGAGACTGCCTCACCCCCTGGGTTTTAGATCGGCCCCTGCAGTAGTCCGAGGGTGCCTTGTTTGAGGTACCCCGGGTTCTCCGGGGTGCCATGCAGAATAGGGCATTCTCAGTGGCCACGCCGCACCTTTGGAATTCCGTCCCAGTTGGGGCACGGTTGGCCCCGACCTCCCGGCCTTCTGTAGGAACTGCAAAACCTGGCTGTTCCGTCAGGCATTTGACAAAGGAGAAAGGCATGGGGTATGTGTGTGTGCGTTAGGGAGGGTAGTATGGGGGTGTTTTATTGTTGTTTTATTTTATTGTTGAATTTGTTTTTGATTTGAATTGAATTTTTTAAATTGTATTATATGTACTGTTGTTAGCCGCTTTGGGCCGCCTGTGGCAGGAGGAAGCTGGATACAAATTTTGTAAATAAATAAATTATTGTCGATGCATCCCAGAATGAGACAAGGACACAGTGTTGGAATTTAACGGCCACACTCTTTAATACCACATTTACAGTCAATCAAATGGAAGAGGGAGGAGCACCTAACAACATCCAGAGTCCAGGACATTTATTTAGCATTAAACGGAAACTTGGGCTGCCTGAGGGTTCCCAGGATCCCAGCCCTTACTTTAAATATTTAATCCTTACCCTAATCTCCCCCTCCACCTCCCCCGACAGCGGAAACTGCTGAGGTGGGTAAGCGAGGTTTTGGCCCTTGTAGAGAACTTTACCTAATTTTGGTGTTGGGGAGTTCCCCTTAACTGTCAGAACCCTTTGGACTTAGCACCCCCCACCTCCTGGAATGAACCTTGATCTGGCCGCACCCAGCCCTTGGCCAAGGTTCACTTCCCCATCTCTTAAGGAGATGCCTTATATACCACCTTACCCCGTACATAACCCATAATTAATTACAACCTGGACCCACGCTACAGTGTGACAGAATTAGAATTTTAAATAACAACACATTAATCTAGAGCAAATTACCCTTCAAACACGCTGTGAGGAAGGCAAAAAAACAGATAAATCACATGCTAACTGACTTCTCTTCAAAAATTCCTTCCTGGCCCCAAGTAGGGCAACCANGACTTCTCTTCAAAAATTCCTTCCTGGCCCCAAGTAGGGCAACCAGCAATGCACACAGTGCTCCTATTTATATGGGAGGGCGGGTGGGATCTCCGCTTCTCTGCCTCGCTCCTGCAACTGACAGCGAGGCAGCAAGTGGAACAGCCCTACCCTCACTGGAAAGTCTCACATCACGAGACAAACAAATGCTCCTTGGAACCCCCAGTTGCCAGGCAACCTCCCGGGACCCTTCCCGCCGGTGCAAAGATTGCACTGGCGCCTCCTTTCTTTCTTCTTCAGCCACCTTACTGTGTCCCTGCTTTTCCAGCAATCCTGCAGGAGCGGGACAAATCCCCCCGCCACTTAGCCCGCTATTGCAGGCGCGGCGAGGGGCACTTGTCGCCGCATCCCAGAATGAGACAAGGACACAGTGTTGGAATTTAATGGCCACACTCTTTAATACCACATTTACAATCAATCAAATGGAAGAGGGAGGAGTACCTAACAACATCAGGAGTCCAGGTCATTTATTTAACATAAAACGGAAACTTGGGCTGCCTGAGGGTTCCCAGGATCCCAGCCCTTACTTTAACTAATTAATCCTTACCCTCATCTCCACCCCCACCACCCACCCCCAACAGCGAAAACTGCTGAGGTGGGTAAGCAAGGTTTTGGGCCCAGTAGGGAACCTTATCTAATTTTGGTGTGGGGGTGCCCTTAGCTGTTATAACCCTTTGGGCTTACCACCCCCCACCTCCTGGAATGAACCTTGACCTGGCCACACCCAGCCCCTGCCCAAGGTTCACTTCCCCATCTCTTAAGGCGATGCCTTACATACCACCTTACCCCTTACATAACCCATAATTAACTACAACCTGGACCCACGCCACAACAAACCACCAGACTATGCTAGGCTGGATTTGGTTCCCTCTACCTCTACCTACACTACAGCTTTGATTACATCAGCCAAACCTTTCAAGTATATGTCCATACCCAGATCTGATAGGTGGACACCATCCATCCAATACAATTCAGGTCTAAAATACCTAATCTCTTTGAATGCCATAACCTGGTTACCTTTCCCCTAAGCCATTTTTCCATCTGCCTATTGACTTTCCTTTCCCCCCTATCTAACTTCCCCAGCGTGTTAGCCCACTTCCACACCCTTCTTTCCATCATCTGAATCCAAATTATTAACACCCCTGGGAATTTAAACTTATTCTGCGTAATGTCTGCCTTCATCCATTTTACTAATTCCAACCCCTTAACCCACTCAAGATTATTTTCCCCTAGATGGATCACAATAACATCAGGGCGGCATGGTAAAGGGTCAGTATAGACCAAGGGCAACAGCTGTTGCCAAAGCATTCCCCTATTTCCTCTCCACACTATCTCTGCTTTAGCGCTGAGTCCCAGCTGAGAGCCCTGCTTCTTTCTTGCTGCTTTGGCTGCCCAGTGAATAAAGCTGTGCATCCACAATCCAAGCCAAGCATTTTTGGCACATGGCATATGACCCTGCAACATTTTAAATAACAAGTTAACATCAACCTATAACTTTCCAACCCCATTCATTCCTTGAGAGGCCTAATGTAGGACAAGACCGCTCCTGACCCCCACCGACCAATATCCCTTAACTTTACTTCTGGGATGCCTTCTGCTGCTGCCACACTTGCAGCTCCTAACCCGGAAAGGATGGGAGCAGATCCTCCTGTCATTTAAACCAACCCTCATCGTGGATTTGTGCAATACAGGACAAAACTGGTATTGCGTAACCAACGAGTCATCTTCATGCAGAAACAAGCTACCTTCCCCTCTATTATGCATCTTCAGATATTCTCCCACCGCTTCAATGGGGCATGGGTCCCCTGCTTTTGCCCTATACAATGTTACCACCTGCCCTCTTCCCCTTTGATCTGACTTGGACCTGCGAAGTACCACCCTCATCACACCCTTATTAATTGAAACATCCCTTTTCTTTAAACCTAGCACTGCACTGCTACTTTTGGAATCAGCTACCAACTCACCAACTCTAAAAGCCCCCTAGAATGCTAACGTAAATATTGCTTTAAATAAAATGACCTCCCAATGACTAAAACAAACTCTGCCCAACACACCACAAATTCTGGCAAGCATAGGGACTGTAATCAGAACCCTCACGTCCTTTCTTCCCGGGAGTTGCCTCACCCAACCTTCAAGCATTCTTTTGATATAAAAACTCTGCTCTTTAACAGGGAATCCTGCCTGCCCACTCATGAATGCAAGGGCAGAATACTTGCTTCCTATCGTTCCTGGCCTAAGACCCCTATGATGGAGCTCCAAACCAAATTGGACCAACTGGTGCTCCGTAAATGGGAAATCAAAAGCCCAGTTTTTTTGGTGCCTAAAATGCTGGAAATCCCTAAATGCCCCTTCATAAGACACCCATGTTCTAGGAGCCAGGGAACCTCACACTCCATCGAACAACACCATGAGCCAAGGCTCCACATATCTGGTGGAAGCGTCTCCGGAACTTTGCACACTCCTGGTGCCAAAAGACGGAAACAGTCGATCTGGAATCGAGAGAGGGCATCTGCAATGTCGTTGTCTAATACTGGCACATGCTTTGCTACAAATAGGATATTATTGCACAAGCATTTTACCACAAATGCCCTCACCAGACCCCTTACCCTTCAATTCCTAGATGACAATGTGTTAACTACATGCACTACCGCCATGTTGTCACACCAAAATCTAACCATCATATTGGCAAAAGCCCCACCCCAAAGATGGCCACAACAACCAACGGGAACAACTCCAAGAAAGTTAGGTCTCTCGTCACCCCACTATTTGTCCACTTCTCAGGCCAATGAGCCACCACCTCCTTCTAAAGTACAGGTCAAAGCCGAGGGCGCCCGCCACATCCAACTGAACCTGCAGCTATGCCTCCAATAAGAGGTTCTGCCTCAAAAATCCCTCACCATTGAAGTCGGACAGGAATGAAGCCCATGTCCTAACGTCTGCCTTCATTTCACTAGTTAATCGAATGTGGTGATGAGGTGGAAGATCACTTGACACCTTCTTGTACAGCCTTGACAAAAATGCCTGCCCCGGCGCCACTACCCGACAGGCAAAATTAAGGCTTCCCAATAATGACTGCAGTTGTATAACAGTCACTTTGTGGTCCCCAAGGCTTGCATCAATCCCTTGCCGCAAACTAACTATCTTTTCCTCAGGGAGGGAAGACCTTTCCTATTCTGTATCTAATTCTATCCCTAAGAAAGTCAATGACGTAGTTGGCCCCTCCATTTTCTCTGGAGCCAAGGGAATTCCCAGCTCCTCTGCCGTGTCTTGAAATAATTGTAATAAACGCTCACATTCTCCTGATCCCTTCCTCTCGACCAACAAATAGCCATCCACAGGCCTGGTTATCCCCTCTGCTGCCATGAATATCGTCCACTGCAATGTCTCCTCTTATCTCCCCCACTCCCTCATCCTCTATCTCTCCTCTCCTTCTCCCACTGCTCCTGTTTCCCCTGATTCTCCCTCCTCCATCACTCTTTCTCCAATCTCATTGCCCCTTATTTCCCCCTTGCCTATTCTCCCTCCCCTCCCTAACCATTCCTTGCAAGCCTCCTCCTCCCTTACACAGGACCTCGCGTCATTCTTCACCTCAAAGATTGACAAGATCCGCCAGGACATTGCTTCCCACACGTCTCCTTTCCCCCCTCCCCTTCCCCCTCCTCTCCTCCTTCCCTCCTGCCTCCCTTGACAAAATCTCCTCTTTGCTCTCTTCCTCCAACCCCTTCACGTGTCCTCTTGACCCAATCCCCTTCTGCCTCCTGACCGCCATCGCTCCCACTGTTGCCCCCCTTTTTTGCATGTCATTAATCTCTCCCTCTCCACTGGCTCCTTCCCCTCCACCTTCAAGCATGCCACGGTCTCTCCCATCCTCAAAAAGTCCACCCTCAACCCCACTGACCCCTCTAGCTACCGGCCGGTCTCCCTCCTTCCCTTCACCTCTAATCTTCTAGATCCTGTTGTCTACTCCCGCTTCCTGGATCTCCTCTCTGCCAACTCATCCCTGGACCCTCTCAAATCTGGATTCTACCCCCTTCACTCCACTGAAACTGCCCTTGCCAAGATCACCAATTATCTACTTGTCGCTAAATCTAAGGGCCTTTACTCCATTCTTGTCCTACTTGACCTCTCTGCTGCCTTTGACACTGTCGACCACTCACTCCTACTGGACTCTCTCCACTCCCTAGGCTTCTGCGGTTCTGTCCTTGACTGGTTCTCCTCCTACCTCTCTGACCGCTTCGCAACTCCAACTCCTCTTCCCTCCCCCTCTTGGTTGGGGTTCCCCAAGGCTCTCTCCTGGGTCCTCTCCTCTTCTCTATCTACCCTGTCCCTTGGCAAACTCAGTGCCTCCCACAGCTTCCAATATCACCTCTATGCTGATGACACTCAACTCTATCTCTCCACCCCCTCTCTCTCCCCTTCTGTCCAAGCTCGCCCCATCAATTGTCTCTCTGATATTTCCACCTGGATGTCCTGACATCAGCTCAAGCTCAACATGGCTAAGACTGAACTTCTTATCTTTCCTCCCTCTCCCTTTCCCCTGTCCATCCTTATTGACGGGGTCACCATCCACCCCATTCCCCAAGCCCATAGCTTGGGCTTCGTCTTCGATACTCATCTTTCCTTTAAACCTTACATCGACTCTGCTGCTAAGTCCTGTCGCTTCACCCTCAACAACATTGCTCGGATTTGCCCCTTCCTCTCTGTCTCCTCAGCCAAAACCTGTGTTCACACCATGGTCATCTCTTGACTTGACTACTGCAACCTCCTCCTTACTGGCATCCCCCACTCTCACCTGTCCCCTCTTATCTCCATCGAAAACTCTGCTGCTAGAGTCATCCACTCAGCCCGTCGCTTTGACCACATGCAGCTTCCCCTCTCCTTTCTTTACTGGCTCCCCCTTTCCAAATGCATCCTTCCCAAACTCCTGGTATTCACTTATAAATGGCTTCACAACCTGGCTCCCCCTTACCTCTAAGCCCTAGTCTCCTTACACACTCCTGCATGCACTCTCCGCTTCTCCTCTGTCCCCTCCTTCACTCCCCCTCGTCTCCCCTGCTCTCCTAACCACCTTCGCCTCTTCTCCCTTACTGCCCCCCATGCCTGGAACTCCCTCACTGCCCACATCTGCCTTGCCCCCTCCCTCTGCACCTTCAAATCCCTCCTCAAAACCCACCTCTTCCTCGCTGTCTTTCCCGACGCCTGTTAGAACTTTCCTTTTAATTTTGCCCTCCCCGCGGACTCTTGCCTAACTGCAACCAAGCGAAGCACATGCACGTGAGACCTCACATCTGCTTGAATGTTATTCATCCCTTGTCTCTCCCTATGTCCCCTCTCCTTGTCTCCCCCTTCCATGTCTATTAGATTTGAAGCCAATAGGCAGGGACCACATCATTCTTATTGTTCTGTAAAGTACCAGGTACACAGCTGACTCTACACTAATGCTAATGCTAATGCTAATGCTAATGCTAATGCTAATAATAATAATAATAATAATAATTAATAATAATAATTAATATGCACCACTTGCTCCAACCCTGAACACTTCCTAACCAGCCAGTCCAGCATTGAACTAAACTTCTCAAAAGCCACACATGAGACGGAACACCCCATTGGCATTGTCTTATTGAAGTAAAACTTCCCCTGGAATTTAAAGCCCAACAGGTAAAAGTCGCTCGGCCTAACTAGCAGGAGACGAAAAGCTGACTTAATGTCACTCTTGGCCAGCTGAGCTCCCACGCCGTGCTTCCTCACGATCTCTACTGCTGCGTCGAATGAAACATAACATACAGAGCACAGCTCAGTAGGAATGGCATCATTCACTGACACCCCCCTGGGATAGGAGAGATGGTGTATAAGCCTGAATTCCCCCGGTGCCTTTTTTGGTACCACACCCAGAGGCGAGATGTGGATGTCAGCTAAGGGTGGATCATCAAACGGGCCTGCTATTCTACCTTCATCTTTCTATTTCTTGAGCTTGGCGTAAACCACATGCTCAAGACGTCTAACAGATTGTAAATTTGGAGCCACCCTGTGTGGGGTAACCCCAACAGCAGGTATGTGAAAATCCTCCCTGAATCCCTTAACAACATAAATTGGGATGGGAAAACAGATCGCGGTTCAGGTTCGGCCATTCGGTTCGGCTGTGTTCGTTTCGTCCGTTAGGTTCGGCTGCGTTCGGTTTGGCCGTTCGGTTCGGCAGTTCGGTTAGTTCTCCAAGTTCGGGTTCAGCTGTTCGGTTCAGTCGTCTGAACAGGCCGTTCGGTTAGGCTGTTCGGCTGTTCCGTTCGGCCGTTCGGCCGTTCGGGAAATGTTGTTATGGGTGTATTTTTGCTTTTTATGTTTTTTTGTTTTTGTATTGGGTTTTATATGATTTTTTTTTGTTTTTTATTTGGTTTTTTTGTTTTTATATGGGTTTTTTAATTTATTTTTTTAATCTAATATTATATCTATCTATCTACACTAAATCTAACTGCTATTAACTATTCTAAATGCTATGAACTAAA
>QEPC01005074.1:875664-917520 GCA_003113815.1 Sphenodon punctatus | reverse complement strand
GGGGAGGTGGTCAAGGCCAGCAGTATAGCTGAGTTTAAAAGAGGTTGGGACAAGTTTCTGGAAAACAGTTCCATTAGCAGCTATTAGCCAGATAGGATTGGGGAACAAAACCCTTTACTGTCGGGAGCCTGGGGATGACCCACAGGGAATGGATAGCATGGTGACCTGTTGGGTGCTTCTCACAGGCCCCCGTGACAGGCCACCATCCAAGGCAGGATGCTGGGCTCAATGGACCATTGGTCTGACCCAGTATGGCACTTCTTATGTTCTTATTTAACCTTCTTTGTAATAGGAAACATGTATTTATCCCATAGTACCTGGTAAAAGGGACAAATTCATTAAAAATGTACATCCTGTACCCACGCCCCACTTCTGAAGTCCAACTTTCATGAAAGGTAACACTACTGCATCATCTGCGTAAAGGAGGCACGGTATCTACCCATGCAACAATTTTAAAATTTTATTTATTTATATTAAAATTTATATGCCGTCCCATCCTGCTTCAGGCATCTTGGGGCGGCTCACAACATCTTAAAAAATTTGGGTGTCAGACAGTGCTCTTTCAAAGAGAAGTGGCCGTAAATAATTTGAAAACGAATTAAATAATATAGGTGCCAAAACACTAGGGGTGTGTACCAGGGAACCATGTCGGTTTTGGTTTTGTTTTCATTTTTTGTTTTTATAAACTGTTGTTTTTGTTACTGTTATTAATGAAATTTAATTATTTGTTATCGGTGTTGGTATCGGTGTTGGTATCGGTATCGATTTCAAGCAATAACGAAGGTTTTGTTTTCATATAATTTCCATTGTGGGCTGCCACCAGTAGCAGAAGTGCCAGCAGACACTTGCCCCAGACTTCTCAGAAGTTGAACTCCTTCCTCCCTTTCTCATTATAATGCAGTAGTAATAAGTGCACAATGGCAATATGAAAAATTACTAATATGTATGTCTAACCTAAACATACACCTAATAACCAATACTATATACAATATATTCCTATCTAAGTATCTATATCAATAAACTTCTATCTGCTATGTGTTCTAAGTATCTATCCTATTCCTATCCTATAATGCTAATATATATATAATAAAAAGTCTAGTATCTAGTAATATCTATATAATATCTAATCTAATCTATCTATCTATCTATAAATAATTTGTACAGGGGGAGATAGACGGGGAAGGGGAAAGGAAAAAAACTATAGGATCTAGCTAGATAGTATGGCTAGCTAGCTAGCTACAGGGAGAGAGTGACAGACAGGGGAAGGGAAAGGGTAAAATAAAGTGTATAAGGAAAGGTAAGGTATAACACTGAGGGCTGAGGAAGATTTTAGTGAAAGCACCAGAGGTCTGTAAACACCACCTGACACAGTAAAAGTTAACACAGAACAAGAGTCAAACAACCTGTCCCTGCAATATAAAGGGTTGCAGTGCCCTCCCCAGAGTCCCCATGATTGGTTCTGGGAGACAGAAGGCATTAAGCAATCGCAGGGTACCATTCAACTGCCTGGGATCTGCTTGCACTGCTCATTGGTCAGTGATTATATCTATCAGATGGTTCTTCCCCTCCCATCACAGGCCCAGTTCAAGAATTCAACACTGTTTCTGCTTCAGATGTTTGCTCCCTCCTCCCCTCTCCACATTTCCCTCCAAAAAACACCTGTCAGGCAATAACGAAATACAACTATCATTATTGATTTTGTTATTATTTATCTTCGTTATCATTGCAATAATAATAATGAAAATGAGAATGTTGTTATAGTTATCAATATAACAAAAATGAAGTGCACACCCCTACAAAACATATCATTGTCGCACTCCACAATCAATCAGAAAGGGCTGGGTTACTTCCCCCATCGGCCCATACCTAACTCTGGCAGAGGTATCCTTGTAATAAGCCTTTACTAGTTGAATAGGGATAGGGTCCATCCCCATACTACTAAGTAAGTGCTGGTACAAGGTCATTCACTGAAATACAGCCAATATATTTTGCATGCTGGAATTTTGCCTATGACCAGAAATAATATGCCAAAGAAGACACAGTAATGGTGTCACAGCTGAGACTGGAAGACTGCATCCTTAGCATAGATTTTTAAAAGCACGAAGGTTCTTTGTTGGAGCATCCCAGAATGAAACAAGGACACCATCATTGGGTTTTAATGGACTCACTCTTTATTCAAATTCCATAATCTGGGTATGGAATTGCCTGAGGCAATTTTGGGTCCAGTAGCAGAAAGGCATCCAATATTACTTACAAGCTTTGGGTAAGGAACTTGAGGCACTCTCAGGTACCCGCCCCTAACACTTAATCAACTATGCCTTCCCCTCCATCCCAGGACACACATCAACATGGAGCGAGGACGAACATGTCCCATAGGGGACCGGAGCAAGGAGTAGGGTGCAGAAGGCCCAAGTCCGCATATGCCTCCTTGGTGCCTTTACCCCTCCCAGGGATATAACCTGAGCACTCGCTGCACCTGCTTCTGCTCTATG
Organism: Sphenodon punctatus; assembly: GCA_003113815.1. Taxonomy (NCBI): domain Eukaryota; kingdom Metazoa; phylum Chordata; class Lepidosauria; order Sphenodontia; family Sphenodontidae; genus Sphenodon; species Sphenodon punctatus. Next base: position 915,028 of record QEPC01005074.1, on the reverse strand, counting down.
TTACGATCCCCATCTCTTAGAAGATGTCTCAATATTGTCTGCTGAGCTAGCAGAAACTACGCCAAAATCTACTGGACCCTGCAAGAGTGTGACAAGTTATAACTGAAATTCAACGCCCAGCCTTAAGAGGCCAAATTGATCCAATCAAAACAACATCGTGAGGAAGATAAAACCCAGGAATTCCTTGGCCTATCAGGGGTTCCTGTAAAAATTCCTTCCCGACCACAGTAGGCGAACTGCTGAATGCTCACAGTGTTAAAATAAGGGGTGGGTGCTGTTCAGGTGCTCTCTGCATCTGCCGCGCTGGAGGTCAGAACCAGTGAACTGGCTGGCCCTCGCCTAGTGCACAAGACTTCTCTCACACTCCTGGACTGGGTTGCCTAGCAACTACAGTCAGGCTCAAAAGTTTCCTGCTGCTGCTGGGTGTTGCACAAGCAAACCTGTCCAGCGGCCACAAACAGCAACTGTTTGCAGTGGTTTCCCCTCAGTCCTGCTACTTTCTTTAAGGAGGGAGTGAAACAAAATGCCCTTCACCACCACCCCTTGTGTTTGGGTGAAGGGGAGAGACAAAGGGGCAATAAGCATTTCAGCTCCATAGGAAACTAAACAGGAGTGAAGTATCAACATGCCTTCCATGCCTTAATGAATCTACCTCTCTCTTTCTCAGTCCTTCACTTCTTCCACCTTATTACCTATCTAGACAGGTTGCTTGGTGCTATTGTAATGCCAATATAAACGAACTATCCACATTTTTAATATCAAATTCTTATCAGCCACTCCATATGAACATATTCTAACCATTCTGCTCTTAAACGCTCCACAAAAGTAATATGTTGCGGAAGAGCATTGACTCACCTGTATAGAAAGTCAAGAACAAGAAATCTTTAACCTTTTATGTTCCCTCAAATGAAAACACTAGCTTGTAACTGAACCCTCTCTTCAAGCAGTGCCGTTTCACTTTATGTGGCCATGTATTATCATAATTTACATAACATAACTATCCTTGCAAGTAATCACAATTAAAAGAAATCTAGTTTCTCATATAAATGTCAGATGTTCTTTTAGCCAAGCTAGTGGGCACAGTAAATCAACAAATTTATATACACAGTAAACCTTACTATTAGCCCACAGCATGGTGTTATCTGGAAGGCAGCATATGCTGCCAATAAAAATAAAGGTTTGCTTAATGCATCTTTCTTTTGCTTCCCGACATTCTGCCACTTCAAACACAAAGTAGACTTCACTCAGCTTTCCAGAGGCAAAAATATTTTTCTAGTCATCCTGAGAGTGGTGCAACTTGCAATAATGTTGCTGGACCTATTAATTCAATATGGCACCTGCGTAAGTGCTGCCACATGCTTTATCATGGCCTCAACTACCAGGGCAGGGGGAGGGGGGGAGCACATCCTCGTCATGTTTCTCAGTCACTCTTTCTGTCCCCCTCTAAAAACTGGCATCAGTCCGTGGGTGTGGGTTGGTTATGTAACCCTAAACCCTGCCCCCAGCATTTTAGCCATGGTTACACCCATGTAAAGACAATATAAAGATGGGTCACAGCTGAAAAAAAGCTCTGAAACAAATATTCAAAGCAAACTGATTTAAAATTCACATCACTTCTGTGAATTTTGCAATGAAGCTTGCAAGAGCATTTGATAGGCCCACTTTGTTAGTTCACAGGTCTTTGTCATTCAATCAGTCTTGAAACAAAGGATGAAAACAGATATGATAGCCACGCGGCAGTGGCCCAAACTGGGAAGCCACAGCAGGCACGATCCGGTCTGGGACAGGCCACACAAAAAACATCCTTGCAGCTGGGCTGCCAGGGAAGGTGGGGAGACTGTCAGCCTCACCCTGCACCCAACACCTCACCCTCTCCATGATGGGCAGACATGGTGGCCAATGACAACCAGTCATGGCAGCTGGCCACAGTGGACCCAATCCAGGCCATGTATGCTGGGTCACAGCAGATGTGATAGCCCACTGTGACCCAATTGGGTGGACCTTAGCCTGGACTGTGACCTGGACATAGTCCAGGGATGAGAGCCTAGGTTAGCCGTCAACATGGCCCAGGTCAATCCTGGGTCAACAACTGGAGGTGCCTACACAAACATGCAGGTGAGGTCTGGTGCAAAGTGAGTCAACGCGGGCCACAGCTGGCCACTGACATGTCTGTTTTTATCCAAAGGCTAATAAGTTAACTAAGGACATGTTTACAGACGCACTTACTCCAAAATAATAACCTCCTCATTTGCCTTGCCCTCACTTTTGTACATAGGAGCAGAGGTGTGAAAGTGTGGGCAATAGGGGTAGTAATCTCTGCAAGGAAGCAGGTTTAATCCATGGAAGGAGATTTCTACTTCAGAGATGTGTACACTTTGCAAGCAAGCAGCTCCATTTGCACTTCTGATTTTTTCTTCTCCCCAGCATTCACCACCTCTTTCTGGTTTGTTTTCTCTCAGTGCTGGTCTGTGATACTGATTTCAGTGGCCTAGGCCACTTTCTCATGTTACATTAGAGTGGAACGGGAGTTCTGTGAAGGTAATTGTAGCTGTATTCTCATGAGAATTAGCACATGTAGGAATGTGCTATTCTACTTTTACACTGCAAGAACACCCGTGATTGTAAAAGTTACATTGGGAGACCCTATCATGGACAAGTGTTCTCAGCATAAAAGCGGAATACCACATTCCTACATGCACTAATTCCCATGATAATACAGCCGCGATTACCCTCACATAAGTCCCCCCCCCACTCTCTGTGTAACGTGAGGAAGTGACCCTATTTTCTTCATGTCCCCTGCTGCAAATGCCTACCTCTGCTGCCCAGAAAGCAGTAACAGGGTAATCAGGGAAAGGCAACAGCAAGTTCCTTGTTCTGAATATTTATTAAAGCTGAAACAAATCTCCAAAGGGAACCCTAAATTCAATAACGTTGTTGCATTTGAATGTGTTTTAACAACATGAATACTAAGTGGTATTCATTTCCAGCTTTGTTTGCATTTTTAAATCTTCATTCCCATATTTTTGTGTTCAGTATTTCAGTTACTTTGGTCACTTCAGAAGTACTATCTGGTGGGTTTTTTAAATATGATTGCTTGATTTTTGGAACAAACATATTCACATTAAAAAAAAAGAAACTAAAAACCTGCCAAATAATACCAAAGTGCAAAAAATAAAGATATTGAAGTACTGAAATGAAGAAAACAATAGCACAAAGATGTGAATTTCACAACAGTAATGAAGACAAATTCCGATATTTCTTTGTGGGAATGATTATGCAAATATTACCTTTACAAATATGAAATGTCATATTAGTTTGAGTTCTACTGCTCATCAGAGCAGAACTGGAGGAATATGGTTTCTCTGCAGGAATTCCTCCAGACCAGCAACTTTGGAGCCTCCATGATCATAAGAACAAGCCTTAATGCTCTTGTCCCTTTAAAAGTTAAAGCAGTAGAAACAAGTTGCTTCCTAGACTCCGTAATTATCCTACTGGGGACCAACACGGCAACTACACAGTCTCTCTGCATTCTTTTACTCCACTTATTAGGTAAAGTCACACTGTTACTTTAGTGAGTTCGAGGTAAACCACTATGGAAGTCAAGTATGTAATCCAAATCCAACCTTAACATAAGAACATAAGAAGTGCCATACTGGGTTAGACCAATGGTCCATGAAGGCCAGCATCCTGTCTCTGACAGTGGCCAATCCTGGTCACTTGGGAGAAGCACCCAACTGGTTATAACCCTGACTTATGAAACAAGCAAGCTAGGCAAATTAGATGAACCTGAATTTCTTGAGACCATTTGCAATGGTGCTAGTACTTCTTTGTGTGTTCTTTAGTGGAAATAAATACTCAAATTAGATCCACAAGTTAGGGCATCCCTATCCATTTCAGCCCTACTGAAATAGTCTCCTGCACTGAAAGCAACGTAGATAATTTGGAGTTACCATTTGACTCACTGAATTAAGTAGCTGTGAAAGCTAACATTCTTTGCTAAGAGAATTCAGTTCACTAGTCTCAATACCACTTTTCCCTAGCATAGTGGTGTAAATACAGAACATTCCCTTCACTCCCTAGGCTTCTGCGGCTCTGTCCTTGACTGGTTCTCCTCCTATCTCTCTGATTGCTCCTTTAATGTGACTCTTCCCAATTCAAACTTCTCCTCCCTCCCTCTCTCGGTTGGGATTCCCCAAGGCTCTGTCCTGGGCCCTCTCCTCTTCTCTATCTACACCCTGTCCCTTGGCAAACTCATTGCCTCCCACGACTTCCAATATCACCTCTATGCTGACAACACTAAACTCTATCTCTCCACACACACACCCCTCTCCCCTTCTGTTCAAGCTCGCCTCATCAACTTCGCTCTCCACAACATTGCTCGGATTCGCCCCTTTCTCTCTGTCTCCCCAGTAAAAACCCTTGTTCACACCATGGTCATCTCTCGCCTTGACTACTGCAACCTCCTCCTTACTGGCCTCCCCCGCTCTCACCTGTCCCTCCATATCTCTATCCAAAACTCTGTTGCTAGGGTCATCCACTCAGCCCGTCGCTTTGACCACGTGCAGCCTCTCCTCTCCTCGTTTCACTGGCTCCCCCTTTCTGAATGCATCCTTCACATACTCCTGGTTTTCTCTTACAAATCCCTTCACAACCTGTCTCCCCCTTACCTCTTAGCCCTAGTCTCCTTACACACTCCTGCACGCACTCTCCGCTCCTCCTCTACCCCCTCCCTCGCTCTCTCTCATCTCCCCTCTCCCCTAACCGCCTTCGTCCATTCTCCCTTGCTGCCCCCCATGCCTGGAACTTCCTCCCTGCCCACATCCACCTTGCCCCCTCCCTCCACACCTTCAAATCCCTCCTCAAAACCCACCTCTTCCTTGCCGCCTTTCCCGACACCTGTTAGAACTTTCCTTTCAATATTTGCTATCTGCCCTCCTCGCAGACTCCTGCCTAACTGCAACCAAGTCAAGCACGTGCACCTGACTTCGCATCCACTTGAATGTAATTTATCCCTTGTCTATCCCTAAGTCACCTATCCTTGTATCCAGCTACACAGCTGACACTACACAAAGAAGAAAAAGAAGAAGAAGAAGAAGAAGAAGAAGAAGAAGAAGAAAGGTTTACATGATTCATTCCCAGCTAGACAAAGCTCTAAGGGTCCTACTGTGTGTAAAGGCATAAACATATTCATGTAAAATTTATTCTACAAAAGCAGATTATGGGCATCAGCTATTATTTGTAACAGTAAACCAGAGTTGGTCTAGACAGGGGCAACAAGAGTCTATGCGCATAGCCCTGTATATTCAGACACCTGGCACCTCTTGGCAGTGAAGTCCCAGGAGCACTTCTGCTGTTTCACCTGAGAAGCCCTGCAAGGTTTGCTGCTGCTACCAATCCCGTGAAGCCCTGTGAGAACTGCTTCTACTGCCACTCCTAAGGCTTGTGGTAGCCGCACTCCTGGGGTTCCCAGTGAACAGGAGCAGCAGCAACACTGGGTAAAAACAGCCATGGTGGTGGTCTGCAGAGGCCCGCTTTGGCCTGGGAGCCACCAGCATGTCTATTTTGGTGCTGCCAGATGTTGACTTCTGTCCTGGGGTGGGTAGACAGCTAGCCCAGGTTGTGTCCTCAGAAAATCTCTGCAATCACAGCCCATGTGCACCAACATGGGCTAGTACGTCTGTGCAGTCCCGCCATACCCATCATTGACTGCCATGGCTGTCCATTGTGGCGGGAGAAGGAAGGTGGGAGCAATGTCCAGTCAGAGCTGCTCACCTGCACATTTGTTGTGCTTCCTGTCCTACCTGTGCCATGAAAGAGGCAGAACGGCTCTTTGACTATGGGCACATTACTTTTGTGCCCTGATACAGCCCAGATGGGCTGTGGTTTCTCCTCCTGGGTCGCGGAGTTACCATACTGCCCATACATCTGTTTTTACCCACTGTTCTTGGGGCCCCTCAGGGGTAGTGGCGCTGTTCCCCAGTGGTTGTAGCAGTCTCACTCCCCGGACCCCACCGACACTGCTCCTGAGGCCCCCTGGGACATACAGTTTCTACAGGGTCCTCCTTTTGCCTCCTTACCTCATCCCCCAGCCCAGGGCCCTGCCATGCTAAGGCCAACCCTGCAGTAAACTATGTTTATACTTTGCCACTCATCTGTTTTCTTTCAAAAGGTGAAAACAGACATGACACTAACTCCACTTTAACACCGTTTTAACAGTTCTTATACATGTTGTAGGGCTGTATTGGTGCTAAGCAGTCCTGCAACATGCATACGAAATGTTAAAGCAGTGTTAAATTGGAGTTAGCGTCATGTCTGTTTTCACTTAAAGATATTTCCCAAATTTTCCACCCTAATCTAGTGTGAATATAATACAGAATGGCATTTACCAAGTGACTGTCTCTCTCCAAGGAGACCCTACACATTCAAATACACAGCTAGATTTCTATCCTCTGCTGACATTGACATTGTGCAGCAGGCCGCATCTACAGCTGTGTCGCAGCATGACTTAACAGAGCACAAAAAGGTACTTCAGGCTGCATAGGGTGAATTTTCTCAAAGACTTTACTGTGTCGGTATAAGATCTAGTTTAACTATAGCTGTTTTGCTTGAGGCAGAAAGTGATGAACACAACTGTTGACTGCCAGGCACAGTGCTGGTGCTATATAAATAAATATAATAACAATTAACTTGGATCAATGTGGCTAGTTAGTATGGGTGGGAATTACAGTTTCAGATTAATCTGTAATGGCCTGTTATGGACTGATACAGGTTTAATTAATTCTATAATTAGCCCCGCTAATTATGGGATCTGGAATTCTGCATCCAGAGTTCCCACCATCATCCCCTGGGGCCTTGGAGTGCTATTTACCAGCCTCAGAGGGTTTGACTGAAGCACTGCCACTGCTGTGGAGGCTCTGGCAGGCTCACACACCGTTGTGTTCTCCCTGCTCCATATCACGCGTGTGCAGAATAGTTACCAGAGCCGTTTTGCACATGCACAAAATGATTGCTGCCCTTTGCCAAAATGGCCGTGAAGTCATTTTGGCCTCTGCCATTTTGTACATGCACAATCCAGAGCAGGGATCAGCAACCTAGGGTACACTCCATGAAACTAAGGGTGCTTTTATATGAGTGGATCACCATGACATGATCCACTAGCGTGATTTTTCAAAATCCCGCAATGCGGGATTACATGAGATGGAAGTAGCGGATCACACACATAGAAGGTGATTGTGCATTGTTTGCTGACTGTGAATAAAATACCTCACAATCGAGATATTTAATTTGCAGTTGGCAAACAATGCGTGACTGTCTTCTATGTGCATGATCCCCTACTTCCATCTCATGTAATTCTGCATTGCAGGATTTTGAAAAATCACACGAGTGGGTCGTGCCATGGCGACCCACTCATCTAAAAGTGCCCCCACATGAGTGAAACTAACGGGTAGAAGATTTAAATCAAATCAAATAAAAAAAATTTTTTTCACTCAGTGCACAATTAAGTTGTGGAATTTGTTGTCAGAAGTTGTGTTCAAGGCCAGTAGTACAGCTGAGTTTAAGAAAGTGTTGGACAATAGCTACTAATGGACCTATCCTCCAGAAACTTGTCCAACTCTGCAGCAGAGTCAAACAGCAGAGCCAAGCAACTCTGCAGCAGAGCCCTGGTATTCCCCCACTAGTGCTAGCCATCCATCTCTTGTCTCACTCTCCCTTTCCTGTTTCTTCAGTAATCAAAATCACTCTTTGCATGCCCTCGAAGGTAAAAGACTATTGAGGTTCTGTGCTCACTGTATCCATAATAAACTGTTAAAACTATCTAGGCTGGTAAAAATGTCATATTCAGATTAATTACTTTTTCTTCAGGAGCTAAGGGGTGTCATAAACAAAGCAAAAATAAATTAGCCAAATTGAACTGAGCTTAAGGTCAGCAACCTGGAAAAGTGATGCAACACTGTACTCCTCTCTACCAAAGTCCAGGCAATCAGGAGAAGCAATTAAAAAGTCTATTAGAATTCTGTCAGAGGCATAGTGGAAAATAAGGCTAAAGTAGTTTTGATTAAACTAACAAATGAACTGGTAGATAGTCTCTTAGATTTTGCTTTAAGCTCTCTCCAATTTGCAAAAGTAAACATTTTTTAAGCTTACATACTGTACAAAGGCAATTAAAATGAGCAGAACACAAAATCAAATGGTTAGGCAGAAATGAACTAATTTTAAAAAAATCTAAATTGCATAAATTGCCCAGAAAACTATTAACTTGGATTGATGTTTTTCTTCCAATACAAATAATGCAACATAACAAGGAAAATAATATTTGAAATAACAATCAGTTAAAAGTTCTGTCTCATAAAGCGAATCAAGGTGGTTATGCAATGGGTTGACAGGGCAATGGAATACAGGTAAAAATACCTTTATTATTGAAGAAAAGTATGTCTGGGTGGAAGTCCCACTGAAGAGCATGGGGTATTAGAAAAAGAGAAGATCAGGGGCTAGCTAAATGAGAATCTGCAACTCTGTTATTGTCCTAAATAATATCACCTAACTTCTTTTTCTCACTTGTCTTGAATGTGACACACTCTCTATATGTCTATGATGTATATGTATTTGAGACAGTGAGACTCTGTATATCTATGATGAATATGTATTTGAGAGAGACAGTGAGACTGTATGTCTATGGCGTATATGTATGTGAGAGCAAGAGACAGTGAGAGAGAAGCTATTTAATCGCCTTTCAAATACTATTCTTGCCTTGAAGGCTGCATTTTTGTTGTAATCACTAGTCGTTCTACAGAAGACTCTTGCCACATTTTCATTCAGTGCTCTTGTCAGATTAGTGAAGACAAGAGATGCGCACATTTTTGTTGCTATTAAGATGATATTTTCCCTTTGCAGCAAACTGCTGAAGCTGCCCAGCCTCTGTAATTAGCCTAGGAATGCCTCTTTTCCATCTGTTCCTGTCTCAGTAATTGGTTTAGTACAGAGCAGAGGGACAGCCAGTTGTGCACAGAAGATAATGGTAAATAATGAATACGAAAATAGAACTTGTGTGGAAGCACATAACCACACTTTCCCATAAATTACAGACAAGGAGTGAAAGAGCCCTAGGGGTGTGCATGTCATTTTGTTATTACAATAAGAATAATGTAAATTGTCATTTTCATTATTGTTATTACAAAAACGAAAACGACAAATAATAATAAAAAAAATAGAAATGAAAATGACATTTTGTTTTTGGAATAAAAGGAAAAAACTGAAACACTTATTTCCGGCTATAACTTTTATGTTTCTTATTCAATTTTTATTAAACCTAGGTACATTGTACCCCAAATGAAAGGCACTATGTGTACCAATTTTCAAAATGGTTAGATAAAGGGAACCAATTTTAGAAGCAATTGAACGCTGTGATTTTAAGAAAAGCTCCATATGCATTCATAGCTACAACCTTTTAAACTTCCATTTGCTTTGCATGAAACCTATGAATATTATATCCCTACACAAGTTTAATACTCCTGCCATTTTTCAGAAATATTGGATAAAGGGTCCTGATGGTATAAGACATTAACTTAAAAATACATTTCCAGCTATAACATTTGTATATTCCATCCTGTATACAAGTTATTTGGCAGAAATGTATCCCATGCTGTCCCTGTCATCTCTGCAAAACTACATGGCAATTTGATAAAGAGACCCAATTTAAAAGCAATTGAAGTTGTCCCCTTGAAGACCATTATTCAGATAAATAGCAGCACATGCAGTGCCAGTCAGAGGCAGGCACCTGGCATGGCAGGGGGAGAGAGGCTATAGGAGGGAGGATGTGGAGCAACCTAGAAGACTGAGAGACACATTCACTGGCCAATTACTGCATGCTTCTAGCTCTACAGGACCAATTGGTAGTGGCTCCAAGGAGGGCATAGGGGGAACCCCTAAAGCGGGCATAGAAGGGAAATAACTTGGATTTTGGGGATAGCATCCCAGAAATCAGGATACATAGTTTACACATCCAGGCTGGCCAATTATCATCACAATCATATCCTGCAGCACTGTGACAGAGGACATAAATCTCTGCATATGCTGTGCAGGCATATAAAATTGTGACCCTTTATCACATCTTTCTGATATTTGGAAGAAGTGATCGTGAACATGTGATATACAGCCCTACCAAATTTCATGTACACTGGTTGGGCTACAAAGTTGTTACAGTCAGATATACATTTATAAGTTAATTTCTTATACCACCAGGACCCTTTATCCAATCCTTCTGAAAGTTGTCAGAGATAGTAAATATGTGAATGGGTATAAACTTGCCAATTTTCATCTAAATTAAATGTGAAGCAAATAAGTTACACCTAAGAATGTATATGAAGATTTTTTGCAAAATAAAATAATTCAACTGCTTCTAAAATTGGATTACTTTATCCAAACTTTTTGGAATTTGGTACAAATAGTGCCTTCCATTGGAGGTATACACATCCCAGGTTCCAGACACATATACTGAAAAACAAAAAAGTTACAGCTGACAATGTGTTTTCCATTGAAAGCAATGGAAAATGAAAATGAATACAAAAACGAAAACGACAATTTGATATTTATGAAAATGAAAATGACATATTTAAATAATGAAAACAAAAAACAATACAAAAATGACATGGGTCCCTGGTGCACACCTCTATCAAATACTTATACAGTTATTTTTTATGACCACTGGCTTTTTTATTAATACAAATAATCCTACAGAAAGTCTAAAGGAATTGTGATATCTAGCTCCTTAATATTCTAGTGACTCTGTGAGATCTAGAACCAACTTTGAAACAGGAAGATGCTGGATACTCTTAAATACATGATTACAGTGTTTACTATCACTCCACTGTGTACATGTTTAAAACCACCTAAGTTAGGTGATTATTTTATCCACTACTTCCCTCACTCTCTTAAGCTGCTCACATCTTTTTGACTATGAACTCTTTGAGGGGTGGGGGAATCTTGTGTCCTGTATGACTGTACAACACATGGAATATTCCTAACGCTACTGCCATAAAAATATTATTTACAGAATCAATCATTCAGAATGGAGACTAGAGGTGTGCACCAGTGACCCATGTCATTATTTGCTTTCATTTTTCATTTTCGTTATTAAAAACAGTCATCATTAGTTTTTATTAATCACTAGGGATGTGCAAACAGAACCGAGTTCGACAATTTGGTTCGGTTTGAAAATCAAGTTTGGTTCAAAAGTTCGGTTTGGTGGACCAAACTATTAAAGTTTGGTCGAATTCCAAACCTTTGAACTGATTTCGTACATTCAAACCCGGGTTTTTTGGCCTTCCGAACTGGTTCGGACTCGAGCAAACAGTTTGGTCAAATTTGAGTTCGGTTCAAAAGTTCGGTTCAGTCAACCGAACTATTCGAGTTCGATCCGAACTCCAAACTTCCAAACCATGTCGCACATCCCTATTAATAACAAAATCTCATTTTTTACTATCGGTGTTGTTATTGTTATTGGTATCAATATCGGTATTACATGAAACCAAATTTTTTGTTTTCAGTTTTGTTTTCATTTTCATGAATACAGGGACATGAATAGAGAGATGGAGGTGCTCCAGTCCCATTCAGACTGCCAAGACCGGAGGTGCGAGGAGCTCGGGAGGAGGATGGACCAGTCTCGGGCCCAGGGCACCTCCCTCCTCCTGCATGCTGGGGCCTTGAGCACGTACATCGTGGCAGCAGCCCTGCCAGGTGCCATGTCAGTGTCCGGACAGGTGCCCCCTCCACCCCTCCGGCCATGCCATGGGGCCTCCCAGCACCGCACCCCCTGGCCCCCCAACAGCAGCAAGGACCATGGATCCAGGGGCCCATGCCCCCACAGTGCACACAGCAGAGGGGGGTGGGGGGGAATGGACAGGGGCCCCCCAGGGGCAGAGTACAGGGGGTAGGGGCAGGTCACCTGGTCAGTCCACTGGAAAGCACCTCCTCCTCCTCCTCTGATGAGGGGGGGTCAGTGGCCTCGGCCATACCTGTTGGGAGGGTCAGGGGCCAGCCTCGGGGCAGCAGGGGATGGGGGAGAGGCAGTGGCAGGACAGCATAGGGGCTGGGGAGGGGAGGGGGTGGCAGCAACAAATGTGCGGGTGGGCGGGGGTAGGGGCACGGGGGCACACGCATGTAACGGGGTCAGGGGGGAATGGGGGAGCACAGAGAATGTAGTCGCACCCACATACCTGTTTTGGTGTGAGGCATGCTCCCCCTCCCCAGCCTCGCACACATCCTGCACCATGATTGGGGCGGTTGTGTGCACCACCCTGGAGTCCTGGCCATAGTTCGACACCAGGGGAACCCTCTGTGGCCCCCCGGGATGGGGCCTTGGGCCCCGGGTCCATGCTCCTCCTTGTGTGTGTGCGTACTGTCGTTCCTATCTCCTCTAGCAGGTGTGTATGTGTGGGCCTGGTCGGCCTTGCATGCCATCAGCTGTGCGCTGCCCACTCCCTTTGCATCCCTCCATAGGGGTTCCCTTCCTGCCATTATCTGTCAGCCTTGGCAGCCCCTGTCTGCCTGTGCAGGCCCCCGGCCCTGCATCCTATGCTGCCCCCACGCCTGCCTCATCTCAGACCCTCTTGGAGATGTCCAGCATTGTTGTCAGGACATATTGTTCCCGCTGCAGGAGCTTTTCAAAATGTGCCTTCAGCCATGCCTTTAGCTTCCGCACCAGGTCAAGCGCCTCATTGGACAGCTTCCTGTCCTCATGATGGCCACAATCCCGCCCACCAATAATCTCATCCAGCCTCCGGTGGAGACTATGGACCAGAGGGGTCACCTGGCTGAGGGTGGTGGTGGGGCTGCTCACGGTCTCTGTCACAGCCAGGAACAGTCACAGGATGAAGACCGTGTGAGCCAGGATCTCCCATTCCACCCCATCATACCCTGGAGGTGCCCCTCTGTCCATCACCAGTTGAACCTGATGCAGGGCGGTTTTCTGTTTGAGAAGCCGCTCAAGCATCAGGAAGGTGGAATTCCACCATGTGGAGACATCCTGGATGAGCTGGTGCACTGGGGAGCCTTGCTTGGCCTGCTTCTCCCAGAGGAGCTCGCTGCCCTTCACGCTCTGGTTGAATAACCCCACTAGTTTCCTTCCCTGCTTGATCAGGGAGCTAAGGGTGCCTTCCCCAATCCCTTTCTCCCCCAAGCCCAGAGCATCCCTGACCATGAGGTGAAGGGTGAGTGCAGTGCAAGCCCCCGTCATGGACTGCCTTCAATATATTGACCACGTTGTCTGTCACCATACACCCCTTGGTGAAGGGCATGCCTGGCGTGACCCACTCCCTCAACATGGCGGTCAGGGCTGCCTCGATGTTCCTGGTGGTGTGGGGGTTGTCCATGACTTGTGCCTGAAGCAAGGCACACCTATACCCTGCTTCGGGACCCCTCCTGCCACACCCCAAAGCTGCCTCCGGGTCCTGCTACCAGTGCGCTGTTACTGCCAGGTAGGTGTGCTTGGCATTCCTGGTGCATCACAGGTCGGTGGTAAAGTGGAAAGTCCCCCCCGTCCCCCATCAGCCCCTGCCAGCTGCTCCCTCACCCGCTCTTTCAAAGCCCTGTATAGGTCTGACACCACATTCCGACTCAGGGTGGTGCAGAACGGCAGCTTAACCTGGGGGGCCAGGAACCCAATCAGCCGCTTGAAGCCCATGTTGTCTACAGTGGAGAAGGACTGCCCATCCAGCGCATTCATTTCACCCAACAGGTGCCTGGCTTTCTCTTGATAGCGATATTGCCCTCCAGCTGCTGATGGCCTTGGCAGCTGCCCCCACCCCAGTTCCTCCATGATGGACTGACACTGCTGGCGAGACTCCTGCTGCTGTTCTTCCCCCCTAGCAGGAATACTGCTCCTGCTGCTAGAGGCAGCAGTTGGTGCAGGACGCTTGCCTGCTGAAGGAGGCGGGAGACTGGCAGCTGCAGTCAGGAACCTGCTGGCATCCACTTCCCCTGCCTTCCCACTTAGCAGCATAGCACTGTGGCATGATTTCAGGTGCCTCGCCATGGCAGTTGTCCCAAGGTTGGCAATCATCTGCCAGCCATCCAGCACTGCACCATCCTGGGATCATCCGCCTGCACCAGCTTGAAATGCACCCAGACAGAGGATTTTTCCCCCTCCTGCCTTCTGGCCCTCCCCAGGTGATGCACTGCTGCTGCCAGTGCTGCTGGGAGGGGCAGAGCTTGGTGGTGACACAGCTCTGGGAGGAGGGACAGCATGAGCCATTGCCTCAGCTCCAGATGTCTCCTCTGCGGAACTAGTGTCTCCTTCTGCCTGACTCTCCTCAATCACTGTGATGTCCCATGAAGGGGAGTACTGGGACCCTGAGGCTTGACTGCCCACCATACTACTGCCACTCTCCTCCCTGTGCCCCCTAGAGCTACTACTGCTGCTGCTACTCCTTCCCTCCTGCCATTGCCTGGGGATCGGGCCCTGCCTCTAGCAGCCAGGGTGGGATCCACCAGCCCTGGACTGCTGGGTATCACCTCAACAATAGGGGACATTGGTGGCCCTGGAGAAACAATCAAAGCACCTGCTCCTGAAGCAGCAGAGACAGGTGCAGCCTCATGTTCTGCAGGCCTTTCAGTGCCCTGCGTGGCCCTGCTGATAGGAGGCACCGCCAAACCACGCCCAGACTAGTGCCACTGCTGCTGGGAGCCTTTGAACCCTGCCTCCCAAAATCATGCCTGCAAAGCTTGGGGCGTAGTGATGGGCTCTAGCTGCTGCTGCTGCTGTATGCTGCCACTCATCTGGCATGGCCCCTACCACCACCTCTACCATGTGCCCCATTGCGCACCTTATGGGCAGCAGACCGGCCTCTCCTACTGCCCTTCTCCATGTCTTCCAACAAAAATGCACACAAATATTTATATATATATATATATATATATGTATATATATATATATATATTTAATTCAAATTTTTCTAATATTACTCTAACTATAGTAGTAATTATTCTAAAATCTAGGTAAGTAAATATTATGTCTAAAGACCTAGTCCTCCAAACACTCTAAAATATCAAAACTGAATAATTACACACTAACACTATCTCTATCTATCTCAATAACTAAGCTAACTCCTACTACAACTATGTATCTATCTATAGTAACTATATCTAATATCTATCTATCTATATACACAATATTACACAGGGATAGGGGGGAAAACACAAAGAACACAGGGAGGGGTACAAAACTGAAATGAAACCTAAATCAATCTAATCATCCTACTCTAAATAAATCCAAAAAGAGGGGAAGGGAATCAGGGATGGAATATATAGAGGGAGAGGGAAAGGATTCAATGGAGGGGGGAGGAAGAACACAGGGAGGGGTAAAAAAATAAAAATAACACCTAAATCTATCTAATATAATCTAAATAAATGATAATATGGAGGTAAATGTGTTGGATGGGTCAAATAGGAGGAGGAGGGCAATGGATTGGGCAGCTGGGAGGTACACAAACTGATGGGAGAGGGAGCCTTCTGAAAACCCCTGCTGTCAGGAACAGTGACTAGCTCAGAATGTGTTGGAAGGGGGGAGGGCAATGAGTTTTGTTACTTGCTGTGCCCACCTCACCACAAGTCCCATTGGCTCCATGCAGCCTAGCTCGTGGCCAATCGCAGCATGTGAAGCCAGTGGTCTGAGGAAAAAAGTGATGGTGATTGGGCAGGTTGACTGCTATTCCAAGCCTCTCCATCCCTGGTGCCTGGAAGTCTGCGCCTCAGCTGACCCCCTCCTCCCTGTGTCAGGCAGGGGTCGTGTTTTACTGGTGTTTTTGTTTTACTGCTTTTCTCCCAGTCGAACTCATCCGAACTCGATCAGAACTGACCGAACTATTCGGCCGTTTCAGAGTTCGGTATCAGGTTCAGTTCGGGTTAGGATTCAGTCATTCGAACTGGTTGAGTTCAGGTCGAACTCCGTACTTCTGAACCGTGTTCACAGATCCTTAGAACCTGCATGGCAGCTCGAGTAAGTTCAGAAGGGGTCCCACAAGGGGTTGAACTCTTCACACCAATAATATGGTGGTCTCCCAGGGATCAGTCTAAAAACAAGATTCTCTTTGTCCTAAAAGAGAGAATCCCCTCCCCCCCACTTCAGCATTTGGTCCTAAGAAAACAGAAAATTGGTCGTAAGAGAACTAAGGTTCTTCAAATGGCTCATATTTCAGAGAAGACCAAGTAATAAACTTAGGGCGCTTTTAAACGATACAAAAAAATGCAGCTGATCCTTTAATCAGCCACCTTTCTTTGTGATCGTTTAAATGTTTGGTGTGGTTTGATGCCGGATCTTTCCCACATCAAACTGACTGAGGATTCCTGACCCCTCACTTGCGTCCCTGGGAACCGCCACGGTTAATTGAGGCTTCCCTGGTTTGCAAGCAGGGGGGGAAGCCGGCGAAAACTGCCTCCTCCAAGCAGCGCTGGCAAACCCTCTAGAGTGGTCTGGGAAGCAACCGCATCTCAGTGGTGGAGGGGGGTAGTGCACAGGGAGGAATGCTTCCTGGTCTATCTGGCTTGTTGTGTGGAACCTGCACAGCAGCTCGAGCAAGCTCAACAGAGCACTCCAGACTCCATCAGGTTAATCTCTTGTCTGCTAACACCCATTGTGACTGTACTTTAAAACCACAAGAGTTCATACAATAGCTAATCGTTGAAACCCTATTATCTTCCTATCAGAGATGAGCTGTAAGCAACCGGACCTGCTATCTAAAACGTTCATGCCTTTGGTACTCAAAACTAACAAGCATTTGCCATTTAGACATAATAGCCCAAAGCATTCCATTTCTGTGTGAGACTTTCAATAAGAGTGTCAATACACTTAAAGAAAACTACCATTTATAATGCTGACTCTCTTCATTTTAAAATTTCCCCTATTTATAGTGTTTTTCTGTCTGCAAAACTACCAGTAGGCAGTCAATCAAAACCATTACAAAAATGGGTTCAGTTCCAGTTCCGAATCATCAGTATTTCCTAATTCTCTGATTCGGTTCCAAATCAGACACTAACTTAGAATATAGGTTCAGTAACCAGTCCAACCACATTGAACTAGAGGTAAAACAAATATCTGTGACAAATCTGGTTATTGATTTGTCAAATATCCATTTTGGATATTCCAGTCTGGTTATTTGGTTATTTCTGAACTATTCATTAAGGGTGGGAATATCGGTATCGGATTAATCCGATACACCCGATAATCAGGTATATTGGATTAATCCAATAATCCGATAATCATCGGTATTGGCATACCAGATTTTTAACATTGGCCGCTTTACTGGTTTTTTTACATTGCGACCATTGAAATAAATAGCCGCAATGTAAAAAAAACCAAAACGGTAAAGTGGTCAATGTTAAAAATCTGGGATGCCGATACTGGTAAATCTGGTACTGGGAGATCTGATACCGGTAAATCCGGTATCCGGTATTCTCCCCGGTGTCCCACCCCTACTATTCATAGTGAGGACCAAGGGCACATGTCACTCACAAATAGTGCTGAATTGGGCAATTGCAGTAAAAGTCATTTCCATTGGAAACAGACCATTCACCAATGCTTGCAGAATGAGGAAACTTACCGGATTTCTCATCTCACTATTTTCATTAGTTCCCATTCGGTAATTGATTTTCCTTGGCACTTCTGGTAATTCTTCCTAGGGAGGAGCAAGTTCACTATGTAACCATCATTTTCCTTACTGGTCCTCATTGTAGCAACTTGTAAATTCTGTTTTGATTGGTGTATTTCAAGGGTTAGCCCTTGTTTCCTGCATTATGATGCCAGAAACTGTTGTAAAATGCTGGAAACTGATGAAAACACCAGAAACTAACAGACAGAAAATGGCAGACAATCACTGGTGCCGATCTTGACAACAGGAGGACAACCGATTTAATAGATAGTGAGGAAATACCGAAGAATCAAACGCTCCCAAAAGGCAAGTATTTCTTGATGGTATGGAAACAGTCATTCTTGACTCAGCTCTGCTCACAAGGTAAAAAGAATGGGGGACAGCAATAGCCTCATCCACCACTAAATTTTCAATAACTCCAGCTGGCCGAACAGGCATGGTGAGCAGCTCAGACAGGGAGACATCAATTTTTCTAAGGCTGCTGCTTGTGTAGGGGTGCAAGTTCACTACATGACTTTCACCATTTCCCTTATTGCTGCTTGTTGTAGCTCCTTGTAAACTGTGTTTTTCAAGGGCTAGCTCTTGTTTTCTGCATCCTGATGTCAGAAACTGTTGTAAAAATGCTGGAAACTAAAAAAAATACTGGAAACTAACTGGCAAAAAATTACTCAAAAATACTGAAATTACTGAAAAATACCACAAATTGCCAGATAATACTGAAAATTACCAAAAAATGGTGAAAAATCACCAATCGACAGCAGCAGAAACACAGATTCAACAGATAATGAGGAAATAGCGATGAACAGTCGCAAGTGCTCCTGAAAGGTAGCTGTTTCCCGATGGTACAGGAACAGACATTCTCACCTCAGCTCTAGGAGATACTTACGCCTCTGGACTATTAGCACTATTGTGCATGTGCAGTAGCCAAAATGTAGGAACTGAAATAACCAAACTACTTAATAAGAGGATACATGAATAGCCATTTTAGTTGTGGATACTAATTGGAAAGCTATCAGAAGATGAAAATAATATCTGTGAACACATAATCCTCTATTATTTTAATCTCTGGTTTGGAACGGTTTAAAACAATTCAGATACATTTCCTGCACTAGCATTCAGCAGGAAGTGGGAAGAAAGGGAATGGAAGTGTTCTGGGAGCTCAGTTTTCTGAGCAGTACATGGTTATAACAGGCAGAAAAACTATCAAACCCAGAATCCCTCTTCCCTCCATGGCTTCCTGGGAAGTGTAGTTTCTGCCTCTCTGTCTAGGGTTGGAGCACAGAGAGAGACAGAGAGACAGAGACTTCCTCAGCATCCCATCAAAACCCTTCTTAATTACCTGATTATTGAACCTGCTATTTAGAACAAGTTACTATGGTTGGGGATGGGGGGGGTTAATATAAATATATAATAAAAAAGGGTTCCTTGTTCAGTTTTAGTCATAATGTTCACTTGTTCATAATAACTGATATGACTGCTTCAGAAGTGGAGCAGAAAAGTCAATAGGGCTTAGGCTCATTTTAAAAATTATATTCCAAGTATAAAACCTGGCCAAGAAAAAAAGAGCATAGCGATAATGATTCATGTTTATACCCACAACAATAAATATTGATTTCAATTGCCTACTTAGGCCATTTTCACATGGACTGTAGTGCCTCTGTGGTCCTTGGGGCATGGGTGGAGACGTGGCAGGTGTGTGGTGTGTGGGCAGCCCATTCCATGGACGCCCACTCATCTCCACCCATCTCCATGCATGGAGCATCCGCCATTGGTGCTTGTTGCACTGCATGTGGGCAATGGGTGGAGGTGGGTGGAGCACGGGAGCATGCACAAACCCACAGATGCTCCCCCAACCCACAACCCCCACATGGGCGAGGGGTTTTTTCGTCCCTGTGAAAAGGGCCTTTAATGGCCCTTTTCACACAAGACGCCTCCACCCATCTCTACGCAGTTTCACTGTATCGAGATGGGTGGATGCACGCATGGGAATGCTCCAGTGGATGGGTGGTGGTGCGTGCTTGCTCCTGCGCTACACCCATCTCCATCCATCACCCACGCACAGAGCAATGGGCTCCAATGCTGGTTGCTCTGTGGGTGGAGCTGGGTAGAGGTGGGTGAAGATGCATGTGCACAGGCGCACACCCATCTCCCCACCCACCATGGCCCATTAAAAAAGGGCCAGTGTTATAAATGACCACATAGCATATTCACTCCAAAGAGAAGGCAGGGAAGCCATAATTCTTTTTAATACAACAGCATTACCTTCCTGGATCAGATGACATTTCAGAGGCTGTCTCTCCACCTGGCTTCGTGACCTGCACAAATATCATAGTATTCCTGGACTGCCAAAGATGTCTGTCTGTCCACTGTATTCTGCTGAGAAAGTTCCAGAGTCAAAACAGTTGCATAAAGGAAATGTAAAGTTTTAGGATTCAACTTTAACTAATTTAAAAAAATATATAGAAATATTCTCTAAAGGCTGTTATCAAATGAGATATACATTCAGCTTGAATGGTTTAAGATTTTTGTCTGAGAATCCATGAAATCATGAAAATATATGAAAAAGGAAATGTGCTTCCCATTCACTAGAACAGAGATCTCTTGGATACAATGCCTTTTGTCATCATAGTCTGGGACAAGATGGGCATCTTATCCAGGCTGACATTTTTCTGAGCTCTGAGAATTTCTAAGACAATGGTTTTCCAGCTTTATTGAACTATGCCCCCTTTCTTATGTTTTTTTTTAGGCCCCTCCCCCCCCCACATATAACTTGCTCACTCTTTCTCTCTTCCCATCCTTTTATTGTTTCCCCACTCTTTCTTCTGTGTTCATTAACTCTCTCTTCCCCTTGACACCCCATTATTTTTGAAATTTCCCCTAACTCAGTCAGAGAGGAGACAGGTGTTTCCCAACTGTGCTCCTTTTTGCACCCCCTTCAGAATTCCTTCCACGCACCAAGTTTTCAAGAGTCATGTAGAGAGATCCTCAATAGTACCCAAGAAGGCCAGGTCAGAAGTTGTCCGCAGAAGCGCAGTTCAGAAACACTGAGACTCCAAAGTTTCTCAATGCCCAGATTAGGTTTAGAATGATAGTAGTCAGTCTTCCACCTGCAACACAAGCCAAGACGGGGACTTGCTCTATGCATAGGACCCTAACCCAGGGTGTTTTCAAACGTAATGGTGGCCCAATTTAATGCAATTTAGCACAGTTTAATCTGGGGCCACTGTCATGTTGAAAGGCAGCCATCAGAAGTCTCCCCAGGCTGGATACTCAAGTCACAGCTTGGGCTAGTCCCCGCCATGGTCGATATATGACTGCCAGACCTGAACTAAAGCAGGCTTTCATGTCTGAAAGTCCATGTTACTTGGGCCCAGTCCGGAGTCCTAGCAGTTCTAGGCACCATGGAGGCTGTCATTGGCCACCTCCTGACCCAGCCTCCATCACATTAGTTCATAGCAGCTGGGCTGAATCCTAACCAGTGACGGCACCCACTACTGTCCAGGTAAGTCCATGGTGGTGGTGGGTGCCATCACATTTGAAAACACCCTCTTTTTCACCTGAAAACCTCACCTTTAGTCCTATCTCTAGGCCACCAACCAACAGCAACCCTAACCATAAATACATGACACCTTCCAATCCTATCCATTACCCTACCTCCTTACTACTAATAAACCTAAACATAAGCCCCAATTATAGTTTCAACAATCTATCACCTTCAGTCCTTCTTAATCATAGCTACAGTTCAGCAACAAACACCAAGCCTTACCTTGGCTTGGCTCTGGGAAATTTACTAAACCCAACCTTATCCTAACAAATCCAGCCCTAATCCTTACTCTGTGAGACCCAGCAAAAACAAACCTAACTATATCTGACTGTGGGGAACTTAACAATCAAAACAACCACCCCAACATTAATCCCGACCCTGCTAACCTCTGTCCTAATCCAGGGTCTGTGCCCCCATAGACATCAATCTTAAACACAACAGCTCCACTATGAACCCCTACCTTAAATCTGACTCTGGAACCTCTATTGACCCCCCAACACTATTGCAATTTGAGATCCACCCCAACAAACCTCAATACTAGCCCCATTCCTGGCCCCTATTTACCTCAATCCTTATCCTAACCCTAGCTCTGGGCTACCTGCCTATCCCAACCCATATTCTAGCTTCAGGCTACCTGCCTACCCCAGAGATAACACAGGCACTAGGCCCCTTGTCTACTTCAGCCATAACCATCATACCAAACCCCCTGGTATCTCAACCTTAACCTAGCTCTGGGTCCCTTATCAACCCAAAAACTAACATTAGCTCTAGCCCCCTATGGATCTCAAACTCAGCCCTAGCCTCAGGCCTTGCATGGACCCCAATCCTAGATCAGAGGCTCTCCTTCTCACCTTATGTCAACACAAACCTACCACAACCCTGGCCCTAGGACCAACTCCTCTACCCTGAGCCCAGACCTCAAAGAGTTCCAAACTGAAAGGTGTACATACATAATGTAATGAGCGACTGAGGGAGCTGCCATGTTCATTATGGGTAGGACTCCATTATAACACAGGGTGTGCTCTGTCTGGGGACAAATATCCATGTAGACTCTGTACTAAACGTAAACACAGCATGGAGCAAAGAACAGCCACGGGCTGTATTAAAAGGCTTTGGAGTTTGCAGTCTACAGTTTGCACATATGCTCTTCTGTCTGAAATTTTAGAGAATAGTCTCACTAGAATAGCCTTAATAAAAGTTTGTGTTTGGAGAAAAGACGAAGTCAGTTCTTTTTCCACCCCCCTCTGAACCAGCTCTTCTATCCCTGACTGCTTAGGTTCTCTGAAAAGGAATAAAGCCCAAACCATCTCTAATTAGTAGAATAGGGTTCTTTATTTTATTTTTTTCACTGTATCTAAGTATAATAGTTTCCTGACCAAAGAATTAATTTGGGAGGAAAAAATAAATATGACTCACTAAATGTTAGAAGCTGACTACTGATAGTCCAGGAGATCCAGAAAGGGATATGCTGAAAAAGATCCTGTGTGCAACTGATTTTATATAACCACGAGAAAGAATATGGGGTGTTAGTGCCATGCCATGGTCATTGTGCAAAAGTGCAGCTGAGCAGCTACCTGACACATTTGACTGGAAGACCAATGTGCAGTATCAGAATCAGTCTAATCAATATTCAGGATCAAAACTGCTTCCCAAGGTCAAATATTAAGAATGAATGTGAAAATGTATTGACTCTAGCCTTACGTGCTAGAATGATCACTTTCGAAGGCCACTTTTACACGAGGCGGTTAGAAGTGGCTCTGGAGCCCCGTATTCAAGAGAAAGCCGCAATTTTCAGATCTACAGAATGTGCCTTTTGAATGCCTCGTGTCTGCAGCCGCCCCCGTTGAAGAGAACGGGCAGCACGTCACTTCTGGTAGCGCAGGCAGCGTGTTAACACTCCCTGTGCAGCTTTCTCTTGAATACAGGGCTCTAGAGGCACTTCTAAGTGCCTCATGTAAAAGTGGCCTAAGCAGAAATCCCCAGACACATTGGACCAATGAACCATTGCCAAGTCTCAAAATTCCTTACTCTGACACGTACCTACTGCGGATTACTTTGGTCTAGCATTGGCCCTTTTTACATGGGCAGTGGTGGGTGGGGGGATGGGTGTGCACCCATAGTGGGTGGACGTGGGCGTGTGCCCATTCCCATGGATGCACACCCACATCCACCCACGGAGCCTCCTCTGTTTTTCCGAATGGCTCCATGGGTGGGTGATATGTGGAGATGGGTGTGCACTGGTAGTGCATACTCACCTCCACCCACCTCCTGTGGTGTTTCCATGGGCACTCCATTTACACAGATGCCTTCCCCCCTGCACCCACCTGCACACCCAGCAGGGGGGTCGGAGTGTACATGTAAAAATGGCCATAGGGTTAGGGCAGGGTGGCTGTGGCTGCAAAAGGCAGGTAACTTCATTCCCTATTTGTGCCATGCCCATCTCCAGGGGCCATGGAATGACCATAAGTTGTATGTAAGCATCCAATAGTCTAGTACCATCCCCCTACCCCTTCTCCCAGGAGATGACCATAGTACTGGCAAGGACCAAGGTGCACTTTGCTGTAGGTGAAGCAGTTCTGCAGTTTGGCAAGTGGACCACTTACCATGTCCTACATCCCACCAGTGACTTAAACCACAGTTTGGGAACCACTGTTTCAAATTTCACATGGAAGAGCAGTGGATTTTAAATTTTATTATTTCCTCTTCCCTACTACATATACAAAAGCAGTTTTGTGAAAGCCAACAAGCTAGTGTGATTCTCCACATGTGAAAGACAAAAATGTTTCCTTATTTTGTGTGGAGAAGTGAGCTGGCTGGAAGGTGAAGAATGTGCTTGTGGCAGGGACAGCTTTGCCAGATATGAGTCTTTACAGGATCAGAGTCCTTTGAGTCACTCACTCTTGGGGATTAGCTCTTAGCACTGTCTCTTTATTCCATCTATCCACATACATTCATTCCTCTCTGTCCTTCCCAACCTTCAAATGTCTCCTTAAAACCTACTTATTTTGTCAGGCCTTCCCCCAGATACTCATCCCCTTAGTCACCCTTCCTTCCCCGATGCAACTATGTAACTAAAACCATTTTTAAATGGGGCTCTCCCACTCATGAACATGCAGATTTTTGTGTGCTGATGAGTGGGAGAGGTCTGTGTGAAGGACACAGCGTGCACGCAGTGAGTGGGGGTGCATGTGCGCTCCTGCTTAACATGCATCCCCACTCACCCCTCACTCATCCCCATGCATGGAGCAACCAGGGAAATTTTTTCCGTGCATGGGGAGATGCGTGTGCAGCCGTGTGCATGCCCTACCTACCCACCACACGTGCACTGGCATGCCCATGTACCCCCACCTGGCGGCGCCATTTTAAAATGGCCGAAGCTAAGCATATGTACCTGCAACCTCATGCTTTCATGAATGTATCCTCATCTCTCCTCTGTTCACCCATCCCTTGTCTCCCCTCCTTTGACTTTCTCCTACTGTAAGTTCCCCAGGGCAAGGACCCTGTCTATTTTCAACAGTTATGAAGTGTCAGATACATTGCTGGTGCTATATAAATAACAATAATAACAATAATTAATACAATATGGGTGTTAACAAATGTGACGGGGCCCAGTTCTGCTTGCTCTGGATTGTCTGGGCAGTGCTGTACCAGCATGTCTGTTTCAGGTCCACCAGATGAAGGCCCAGGTCAGATCCCGGTGGGATAGGTAGCCAGGCCGGAAACATGGGCATATAAGGAACCAGGCCCATGGTTCAGATCCAGGTGGGCCAGAGTGAGCTGAACTGGGTGGGCGCATCTGTTTTTGCCTGTTATTGGAAGCCCTGGCTGCCCATCATGGTGGGGGGTGGGACATTAGCCACAGCACAGCATGGGGGCAAATCCAATTCATCATGCATTGCTGCCTACCCCCTCTTCCTCACCAGGTCAAGCAACAAGAACGTGTATTTGGTTCCTTGAGTCGACTTTGACGGGGTGGCCCCACTGCTTTGGGACATGCAGCCACTAAGGCAGCTGCACATTTGTTTACACCCAATATCTCTAGTCAGGCAATACCCTCTGGCTTTTACACAAACTCAGATTCTTAACCCTGCAGTTTCCACAGGGCACAATGTGTCCTCAATGCAGCATGGGATCGATCCCATCACCTATATAGTCAGGCACCTTACCTCTCTGCCTAAACCAGAAGGTTCAGACAGTGAAAATCAAAGTTCTCTGAGCCTACTTGCAGAGCTCCCACTCAGCTCTGTCCCCCTTGCGGTTGTCCCACTCTGAGCTCTGGATCAGCGTTTATACTTTCTCTGGGCTGGGCTGGGCTAAGCCATGCCCTTTCCCAAATGCTTCCACTTCAGTGCTGTCCTTCACTATGCCCTGCATCTGCAGCCTACTAGCATTGTCACCTCACAGGTGCTACTATCTTAAAGGGTGCATGGTCTGAAGTGGCTCTGCCCTGTTACAATGCTCCTTCATGTACCAGAAAACCTTAATATTAGTGGGAAAATGCTTACACTTCACAGAAAGGTCAGGAAGTTTCATGGACCCATTATAGGGAGGGAATCCTAGTTGGAATCTATGTTAGGGGTTGATGATATTATTATATTTAATACAAACTCTTAATAAGATATTGGGAAAGGTTAGAAGCATTTTAAAAATTACTTTTACAAAATAATACTTAGGATAATACCTTTGTTGGACCAGCTTCTGGTGAGGGTTAAGTAAGCTTTTTAGCTACATGGAGCTGTTCTGAAAGAAAAGATAAAGAAAGCCAGAACTAAAACTGAGTCAAATGCAGGCCAGGTTTATTAGCATATGATAATTCGTAATAACTATAATTGAACAGAGTATTAGTAACAGGCACAGAAGGTAGTGATTTGGGAAAAAGTCATTAGTGATTTAAACAGTTTTAATATGCTAAAGGGAAAAACAGGTCTACGGGTAAGCAGAAAACTCTAAGCTATGTGTATTCTTCAAATATTTTTTCCCAATTTCTGCAAGTAGAATAAATTATGTAAATCGATAAAATTATTAAAAGTTTGATGCAACACAGAATACAGAGAGAGAGAGAGAGAGAGAGAGAGAGAGAGAGAGAACACACAAAATACACACACTGAATATACAGAATACACACACACACAGAGAATACAAAGAATGCTCACCTGTGCCCGGCTTGGCACTGGCTACGGCCCCATACTCAGTGGCGTTGGCAGCAACATCCCGCCTGCACCACAGTGCCTGGTGGGGCAGCTTGGCACCGGGGTGTGGGTAGCAGCAGAGCCTGGTGGCACAGCATGGTGTGTAGGCCCCGCAGGGCTCTGCCTTCAGACCGCGCAGCAGCCGCAGCAACAATTTCAGACAGGTAAGTTTGATTAGGCCTTCCCCATTGTGTGCGGCCCACAAAGCCCCACTTGGACCACAGCGAGCCGGACAATGGGATGCACACAATGGGGAAGGCCTCAGAGGTCAGCAGGCCATGGGAACAAGCCTGCAGACCAGAAGTGGACCACGGGCCGGAGGTTCGCCACCCCTGCAATAGAGATTCTCTTATGTCCTGTTTCACAGTGCTGCAGGATGTGATTGTGATGATAATTGGCCAGCCTGGATGTATAAAGCATGTCTTCTGATTTCTGGGATGCTCTCCCCAAAGTCCCAGTTATTTTGCTTCTATTCCCACCTCAGGGACACCCCCTATGCTCATCTCGAAGCCACCACCGATTGATCCTGTAAAACTGGAAGCATGCAGTAATTGGCCAGTAAATGTATCTGTCAGTCTTTTGGGTTTCTCCACATCCTCCTTCCTATAGCCCCTCTCCCCCTGCCATGCCAGGTGCCTGCCTCTGACTGGCACTGCGTGTGCTACTATTTATCTGAATAATGGTCTTCAAGGGGACAACTTCAATTGCTTATACAATTGGGCCCCTTTATCAAATTGTCCTGTAGTTTGGCAGAGATGACACTGAAGGTGTGGGATACATGCCTGCCAAATATCATGTAAACAGAATGGAATATAAAAATGTTACAGCCAGAAATGCATTTTCAAGTTAATGGCTTATAACATCAGGACCCTTTATCCAATCTTTCTGATATTTGGCAGGAATGGTAACCTAGGGGAGTAACATAATAGTCCCAGGATTTATGCAAATTGGATGTAAGATAAAAAAAAAAGTTGTAGCCATGAATGTGTATGCAGCTTTTCTAAAAATCACAATATTCAATTGCTTATAAAATCAGTTGTCTTTATTCAATCGTTTGGGATTTTGGTACACATAGTGCCGTCCATTGGGGGTACAACCTTTCCAAGTTTCATCAGAATTAAATAAGAAACAAATAAAGTATAGCCATAAATATGTTTTTCATTTTTTCCCCATTATTCCAAAAACAAAAAAAATTGTTTCTGTTTTCGTTATTAGATTTCATTTTAATCAGTACAATAAAAAATGGAAATTAAAATGTTCATTTTCATTATCATAATAACTAAAATGAAATGCACACCCTTGTGTGCTCGTTGTGTATGTGTGTGTATATGCTGGGTACTAAGCTAGGAGTTACTACGCAGGAAAAGGATCTAGGAGTGATTGTGGATAATACACTGAAATCCTCAGCCCAGTGTGCTGCAGTGGTCAAAAAAGCAAATAGAATGTTAGGAATTATTTGCAAGGGAATAGAGAGTAAAACTGAGGATGTCATAATGTCTCTATACAAATCAATGGTGCAACTGCACCTTGAATATTGTGTGCAGTTCTGGTCACCCCATCTCCAAAAAAGACATAGCGGAACTAGAAAAGGTACAGAGAAGGGCAACAAAAATGATCCAGGGTATGGAACAGCACCCGTATGAGGAGAGGCTTGATAGGTTGGGGCTCTTCAGCTTGGAAAAGAGACAGCTGAGAGGAGATACGATAGAGGTCTATAAAATCATGAGTGGTGTGGAACTTGTAAACAGGGAATGGTTATTTACCCTCTCAACTAGTACTAAAACTAGGGGACACTCCATGAAACTCACAGGTGGCAGAGTAAAAACAAACACAAGAAAGTATTTTTTCACTCAGCGTACAATTAGGTTGTGGAATTTACTGCCAGGGGAGGTGGTCAAGGCCAGCAGTATAGCTGAGTTTAAAAGAGGTTTGGACAAGTTTCTGGAAGATAGTTCCATTAGCAGCTATTAGCCAGATAGGTCTGGGGAACAAAACCCTTTACTGTCGGGAGCCTGGGGATGACCCACAGGGAATGGATAGCATAGTGACCTGTTGGTTGCTTCTCCCAGGCCCCTGCGAGAGGCCACTGTTGGAGGCAGAATGCTGGGCTCGATGGACCATTAGTCTGACCCGGTATGGCACTTCTTATGTTCTTATGTGCTTGATGCTGATGGTATGTGCACTCCTTTCCTGTCTCCATCTCTTGGACAGTTCCTGTGTCTCATTAATGTGGGAGAGGAGGGAGCAGATGCCCATCTCTGGCTAGTGTCAGAGTCCGGACAACAGTCTGAGGGGCTCCCAGGCTCCACAGAGATGCCTTCTCCCTTTTAAGGAGAGAAAGTTTAGGCAGCAAACTTCAGGAGAGCCTGAAGTATGAGGTATGGGTGTGCATTTTGTTTTTGTTATATTGATAACGATATTGACATTCTCATTTTCATTATCGTTATTGTAATAAAAATAAGAAAGATAAATAATAACATAATCAATAATGATAATGACAGTCAGTATTAATTTCATTATTGCCTGGCAGGTGTTTTTTGGAGGGAAATGTGTAGAGGGGTGGGGTGAGCAGACATTTTGGAGCCAGAAACAGTGTTGAACTCTTGAACTGGCCCTGTGATGGGTGGGGAAGGACCTGATGGATGTAATCTCTGGCAAATGAGCAGCACTAGCAGGTCCCAGGCAGTTGAATAACACCCTGAGATTGCTCAATGCCTCCCGCCTCCCAGAACAAATCATGGGGACTCTGGGAAGGGCACTGAAACCCTTTATGTTGCAAGATCAGGCTGTTTGACTCTTGTTCTGTGTTAGCTCTTGCTGAGTCAGGTTGCATTTACGGAACTCTGGTGCTTGCACTAAAAATCTTTCCCAGCCCTCAGTGTTATACCTTACCTTTCCTTATACCCTTTATTTTACCTTTTCCCTTCCCCTGTCTGTCTCCCCCTGGATGGATAGATGGATGGACGGATTGATTACAGCTATAGATAATAAAGATAGTGATTAGATAGATATACCGTACAGTTTTTTTCCTTTCCCTGTCTCCCCTGTCCACATTATATAGATATATTAGTTGAAGATGGTAAGTAGATAGATAGATAGATAGATAGATAGATAGATAGATACTAAGCTTTTAAAATTATATATATATTATAATTATAGGATAGGAATAGATAGATACTTGGATAAGATAGATATGGGATAGATACTTAGATACAACACACAGCAGATAGAAGGTTACTGATATAGATATTTAGATAGGAATATATTGCATATAGTATAGGTTATTAGGTGTAGGTTTAGGTAACCGTTAGACATACATATTAGTAATTTTTCATATTGTCATTGTTCACTTATTACTACTGCATTATAATGAGAAAGGGAAGAAGGAGTTCAACTTCTGAGAAGTCTGGGGCAGGTGTCTTCTGGCACTTCTACCACTGGTAGTAGCCCACAATGGAAACAATACTGAAAACAAAACCTTTGTTATTGCTCAAAATTGATACTGACACTGATAACAATAACGACATTTGATTATTAACGATAATAAAAATAACAGTTTTTAATAACAGAAAACAAAAAGTGACATAGTTCCCTGATACACACCCCTAGTGTAAGTAGGGAAAAACATTGTCACAGAGCATGGGGGCTTCCCAGAGAGGGACTACTCCACCCTTTCCTTCAAGACAACAAGGGATTGGTAGGTTGTCCCTTCAAGACAACAAGGGATTGGTAGGTTGTCCCTTCAAGACAACAAGGGATTGGTAGGTTTCGGTTCATACTGATACCTGCTTCTCATTATCTTAAAGGAGAAATGATTGAATTAATTTATAGGATGAGGCTGACAGACTGATTTCTGTGACTGAGAGCTATTCCTATGGAGGATTTCACTCTGTTCAAAATTCTATGAGATTGTCACTGTACAGATTTCACAGGGCCCTGCTTATAGTAAATCTCTGGTTGGCCCATTGTACTTGAGTTTTAGTTCTGAAGCCCATCTTTTAAAGGTGGTGTATGCTTCATATTTTTACTGGTGGCTGGTGGAATCGCAGGCTGGTGGGGCAGTGAACATGACCACCAGTGTGGGGCATGGCCACTGGTTGGGGATGTGGATTAAAAACCAAACCAGGTTTTCTCTGCCAAAACAATTTTTTTTTACCTTTCTAATTTCTGGATCTAGTCTATGGGTCCAGAATGACTCCAGTACCTATCTTTCAGCACTGAAGGTGTAAGCTCAGGGGAATAGAGCATGGATGAGAGTGTGCACTCAAAGACAGAGGACTGATATATGCCACAGATCCATGACCTAGAGCCTCTTCTTCCTTGTGCCATCCTGAGCACACTATGTAAGTAAGCACCCTTGCTCTATCTCATCCAATCTATAACTAAGGTATGGTAAGCATGTACGCCAATGATTTCTGAACTTCTGTATCCCTGTCTCTCATTACATTCCCTATCAGTTTTCTCTCATCCTTGCCTCGTCTAGATTGTAAGTCCCTTCAGTTAGGGACCTGTCTCTAACCAATAATTGTGCAGTGTCAGGTACATTTCTAGTATTGCTGAATCAAGCAGTCACAGTGGAAGCTGTTTCCATCAGAAACAGACAGTTCACCTGTGCTCACTATGAGGATGTTCTGACATGCCCTGGCATGTACAAGGCAGCGATGAGGAAACTTACTGACCTTTTCACTAATTCCTGTTCCATAATTGCCACTGTTCAGTACTTCCAGTAATTCTTCCTAGGCCAGAACAGCCACACACCACATAACATTCCTTACATGATGCTTATGTTTGCTACTTCTGGTTTGTGTACAATTGCTAGTTCAGTTACATAACTTTCATCATTTTCCTTTTTGGTAGTTGTTTTAGCTTCTTGTAAACTGTATTTTGATTTGGTGTATTTCAAGAGCTAACCCTTGTTTTAAACCAAGGGTGATGCCAGAAATGGATGTAAAGTGCTGGAAACTGATGAACATACTGGATACTAACGACGGAAAATACCATAAACTAACAAAATACTGAAAACTAACTGAAATTGCCAAACATACCGAAAACTAATGGAAATTGATGAAAAATGATAGACAGTCACAGGCGCTGATCTCAACAACAGCAGAAGTGAGTATCAATGGATAGTGAAGAAATACCAATGAATGGTTGCAAGCACTCTTGAAAAGTAGGTATTTCTTGATCTCCTCTGGTATTTCCTCTGGTACTTCTTCTGTCTCTGGATCAGATAGAGCAACAGGAATAGTTATTCTTGCCTCAGTACTAATTGCTAGAATAATAATAATAATAATAATAATAATAATAATAATAATAATAATAAAAAAACATTAATCAAGAATCATTACTGAGATCTCAGGACAATCTCGGTAATGGTTTGAGATCTCAGCTGAGAATTTTTCTCAATTTACTGTTTACCATTTACCATGATTTACCAGTTACCATGATTTACTGTATACCATATACCGATTTACCATGTACCTTTTACTGTGTGTGCAGCTCTCCTTCAAGATCACACCGGCAGTGTCATTGCCATGTTTGACAAGGGCAGCCATTTTGTGTGTGCACATTACTGGGATGAATGCAGTACATGGTAAGCAGTATGTGGTAAATCGGTATATGGTATATAGTCAATCATGCTAAATGGTAATCACGGTAAATGGTAAATGGTAAATGGAGAAAATTCTCAACCAAGAAGGTATCGACAGCCAGGTTTTTTCTCGATTATCAATTATCATTAAAAATGAATCGAGAACAGTGATTCTCAGTGAGAATTGATAAAAAATAAAGGTAGAGTTTCACCCTAATTCATCACCCATGTTCACTGCAGTTTCCTCATCACCGCCAATGTGGAAAATGCAGTGAATGCAGCTCTTTTGCAGTGACACTCTGCTATTTTTACACTTACAGGCCTATAAGGAAAGGAGTCAGAGAACAGCCCGTCTCCAAGGTGGATATGTGCTGCAGTTTATGGGGTCCAGTTTGAGACTTCAGAAGCCATGTTTTCTGGAACTTTTGTGGTCACTTGGAATCCAAATACACAACCCTAGCATTTGCATTTTAAATATGGAAGCTGAAGGGTTTTTTGTATTATTTGTGTCTTGCTGAAACCCGAATGCATAGCCCTAATCTTTATTGCATGTGTACACATGATCATTGTACAACCCATTCCCCCTAACATTCAAACATGAATTCTTAATCAATCTTGCTTCTGAAAGCTATTCCAAATGCAGAAAAACAATCTTTTTTTCCCTAAAAAACCTGACTATAGGAATATAGTATTAATGGTTTGGGCATCCCTGAAACAGTGGAAATTTTCTTCCATGACAAATTGATCTTGAAAGTAAACACTATATATTGAAATGCATGCTCAATTTTAATTAAAAGCACTCAACACTGGTTATTCATTTTGATGCTTTTATCAGTTGGGCTACAGCTCCCCTCAGTGGATTGCTCTGGAATCTACTTCTCTCTGTCAGAACTGACAGATATTACTGTAACGACTAATTACATGCCTGAGGAAGGACTCTGTGTGGAGTGAAGGCTTGCATCCTCTTACCTGCAGAAGAGTCAAATAAAAGATATCATCTGAGTTATTTTGTCTCCATCTGTTACAATTTGGACCTCCATCTGTTACAATCTGAACCACTTGCTCTCTAGGCTAATAATATCCTCTACATTCACAATGACATGAAAGAATTTAATCCTGGGGCAGTTAAGGGACGTGTCTTTGAAAGAAATGGTACAGAAGGGCATTGTGGTGAGAAGAAAGCTACTAAAGAAATACTCCTCAGTAATCAGTCTATGAGAGAAACAAAGCAGAGCTACTACAGTGTGGCTCAACTATGAGCACGATATACTCAAATGGGTAAGAGATGCATTAATAACACTTTCCAATCAATACACTCCTCTTTTAGACACTAGTATGTAAGCTAGTACATAACCAGCTAGTGTATAACTGTATATTATTTATATCAAGAAATAGAGCAAGGGCAACTCTCATTGGAAAACTTGATAGAAAATTTTCTCCTAGTACATGACCAGCTGCATACAGCAGATCTGAGACACCTGTGGTTATCAGTAAGCTCCGGGCAAGCAAAATAATGTTTTGTTTCCCTAGTAACGTTAGTTTCTAGAAACAGATTGATACTAAAATGAAATCCAATCACAAAAATGTACTAATATCAGTTAAGGTGAACACAAAGTACTTTTAGTATCTGGATAGCATGGTTTGATGTCAAATATTTACTGCCTAGAGCTGGTTGAAATATTTTCCTTGAAGATTCTTTTAAATATTGTAAGGGATTCTTTTACACAGTGTTGACATCCCTTTCATGTTTGCTATCAATATTCTAGCAGAATCAAACTAATGAATTTATAGGTAGAAATGTTCAACAAAACACTTATTTTAAGAAAATATTACTGCAACCCAAAATTTATTTCCATGACTATTCAAAAATGTAGGACTATAATTTTGAGCATCAAACTAAAATGAATCTAGGTTCTGGAAAGGACACAGAAACCTAGGGTGGCAAAATGAATGAGCTAGTTTGTTTTGCTGTCCAGTAAAATCCACCACTGAGAGCTTGCACTGCCAGCAGGGAATGCTGCTACTTCATCATCAGCAGGGAAACAGCAAGCTCAGGACTTGGACTCGGGAAAGGGGAAAGGCAGTGGTGGCTGGTGGGTTCTAAGGCTGGTGGGGCTGTGGGAGGGGCCAGCAGTGGGTAGGGCTAACAGTGCATGGGACCAGAAGTGAGTGGGGCCAGCAGTGGGAGGGGCCAAGGTAATGGTAAGTAGGGCCAAGGCATTGGAAGGCAGGGTAAACCTAAATTTATAAATTCATATTGAATTTTATAGCCTCAGTTCCCCATCTGTAAAAAATGGGAATACGTGTGTGTCTGTCTCTCCCTGCATTCTCCTCACCCATGTCCTTCTTTGATTGTAAGCCCACTGGGCAAAGATCTGTCTCCAGTAACCACCAGCAGGCAATGTGTTCAATGGCAGGAGTACCATAGCAGAGAAAGCAGAAATACCATAACAGCTAGACTAGATTACAGAAATTTCCAGTACCTTATTTAAGGTGAAATTCAAGCAAACATTACAATATCTGAAATACACAGGCAGCATAGGCGACAACTAAAATGCATGGGAAATGTTGCAAAACCTAACAGGATTATGGGAAATCCTAAATGGCACACCATAAATGCTGCATAGAGTTTTACACAGGGCAAAGAGGCATGCATGGTTTAGTAGAAGGCATGTAGCACCCAACATGGAGCATTCAAAAGTCCTTTTCAAACGGGTGCCCCCCTTCACACATGTGGGTGAGTGGGGAGGCCATCTGTAGGAACACTGCAGGTCACCGCAGATGATGGAGGGTGCCCTTGGGAACACTGCAGGCAGTGGGTGGGGGTGAGTGCATACTTCCGCACTCCACCCAGCTCCACCCACTTCCACCCATCTTTCACACACAGGTGCTAATGCTGGTTGCTCATTGCATGGAGATGGGTGGAGGTGGGTGTGTGCCTGTGGGAACAGGCGCACACCCACCTTCACCCACTGCCAGCACACACCCATCCCCCCACCCACCTTGGTCCATGTGAAAAGGGCTATAGAAAGGCCCTTTTCACACGGGCCATGGTGGGGGGGATGGGTGAGCAGTGCATGGGGGTGCATTCCAATGGACCCCCACTTACCTCCACCCATCTCCATGCACGGAGCATTGGACAGTGGTGCCCGTTGCTCCATGCATGGGTGGTGGGTGGAGCACAGGAGCACGCATGTACCCCCACCAACTGCCCGCGGTATTCCCACAGGCAGTCACCCATCCCCCTGAACCCACCGCAGCATTCACACGGGTGCCCCCCGCCCGCACTCGTGTGTGATGGGGGGCTGTGTGAAAAGAGCCAGACATACTAAAATGCATGGAACATGCAGGAAAACCAAACAGGATTATGTAGAATCCAAAAATGCACACCATAAATGCTACAACTGGTTTCTGGGAGGGAAAGGATTCCCCACTAGGGTGGCCAGATATGCAAATTTTAGAGGACACTTATGAGAAATACAGGTTGCAGGACTGCATTGGAATCAATGCAGCCCTGCAACCTATATTTCTCATAAGTGTCCTCTAAAATTTGCATATCTGCCACCCTATTCCCTACCTCTGATATAGCACTTTCAGTCCTTCTGACAAGCTGAAAGCTTGTTCCCAGAGTGAACAAGAAAAAAAAATGCATGGAAAAATCCTTAAGATACCAGATTCGAAGTAGAGTGGGGGGCAAAATTAAAAGTGGCTAATGCAGATATTTCCTCCTTCAAAAACACTAAATCACAGAATGCTGCATACAAAATCAGCAAGTATTTTTAAAGTGTCCTTAGTCATCAAACAACTTTGTAACCAAATAAATTCTTTGAAAAAGCTTCTATATTTTGTCTTTGATTTTTCCCACTGTGAGCCCATCAGAAATATTCCAACCAACCAATTTAAACATTCAAGGCACAATCCTATCCCATGCATGCATGTGCTGTCTTCCCATGCAACGCACACGGCACGTGCACACAACACACGCATGGCATGCTCACACACAGGACAGCTGTGTGCGGAAAGCACGTGACCCTCCCCCAGGCCAACCCAAACTCCACAACCATGTACCCCATGGCCATGACAGAGATGGTGCACGGAGCAGAAGATGGAGCAGGCGGGGTGCATGGATGCAGGGTTTCGGGTCAGCCTGATTTGCACGCCTGCCACGCACAGCTGTCCTGCATGTGCGTGTGCTGTGCACACTGCTGCATTTTAAAAATTATTATTAATATTAATATACTACCAGCAATGTATCTGGGGCTTTGCAACTGTTAAAAATAGACAGTGTCCCTGCCTTGGGGGCTTACAATCTAAGGGTGAAAACAGACATGAGACTAACTCCACTTTAACATGATTTTAACATTTCTTATGCATGTTGTAAGACTGCATAGGGAACCAATACAGTTCTGCAACATGAATAAGAAATGTTAAAACAGTGTTAAAGTGGAGTTAGCAGTCTGTTTTCACCCTAAGAAAGACATTCCTCTGCTGCACTCAATATATTCACTCCAAATATCCAGTATCAAAACTACATTAAAAAAAACAAATTATTTTAAAAATCTAAGAGTAAAATATTTTTTTAAAAATAGTCAATGCACAAACTTAGAATTGAAAATTAAAAATAAATAAATTTTAAAAATATTTAAAATACAAAACCAACCAAAATACCCCCAAACCCTAATTTTTTTTAAAAAAACATCGAAAATATATTTAAAATACCTAGACAACCCAAATCACCCAGAGCACTAAAAACTAAATTTTAAAAAATCCAAAAGTATAATTAAAATATCCAAACAACCCAAATACCCCCCAAACTTAAAAAATCCAAAATAAAATTAAAAATTAATAATTTACAAAAATTAAAAAGAAATAAAACATTAAAAAATCATTTAAAAAATAGGAAAGTTTAAAAAAATATTACCCACCCAAAGGAGGGATCCAGTTATGCTCTACATCAGCCTGCAAACTGGGCCAAATCTTCTGCTCTCTCTCCCTCATTCCCAACAGAACCAGTGGGTCACACAGACAGAGGCAACAGAAGAGCAGCCAGCCATCAGTATTTTATTTATTTATTAGCATTTTTACCCCACCCTCAACCAAAGGCTAAGGGCAGCTTACAAAGATATAAAATACAATTAAAACTCTGAAATAGAATTTGAAAAAAACCAAACCACCCACTCCAACTCCACACCACCAACACCTCCCACCTAATCCCTATTCCCGACCACCAAATGCTTTACTAAAAAAAAAGTTTTGCATCGCCTCCAAAAAATGCCCAGGCTCAGACTCAAATGGACATCCAGGGGGAGGGAGTGCCACAATATTGGGGGAGCAGACAAGAATGCCTTCCTGCGTCCCCTCATCGTACGGACTAGAGTCACAGGTGAAACCCACAGGAGAGCACCCTGTACAGCAGGGGCCACAGTGGAATATGTTAGGACAGGCTGTTTTCAGATATATGGGGCCCAGGTCATTTAAGGCTTTAAAGGCCCAAACCAGGTATCCATATCCAGTGCAGACTCCAGAGCACCGGTGAAATGTGCCAAAAGAACACATTACACAAATCCCCAAAGGAGCTGGGCTGCCACATTCTGCCCCAGCTGCAGCGTCCGAACAGTCACTAAGGGCAGCCCAATTTAAACACATTGCAGTAATTTACCTGAAGATGATGAAAGCATGGATGACAGTGGCCAAGTCCAAATTAGAAAGAGAAGGCTGCAGCCTCCCCACCAGATGGAGTTGGGAAAAGTGCTCCTGGCCACTGTCACCATCTGACAATTTGGGTGCAGCTAGGTGCCAGAAGCACTCCAAGGCTGCGGAACTGAGTGATCAAAGGGGGCTGGACCCAATCAGTAATAGGAGTCCCAATTCCTCTCAAGTCACAAAACCAGCCAGCCAACATCACTTCAGTCTTATCATGATTCAGCCTCAGTCAACCCATCCTCATCCAGTCCCCAAGAGCTGCTGGGCTTCAGGTAAGGACTGAGACTGCAGGACCTGGGTTGGATGAAAAATAGAGGTAGAGCTGGGTCTCATCAGCATATTATTTATTTATTTATTTACATCCCACTTCCTCCAGCCGAATGGCAGCTCAGGGCGGCTCATGAATATAATTTTACAAATTTAAACAATCCATAATATACAAAAGGGTTACTTAAACAATATAAAACAAACCATAAAAGAAGTAAAAGCCACTGGCAAACATCCATCCCCCACCCTTACCCCCTCACCCAAAACCCTGGACAAACAGCCAGGTCTTACAGGTCCAATGAAAGGCCAACAGACTGGGAGCTAGGTGAGCTTCCTCTGGGAGGGAGTTCCACAGCCATGGTGCAACCACTGAGAATGCCCTCTCCATCATGGACCCCCAGTTCACCCGGGAGACCTCCAGGAAGGCACCCCTTGCAGATCACAGAGGTCAGTCCAGGGAGTGAGAGAGTCACTCAAGTAGGAAGGGTCCAGACTGTGTAGGGTATTGATGGCACTTCACCCCTAACCTCCAAACGATCTCACCCAGCTGACTCATATACACATTGAACAAAAGGGGAGACAAGATGGAACCCTTCGGGACCCCACAGAGGAGGTCACAAGGACACGACGAGCATCACCACTCACTAAGACCTCCCTGACAGGAACGAGCAGAACCACTCAAGAGCAGTCCTGTGCCCTGCCAGATCCCATAGACATGTCAACAGCACCTCATGATCAACTGTATCAAAGACCGCAGAAAGATCTAACAGGATCAACAAGGGTACAATCAATCTCCAGGGGCAGATCATTGATCAAGGCCACAAGCGCAGTCTCCATGCCATACCTAGGATGAAAGCCTGACTGTAATGGGTCCAGGAACCCGATAGTGTCAAGATGAGCTTGGAGCTGGTGGGCAACCACCCGTTCAATAACCTTCTCTAAAAAGGGAAGGTTAGAGAAAGGGCAATAGCTGGCCAGGGAGTCAGCATCCAGAGATTATTTCTTATGCAAAGGCTGAACAACTGCATTTTAAAAAATGTCTGGCATCCTATCCCCCCGAAGGGAAGCATTGACAACCCTGGCCAGAAATGACCCCAGTATCTCCTGACTAGCTTTCACCAGCCAGAACAAGCCAGTATCTAATTCACAACTGGTTGCCTGCATTACCTCAAGTAAATCCTCCGCATCAGTGGAAGATACCAATAGAAATTTATTATTATTATTATTATTATTATTATTATTATTATTAACAAACATTTATATAGCGCCAGCAGTGTACCTGGCACTTTACAAAGTAATAAAATAGACAGGGTCCCTGCCCCTAGGGCTTACAATCTGAGAGACAGGAGCTGGGGGAGAGACTTAGGAAGGGGAACAGAGGGAGAGACAAGGGGTCTAACATTCATGAAGATGCGAGGTCTCAAGTGCACGT
>QEPC01005074.1:801591-856597 GCA_003113815.1 Sphenodon punctatus | reverse complement strand
AAATTACCCACATGTCCCCACGAAGTCAGGGACACGCGGTCAATTTAAAAATAAAATAAAAACAACCACTGTCCACCATGTTGCTTGCTGCTGCCTTGCCGCTCCCCCCTCCGAGCAGCGGATGGGGGGGACCGGCAATGGCAGCAGTGCAGGCAGCAGCGGGAAACGAAGACGCACGGTACTTTCAGACTGAGGCAGGGAGGAACATGCATGCGTGCTGCTCCCTGCCTCAGTACCCCCCCAAGCTATCTTGCCAGGGCTGTCACGGCAACTGCCCTGGCGAGATCTTCCATTGCACCCATGCGTGCTGTGGACAGAGAAGCTCAGTCGCCCAAATCACGTTTTCCATAGGAAAACGCTTTGGGCGGCTGAGCAGCTGAGCCTTTTTGTCCCTTCGGGGACCCACTCCCAGTGGAGTGGATGGGTCCCCGAAGTAAGATGTTGCAACACAGTGACAGCTACAGCAGCCTCTGCAGCAGCAGTTTTTTTTTTATTATTTAAAAAAACAGATTAAGTCATGGCAGTGTTCCCCGCAGTGCTTTGGGGGGCACTGCCCCAAACTTCCTGAAGGGGGAGCCACCACTGACGTGCGTCCTGCCATCATTCTCTCCACCGCTCCATCAACCGGTCATCTATTTGCAACGTCAGTGTGGCTAGTT
This sequence comes from Sphenodon punctatus, assembly GCA_003113815.1. Lineage (NCBI taxonomy): Eukaryota > Metazoa > Chordata > Lepidosauria > Sphenodontia > Sphenodontidae > Sphenodon > Sphenodon punctatus. The sequence goes on along the minus strand of QEPC01005074.1, from coordinate 855,938 downwards.
TTCCCCACATATCTGGTAGCGTGGTGAAGGCTAGCTGATCTTTTAACTCCTCGTTCAATCCCCTGCGAAACAAGACTCAAGGACATCTTCAGGCCAATGCAGCTCAAGGGAGAGCTGCTGGAACCGAGTTACATACTCAAGCAAGGGGCCTTTTCCTTGTTTCAGCAACATTATCAGAGCCTGCGCATCCCGAGTTTCATGGGTGTGATCGAACAAGGCTTTGAACTCTCTAATAAAGTTAGCGTGGTTTGTAAGCAGGGGGCTTTTTCCTTTAAGTACAGAGGTGGCCCACTCCAAGGCAATACCCCCCAAGCTGCCTATAATAAAAGCCACCTTCAATTTGTCTGTGGGGTAGGTTGCAGATTGCATCATAAAGATCAGATAAGGCCAAAAACCCTGGAAGGCCTGCCAATCCCCTGGAAACCTTTCAATCTTTGGCCCTTTTGACTCTTGTGCTGAGCACACCCCCGTCCCTCGAGGTTCCGGAAGGGGTGGTGTGACAGGGGGTGGGGAGACTGCCCCCACCGGGTTCTTGGCCCCAGGGTCTGCCTTTACGGCTGCCTCCAACTCTGTTTTGCCTTTACATCCCGCATCTCCATGACCAGGGATTGTACAGCTCACACCAGTTCAGCGAGTTGGTTGGCCACATCCATGGTTTCCTTCTCAATTGAGAAGACTATTGTGCGGGTGATACTGTCATGGGGGAGGGAGTCTTGGAAGGAATGAAGGGAAGAAGGGCCACTCACTCTTCCTCACACTTTCCTGGGGAAAATAACCTAGCTCCAGGTACTGGAAAGGCTTGTGGGGTTTAGAGTACCCGTCAGGATAGTGTGTTGGCCCTTTAAATCCACAGGGGATTAGACCACTATCATCATTGGGTGCCAGGTAACCTGTGCAGGACTGTTTCCCCTGTTCCACCACCCACCACACGCAACCCTCATTCACCACAGGTGATGGGACAGGTTTGATGGTGTCACATGTGGGGAAAAAAGGGGTCAGGGTCCCAGGACTACAGGGCAGGGGGGAACCAGGAGGCACACAAGAAGAGGAGTGAAGAAGGGCTATAAAGGGCAGGCAGAATCACACAAATAAATGGATAGAACAACAATCTCTCAAGGAAATAAGGACAGAGGGGAAAGGGACACACTCATCACACTCTCACTCATCTGAGGTGCTCCACAATCACTCAGGAACCAAGGAAGGGCAAAGGAAAGGTCTGGGGACAATGCTCGCTCAAACTCTCTGTCTCTCTCCAACAAAACGCACAAGGGGCCAGTCTAGAAACGGATCACCGGCGCTGTGTGTCTCACAGCGCTGGCTTTTGTAGCCAGGCCATGCCCCTCCCCCCGACTTTCCTGGAGCCGCACGGAGCGGCGAAGCATTCCTGGCCCTGCCCCTGCACTTTGCGTCGCGCTGGGGGCTGGAAGATCCCTAACACAGTGTTGTGTTGGTTGCTGGGCAACCAGGACATCTGGTGCTGTGCCGGCAGGATGGGGGGAGGCACCCCCATTGCTGCAGGAGATGCTGGAGTTCGGCAGCCCGGACCATGTCGCCGTCGCCAGAGATATGACCTCTGGGGAGGGTGGGACCCTGACAATCCCATGGAAGTTGCACAGGTGGTGGGCACACGCAGACCACTGTATTGTGCCCTCTGTCTCCATCTATTACTTTTGGGACAGCACACTCTCTCTTACTGCTGTTCATCACTTTGCTTTCTCCTCTTGAAGGTGGTTCATTCTGTCACTCAGACACGATAAAGTTCTATGTTTCTTATTTAATTTAAACAGTTTATGGATGTACATGCTTAAGAATGCTTCAGAAAAGAGATACTGGGTGTTCTCACAGGTGACGGTGCCCGCTGCCACCACGGACTTACCTAGGTGGTGGTAGGCACCAGTCCAGATCTGGCTCAGCCACTGAAATAATGTGATAGTGGCCAGGTTGGGGAGGGGGTGGGGAGATGCATGGATGTGTGTCCGCCTGGTTATGCCCCTGCACTGCACATAGCTGCCCGCCTCCCTTGGGTGTAGGCCAGACACTGGCGGCCAGTGACATCCACCAATGCACCTGGAACCACTGGAACCTGGAACCACTGGGACTCCAGACCAGGTCCAAGTAAAGAGGGCTTTCAGATGTGAAAACCCACTTTAATCTTGGTCCAGCATCCAGATCCCAACCGTGGTGAAGGTTAGCGTGGCCTGTGACTCAGAGATTTCCCCAAGTCACAGACTGGGCTAGACCCGACCCGAACCCCACGGTCAGGATCCAGGCCACCTGTGTTGTCTGCTGCCCCTTCTACCACCAAGCTGGGAGACCCTCTAGTGGGCTTGCCTTCTCCCCAGGAGTGTCACCCAACCCTAGGCCCCAGAGGCCATCTTTCCCCTGCCTCTCTGGTAGGAGAAGAGGGGGTGGGACCAGGACTTCCCCAAAGAGAAAGAGACTTCTTGGACCTCATGTGTATGTGTGTGTATTAAAGTGGCCTGCTGCCCAACCTTGGCCAGAGCTGTCATCACCACTGCCACCCACCCCACCTGTGTTGTCTGCTGCCGCTGCTACCACCAATCTAGGAACCCCTCTAGTGGGGTCGCCTTCTCTCCCAGGAGTGTCATCCAGTCCTGGGCCCCAGAAGACATTTTTCCCCACCTCCCTGATAGGAGGAGAGGCGGTAGGGCCAGGGCTTCCCCGAGGAGGAGGAGACTTCTGGGACCGTTTTTTTTTACAAAAGTGGTCTGCCACCCGGCAGCACCACAAAGATGCATCATAGGATGCATGCATAAGGGTTGGACAAAATGGCATTTAGGCTTGGCCCTTAGTGGGATCAAGGGGATGGGTGGCAGTTTATTGGTTCAGTAGGGGTCAGTTGGTAGTGGGGTAAGAAATAGCTCAGTGGCTGCTTTTTATCTAGCTCAACTTGTTTTGGGGGTGTAGTGGGAGGGTGAGTATTACATTTTGATTTATTTATTTATTTATTTTATTTTATTTGTTACATTTCTATACATCCCCCTTCTGCCTAATCCAACATATGTTCAACATATAAAATATTATATAAAACATCCTAAAAATACAAAACATAAATACATCATAAAAATAACATTAAATCCCAACACCCCAAGGCCCAGAAAACAAACCCCAATACCCTTAAAAGGGTGGGGGGGGAGCCTTCAACCATTGGGGTCATCCTGGAGACTGGTTAGATCTGTGAGATGGGACAGCTGCCTAGTGCCTGTCCCTCTCACTGGCACCCAGGCAGGCAGCGAGGTGGTGAAGGACCGGAGGCCTTCTAGACTGGGCTTGATGCTGTTAAATGTGAGGTCAGTTGCAAATAAGTCAACAACAGTTTGGGAGTTAATCCTAGACCATGCAGGTGATCTCATGTGTATTATGGAGACCTGGTTGAACACTGAGTCAGGGCCCATTTTGGCTAACCTTGTTGCAGCTGGGTACTCTGTACAGCATCAGTCATGGCTGGAGGAGTGGGGGTGGGGGCGGTGTAGCCATTATTTTTAGAGATACTTGGACTGGGAGAAGGTATCCTGTTCAGACTATGGCAGGCATGGAGGGCATGACTGGGTCAGTTTTCTGGATCCCTTGCAGTCCAGATTTTGGCTGGGTTTTGTCACTGAGACTTGACTTGTGGCCTTGGTCAATTGCCTCTACCATGAGTTGGACCATGGTCGGTCGACCTGTCGATTCTGGTAGATCTCTCTGCTGCATTTGATACTGTTGACCATGAGATGTTGGTGGCTCACTTGTGGGACTGTGATGGGGTGGACAGGACTGTTCTTGAATGGTTCCATTCTTTCCTGGGCAGGAGAACTCAACATGTGGTGCTGAGTGATTGTTCATAATCTTCCCGGGATCTACGTGTAGAGTCCTGCAAGGTTCTATTTTGTCCCCCTTCCTGTTCAACGTGTACATGAAGCCTTTGGGTGAGGTCATCAGAAGGTATGGTGTGCGGTATCATCAGCATACTGGTGACAGCTGTGGTGGGGGGTGCATTTCATCAATTTCATCTGGTATGACGGCTTCAGACATACGTCTCAGACTCCAATCTGGCCTCCATCATTCATGCGTTCATCACCTCAAGACTGGACTACTGCAACAAGCTTTATGTGGGGCTACCCTTGGTGATGGTCTGGAGACTGCAGCTGGTGCAGAATGCAGTGGACCACCTCCCTACATGGGTCGGTCGCTGTGAGCACATTCCACCAGTGCTCCGGTCTATGCACAGGCTTCCTATAGTCTTCCGGGCCCAATTGAAGCTGTTGGTTTTGACCTTTAAAGCCCTGTATGGCCTCGGCCCCGCTTATCTATGGGATCGCCTCACCCCCCCTGGTCCTGGATTGGCCCCTGCAGTCAGCTGGGAGCGCCCTCCTCGGGGTTCCCCGAGTATCTTGGATGGCGATGAAGAGGAGGGTGTTCTCAGTGGCTCCACAGAGGCTGTGGAACTCCTTCCTGACGGAGGTCTGTCTGGCCTCAGACCTTCCCTCTTTCCGTAGACAGTGTAAGACCTGGCTGTTCCACTACGATTTTGGTGAGGAAGATATGTGATGAGTGGGTGGGTGGGTTTTTAGTCCTACTGAAGAGCGTTTTGCTTAAATTTTTATATTGTTATTATATTTTGTTTTTATTTGATGTAGTTTTCTACATTTTATGTTTTAATACATTGTGAGCCGCCCCGAGCTGCAGTAGCAGGAGGTGGCAGCCTAGAAATCCAAGAAAATAAATAAATAAATAAATAAATTTAATAAAACTTCTGGCAGGTGCCTTTCTATATGACAGTGAACCCATATTTAAACTGCGCTAAAGCAGATCAAACCATGTGACCATCACATTTGAAAAGGACAACTGTAGAGAAGTACAAAGGCCGCAAATGAATTTATATCTTCATTTTAAATTTCAACTGTTTTAAAGAGCAGATTGCTGCTACAGAACTTTATACCATCTGCTAAGCCATCTTCCTGTAACACCTAGCAATCTAAACCCCTGCAGCACATAAGGTAAGGTAAGGTAAAATTTTATTCGGCATTAGCTTTCGCCATAGCCACTAAAAATTATTACAAAATACATAATAAATCTCAAAACAATTATATAAAATATAAGTAAGAACAGGCAAATACGATGCATATAAATCCATATAACAATAGGCCGATAAGTCCTTCCTTGCAGAGCTAATATCAATTCAGGGAGGTTTCTTCAAAATTTAAGGCATCACTTCCTGCTGTAGCTTCTCAGCTAAAAAGCCATAAGATACAGTTGCTCTAATGATCTGTAAATCCTAGGATGCTAACAGTAACTCGATTTTTTGCTCTGACAATAAGAATCCTTTCTTTTCCCAAATTGGGTTCAACCAAGTCTGCCTAATACTAATATAAAGTGAGCAATCTAATAAGAAGTGTTTTGAGTCCTGAACAGCCAGTGACGAGCAGGGGCAAAGCCGGGTTTCATAGGATTTCTTTTCATAACGCCCCCTAAGAACCGCTGATGAAAATAGTTGAAAACATAGTTGGGTAAACATCCAACGAGATGTGTGATCACTCACCATATCTAAATATTTCCCAAACTTGTGCTGCCGCTTAAAATGTTGAAGGCAGGGTGCCACTTTCCACATAGCCAAAACTGCCAGATCTTCCTGCTTCGATATATCCTCGATCCTGAGATCTACTAAACTTCTTTGTTGGGGGATACTTTCCCCCCAGAAGCAGGACACTGACAAACCCAAATTTTCCAAGTATGATAACGTTTGGAGTAGCACCCTGCAGCACATAGTTTCTTCATCATGAAATCCATATTATCATGTTTGTCAACAGATCCATTGCCAATTGCTAACTGACCCTGATTTAGCTTAGTCATAATAACCAACTGCCCTCATTTTTCTTGGTCATCTAGTTGGATTTTTCATAAAAGCCATCTGGTTTTGCTTGACTACCTGTTTTACACAACTGTGTTGCACATTTGTCTCCTGGCTCATAATAAATCTTTCAAAACTAAAGAATCATCATTGTGCAGTAATTCCAACTGTTTTGGTGCAGTAAAATACTGCTTCATAAAAACACCAGAATCCAAGAATGGGACACAAGACGCCAGTGAACTGGGTGCTGTTATCAGCCAACAGAAGACTCCATAAGGTTAGCGCAAATGAAAAGGAAGAACTTCCTGGGATCTCAGGGATACCTGACATGAGAAGAATCTAAATTTGAAGATATTTAGATTAGTTGTTTTATTTTGGAACCGTTAAACAAGTGGGCCTGTGAAAGTAATAACAACCTTAAGAAGTGTGATACTGGATTAGATCAAAGGTCAATCCAGTCCAGCATCCTGTCTCTGACAGTGGCAGCTTCAGGTACTTCAGAGAACTACGCAACAGATCAAGTGGAGTGATTGTCTCCAGGAACATGGAAGAATTTACTTTACAGACATTGCGAGGCTGGGAAGCCCCTTCACTCCATGACTTTTGGAGTGTCCCTTTCCAAGTGTCATGATGTCACAACATTTGGAAAGATGAATGGCCACATTGGCAAGGAGTGTGTCAAAGTGGTCAGCTTTTCCTTTCCACAGTGACAACACCCCCTTTCTGAGCACAGGTCACCTCAAGAAGGGGCAAAGCAGCCTTTTTACACCCACTTCTTTCTGACGTGGACTTGTTCCCCACCCAAAGGGCTCAGAAGAGAAACCAAGCTGGTGATATTACACTACTTTTCCCTCTTCTGTACCCACTCCCTGCAACTCACTGCTAACTCCAAATATGGCTCATTTAGAATACCTGTTCTGTTTTCTCAGATAGGACTGAGACAAGAGCATGTGTTCTCATTCTAAAGGGAAATACCAACCTTTCGGAAGTGCTTGCATTGTCTGTTGGAACTTCGTCAGTTTCTGGTTATTCCATGCTTCCACCATTTTTCAAGAGGTACAAGGCGGTTTTAACAATACCTTTTATTGGACCAAGTGTTGTTGGTGGAAATAAGCAAATATTTCTGGGACTTTTTGTCACTTTCCAAGACTTTTTCATCGCCTTCCTGGATTTTCTTATCACTTGTGTCACTTTCCAGGACGTTTAATCATTTTCATCACTTTCTAGAACTCAGAACTTTTCATCACTTTCTAGGACTTTTTCTTTCTTTCTGGGAAGTTTATGACAGTTTTACAGCAATTTTACAGCACTTTTATGGCAATTTTCAGCACTTCCCATGGTGCTTAGCCAGCAAGTTTTCATCTCCCACAGTCTCTGTGGGTGCATGCGAGGCACATGTGGGGCTTGGAACCAGGTCATGGTAGCCCATGCAACTTGTGAAAAATAACAGGAAATGGAAAAAACAGCAGGAAAAATGGTAAGTGTCCATGCTGCGCAAATCTCAGAAAATGCCCTGCTTCCAATGGAAGCCATATTCACCAAGATTTTCCATTTCAGGTCTATTCACAGAAAGTTTCCATGAAAATGGAACCACTATGCCTTTTTAAAATCAGAATTCCGATCGGAACATTGGAATTTGATCGGAATTGGAATCCTGACAATTAAAACAATTAATTAATTAAAAAACACTACACATCCTCAAATGGCTGAAAGTCTTATTCAAAATGGGCAGCAATTTTTGTGGATATGCAGTGGCTTTTTAAAAAAAGAGTATATTTTGTCTAATTCCAATTGGAATCAGATGAAATAGTGGCTGTTCTAACTTTTGTAAACTTAAAGTACTGCTAAACTTCTACGGCCCTGATTTTACAAAACGCTAATACTATCCCTGTCATGAGTATACTTACAGTGCTGAGAAAGATGTGGAAAAAACACAGATGCTTTTCCTTAGTGAAAGAGGCCAGACAAACATGGTTATAGGGCTGATGATCCCAGGTTCTGACAGGGCTAAGACACAGAAAAGAGAAAGTTACACAAAAGAGGAGATCTGCACATGCGCGGCAGCGAGTAGCTGGGATTGCCGGTGCTCCGCTCTCCTAGCTCTAAATTGCCCCCCCCCCCTGGTTAAAGACTGGGACTAAAAAAAAAGAATCAAAATAGAAAAGACAGACCAGACAGATGGCTGGAAAGAACAAGAACAGGCAGAGAATTTCACAAGAAAATGCTCTGGAAAGATTCTGTCGGAAGAACCCCGCAGCGCGGCCCAGAGAAGCAGAGAAGCAGCCCTGCGAAACAAGCATGGCCGGGGAAGCGCCCGAAACTGACATGAGGTCAATTTCAACTGACTCAGAAGATGGCAGTGGAACAGGCAAGTCTCTGCATAAACTACTAGAACAAATGAGAAGAGAAATTAGAGGCGTTATGAAGAAGTTAAAGTCCTCAGTGGATGAGGCGAAACAGGAAGCTGGAGGGGCTAGCCAGGAGGAATGAGGTAACGGAGGGGAGGATTTCTGCGGCAGAAGATCAGGCCCTATTAGCAAACCAGCAGCTTGCTAATGCAATAAGGCAGAATGATTCAATAAAGGGGGTGAGGATCGGAGATAATGTTCAAAAGCTAGCATTATATGCAGATGACCTCATATTGTATATTACGGATATAGAAAGCTCCCTTCCAGAGCTAATAAAAGTATTTGAGCAGTTTGGAAAATATCAGGTTATAAGATAAATAAGGAAAAGTCATTTGCGATGATTTATGGTCAGAATCCCAAACAAGAGAAGCACTTAGCAGGAATGTCACCGTTCCCAGTTACAGAATTAGGGATCAAATACTTAGGAGTAACCATACCAAAAAATCTGAAAGATCTATACCCTAAAAACTTTGCCCCATTGGTTAAAAAACTGAAAGAGGAAAACAGGCCATGGCAAAATACGATGGTTTCCTGGATGTGCAGGGTAAACTTATTCAAAATGATGATAGTCCCAAAAATATTGTATAAAATGATGGTTCTCCCCATAGCACTCCCCGAAGCATTTTTCAAAGAAATAGATGTATTGATCAAAGACCTAATATGGAATGGAAGGAAACCCCAGTGAGACTGAAACATATGGGTACAGGGGAGAAAGGCTTTTGTTGGAAAGGATGTGGGGAGCAAGCCGACTATATACACAGTTGGTGGAGGTGTAGCAAGGTCAATCTGTTCTAGGGGGAAATTTGGGAGATAGCAAGAAAGGTTGTTGGGGAAATGATTCCCTTTAAACCAGAAATAGGTTTGTTGGGCCGCTACCCAGAAAGTGACAGAATTAAAGGCTACCAAAGTTCAGTTAAAATTTTGTTTCTGGCGGCATTGATTATAATAACTAAACACTGGAAAGCAGAGGAAGACCTTTCAGTAGAAGAGTGGACACAGAGGCTGTGGTACCTTTTCAGTATGGAAAAGGTGCATGCAAGGATCCAGAATGAGGACAAAAAATGTAAAAAAGTATGGACACCAGTTGTAAATGCCCTGGAAGATAAACCTCCACAAAGTGAAGACATTGTAAAATTGATGGAAATTTAATATGAAGAAAGACAATCAAAAAAAGAATAGACTAAATTATAGGCAAGGAAATCCCTTGACATGGCTGCGATTAAGGGAAGGACATGGATAAATGTTAGTATTGTAAGTTGTTATGGAAATGGGTTGTATCATTAAGATGAAACATCTTCATAAGATAATTGTATGTAAAAGGTAAACATACGGTAGAAGAGAATAAATTATGAGGATACTGTATTGAAGTATGTTGGACATAAAATAAAATAATAATTAATTTTTTTAAAAAAGTTACACAAAAGATACAACAATTGAACTGTCAATGACTAGTCATAGGAGCATGGAGAGAGGCCCAGAAAGTCATGCCTATGACAACAATAGAGCCAGAGACATCTGAGTGTGCTACTTAGTGGTAAGGAAGTTTCACATCCTCTGTAGCTAAATGGAGGAACTTTGATGCCAGACACAAAATCTGGATCAGGCCTAGAACTTGTTGTAAGAGACAAGAAGAATGATGTTCCTATTCCATAAACATGGCACAGTCATAGCTCACTTTGAGGAGTATGGCCTTATAAGAAAAAACCTTGATCTTTCAGCCAGAAGCTATGGGGAACCCCAGAGTTAGAAAAGACTGAAGACAACTGAAAGGAAGAAAAACAAAGTAAAGGCAAAGGTCCTTCTTGCATGGACGCAGTGGGTGGGGAGATGAGCGTGCACCAGCGGCAGGTGGATGTGCACCCTTTTCCACAGGTGGCACACTCATCTCCACCCATGGAGCCTCCTCCATTTTTCAAGACTGCTCCACGGGTGGGTGTGATGGGTGTTCACTGGAAGCACCCATTCACCTCCACCCACCGCCCGTGACGTTTCCATGGCAGACACCCATCCCCCCACCCACTGCTGCACCGTTCACACGGACACACCCCCCTCCCCTACTGCACACCCACCTGCACAGCCAGCATGGGGAGGGGTGTCTGTGCAAAAATGACCAAAGAGAGAAGAACAAAAAGAAGAGCCAACACTAACATCAGGGAGGAGTGGGGTAAAGAAAATTTAGATGCTGAATTAAGAAGCTATTGGTCAGTCTCTAACCTTCCCTTTTTAGAGAAAGTTATTGAATGGGTGGTGGCTCAGCAGCTTCAAGAGCATTTGGGCTGGATCAGTTTTCTGGACCCATCGCAATCTGGCTTTTGTCCGGGCTATGACATGGAGACTCCACTTGTGGTCTTGGTTGATGACCGCTCCCGAGAGTTGGACCAGGGTCGCTCAACCCTGTTGATTCTATTAGATCTCTCAGCTGCATTTTATACCATTGATCATGAGTTGTTGGTGACTCGGTTGCGGGACCGGGAAGGACTGTTCTTGAATGGTGCCGCTCCTTCCTGGCTGGGAAAACTCAGCGTGTAGTGCTGGGTGATTATTCATCTTCTCCCTGGGGCCACACTTATGGCGTTCCGCAAGGTTCTATCTTATCCCCTCTCCTGTTAAATGTGTATATGCAGCCCTTGTGGGAGGTCGTCAGAGAGTTTGGTGTAAGATGTCATCAATATGCTGATGACACCCAATTATATCTCTCTTCTTCATTAGACCCAGGTACGGCAGTCTCGGTGCTTACCCGGTGTTCGTCAGCTGTGGGGGACTGGATGAGGGCGAGTCACTTGAAGTTAAATCCTGAGAAGACGGAGGTGATGGTTTGGGGGAAAGTCGGGGGAGTGATGATCCCCATGGGTATCTCAGGTCTGGTATCTCAGGTCTGTAGTCTGAGGGTGTTCCTGGATCCACGGCTACACCTGGATGTCCAGGTGGCAGCTGTGGAGAAGGGCGCATTTTGCCAATTACATCTGGTACATCAACTTAGACTGTATGTCTTGGACTCGGACCTTGCCACAATCATCCATGCTTTTATTGCCTCAAGATTGGACTATTGTAACGTGCTCTATGTGGGGCTACCCCAATGATGGTCAGGAGACTGCAGCTGGTGCAGAATGCAGCGGCTCGTCTCCTTAAGGGGACGAGTCATCGCAAGCACATTACTCCAGTGCTCCACTCTCTGCACTGACTGCCAATAGTCTTCCGGGCCCAATTCAAGGTGTTGATTTTGACCTTTAAAGCCCTAAACAGCCTGGACCGCACCTACCTGCAGGACCACCTCACCCTCCAGATTCTGTAGTGGCCTCTGCGGTCGGCTGGGGGCGCCCTCCTTGAGGTCCTCTGGGTTTCCAGGGTGTCAAACATGAGGAGGGTGTTCTCAGTGGCTGCACAGAAGCTGTGGAACTACCTCCCATTGGAGGTCCACCTAGCTGTAGACCTCCCCTCTTTTTGTAGACAGTGTAAGACCTGGTTGTTCCACCGGGCCTTTGCGGAGGGAGACGGGATGGGTGGGTTGGGTATGGGTGGGGGTTTTATTGTTGGTTTTTTTTAATGTGGGGTTACCTGTAAATGTTGACTTTTTAAAAAAAATTATGTGTTTTGAAATGTTTTAAGTCGACCCAAGATGCTTGTACAGGAGGGGGCTGCATATAAATAAAAATAAATAAATAAATAAATAAATAGGCATAGAAACAGAATTGAGCCCAGGACAGAAGGTTTGTCTCAAGAACGGTTTTAATTGTTCTGATGGATTTGAATTCTGTTCTAAATTATTATTAGTTATTGGTTCAGGGAAAGGTTTTTAACTATAAAGGAAATATAACTATCTTATAGTATTATTAGTTTTTCAAGTACTAGAGAGAGCTAGAATACATTGTAGGAGGAACTTCATAAAGTAATGGACTTCCAGGTAAGAGACTCGTGTCTAGTACACTGTTAAGAAACACAACATTTAATCTTAGTTCTCTCGCTATTCTCCTAGCACACTGCCTTTTTATTAAGACTGCCAACAATGGTATCAATCCCAATTTAGTTGTTTATATTTGCGATGTGAACACCTGTTCAAGTGGATTGAGACCACCAAATTCATTTCACATAGGACACAAAACAGCCATCAGATGGTAAACAATTTGGGTTACTACCAGGCTGGGCATATTAAATCTGAACAAGCAATGTAGACTGAGTATCCCATCATTGCCAACCCCCTGAGCCATTTAGTACCCTACATTTGCACTTTTAAAAGATTAATACCATGTGGAATGTTTAAGTATTTAGCTAGCATGGAGCAGACTTTCTAACTGTTTAATACTGCATGTACGTTTCAACTGGTTCATTTTTGTTAAGATCAAAATAAGTTATTGCTCCCGTAATTTTAAATTAGCTACATTACAGCTGGAGGTAGCTATTGCGGTTTTTTCCCCAAATGAAATCCCTTGGAAATATGTATAAGCTATCTTAGTAAGTGTTACTAAAAAGTTTATTAGACAATAAATTAGAATATTACCAAATTACAGTGGTATAAAATATTTCCTTTTACTAACAAATATTTAAAGTTGTTTTAAATATGCTACTGCCATGAACATGCCATTTGAGCTAATTACTTTACAGTAAGTGCACCTCTTAAATAATTGCTAAACTACAAGAAATGCTTTCAATAATTGACTGAGTTTCCATAAGGAAAAATGGTTTTATTACATCTAAATTAAATGCACATTTGAGACACTTAACTTAAAGTGCTGAAATACTAAACATTTTCATACCATAAGAGAAATAGCTTTGGCAGGTAACCATCATTCAATCCTACCATGGAGACAAAGTAGTTTAGTTGATATCTTTTATTGGACCAACTTCTGTTGGTGAGAATGTGCAAGCTTTCAAGGCACACAGGACTCTTCATCAAGCTACAGGCAAGTGTGATATACCATGTATAGCTTCCCTTTCTCAGATATTCTATAGCAGTGAGCTTTTCCAATATGTATGTATGTATGTATGCATGTATGTAGGTAGGTAGGTAGGTAGGTAGGTATGTGTATATATATATATATATATATATATATATATATACGTACGATTTGTCTGCATTTTGAAATAACTAGGGTCCTCCACGTAGAGATTAACACAAGAGTCATGCAAAACCCATGGTGCTGTTCAGTTGATTAGATCTGCAGGCATAGGTTGGAGTTCAGGTTTCTGTGAATCCAAAGAACCAACAGGATGAACTGCTCCAGAACTCACCAGTTTCATGAAAATGTACACCACCTTTCTTACCAGCTCTGGGCTCTCTTGCTCCTTCATAGGAATTTTTTGCTGATATTTCCTTCCTCCCAATTTCCTCCTAAACAGACCAGTGGCCTTTACTTTGTTAGGTTTTTTTAATGAGAAAACATAGAAGCCTGCACTTCCTTCCCGGTCAGTCATCTTCTAAAACACAAGATTTAGTGCAATTTCTATTATGGGGCAAGAGGAAGAATGGTGAGATGTGGCAACAGTAATCAGGGATCTTCCTGATCTCCTGAATCACTGCGTAGAACAATCTCACTACTGTTATTGAGACTGGGTCCAAGATGCATCATGAAAATAGAGATAAGTGGTGAAGAAATCCTGGTGTATTTTGAAGTACCATGGCAAAAAACCAAATATATTTCTGTATATTAAGGTCACTTTGGGGAAAAAAATATTTCACAAGTAAAGGGTAACCTGATACTGCAATTATTGGCTTCTCCCTTCTTAACAACTGAAAGATACTTTTGGTTTTCCTTATATTTTACACAGTGGGTAAAAAACAAACATGCAAGAGGGACGGAAACAGGACCCAGCCTGGAACAGAAAACCACGGTGGCCACTCTCCGGATCAGCAAGCAACAAGGAACAAATGTGCATGTTGCTGAAAGAGCCGTCCCACCATCTGCACAACCCAGGTTGTGAGAGATCACAACAAATGTGCGGGTGGCAGCCATGGCAAGTGGTGGGGTTGGCAGGTCCGAGCAAATGAATTGGCCTGTGCTGGCCCGTGTGGATGGCTGTTGGCCCAGGATGAGCACTTGGGATTCTGAGCAACTTGCCTACCCACCCTGGGGGAGCAATGGGTCCGCATATGGCGGAACGAGACACCTGTGGATGAGTCCCGGGTCAAAGCAGGCTAACATCTCATTTGTTCTTACCAAATATCTCACTACACCAGGTGTCAGGAACCTCAGGACAGTAGCTAGTTTTTATTTGGCCCTTTCCAGTTTCTCAATCTTGCCCCTAGATTCAGCTCCTACCTTCAAACACTGAAAGACAGAGTTCAGGATAAGGGAGCAGAGATGAAGGTACTCACACAAGGATAGATGACAGATTCCTGACACAGATTCATGATCGGAATCCTCCTGCTCCTGAGTGTACCCCTTAAGCACCCTTGCCCCCAACTTCTATGTGGCCCTCTGAGCTTGTACCGATCTTCAATGTAACCTCTGTGAAGTAAAAGGTTCCCCATCCCTGGATTACACGTTGAGCCAAACTTCATTCTTGGTCTTTTTTAGTATAGTAGAACTCTCTTTGGGTAAATGCTTTTTTTCTGAATTAGAGTGTGTCTGGATAAGGGGAAAGTCTACTGTAATAGATATACAGTGTGTCTGAGTGATGTGGGAGACACAATACATATCTGGATATTGAAGAATCCTGATCAGACAGGTCTGATTAAGAAAGTTTCTACTGTACATGATGACATTTCCTACAGCAGGCATGACTTTCCCAGGAAAAACTATAAGACTTGTGTGTGAGACTGCATGAGATTCCTTTACAGCCCCCTCTAGAGGAAAGTGAATTTTGTAATTTGGACCATTGAAATGCATGCATTCCACGTGTCATAAATTTGAATGAGTGTGCTGCACGTGTTTAAATTGTATCAAATAAAGCAGCTAGGAAGGGGAATGCATTATGACTGTTTGGGGAAATTTCAATCATACTTTCTTTAATCAGAAAACATTCCTCTGAATAACTCATTCTGTTTTTGGAGAAACATTTTGATTTCTTGTTTTCTTTATTTTTGATCGAAAACTTTGGCATTTAGAAATTCTGCAATTTCATTTTCCAAGCACCTCCCAAGATTTCGAAATATTAGAGATCTGATTTTTTTTTTAAAAATCCACAATTATCAAAAAATATATGTGGTTTGAGAAGATAATCATGACTGGACAAAAACACTAGAGGGAGATATTTTCCCACATAATATTAAATTGAAAACAGTTCAACTTTAAAGAACTGTGCTAGAGGAAACAGGGAGCAATGAAGATAGGTCAGTCTTTTCTCAGACATCATTATTCCATATAATTTGTAAAAATAAGACTCTGCTGAATGAATTGGCTTATTTTCAAATTCTGAAGTCCTGCTGTTCTCCTAAGCCAATTCTCAGTAGTTGCCTCTGTACTCGATTTATATTAATTGTATTCTCTAATTCTATTGCAATGCTTCATGTCTTGGAGCTGGGGGTTGGACTAAATGACCTTTGAGACTCCTTCCAGCTCCACAATTCTATGACGTCACCAGATATTTACATTGAATTACATTACTTACTTGCAACCTATGTGGTGTTGCAAGTTACACTGATCCTAGAGAGAAACCAGGATTCTTAATGTAATGAGCATTCATTTTTTGCAGATGGGAAACTGTAGAAGAAAGTCTTTTGAGAATGAAAATGAGACAAAGGGTATTTTCAGACGTGACGGTATTGGCCCTGTTACGGAATCACCCATTGATCCCCCGCCGGGATCAAAACGGCCGTCAAACAGACGTGCCGGCTGATCCCGGCAGGAAATTGGGGGAGGGGGCAGGCCTGCGCGGCTCAACATGCGGTCACACAGCCCCAGCCCCCATGCTCCCCCGGCCGGCCGCCCTCCGGGAGACGGGCGGGTGCCGCGGCCATTGCGGCTGCAGCGCCCACCAGTCCCCCCGGGGCATTGACCACGACTTGGAATCTCGCCGCTAATTCCGGGCCATGGTCAGGGGACAGACGAGACGGTCCTCTTGATCCCGGGGGGAATCATATTTAACACGCAAACGTAGATGGTCCGGCCAGGACCTCCGTTTGCGTGTTGAATGTGATTCCCTCCATGATTCACGGGGGTGAACATCTGGGGGGGGGGGGAAACTTCCGTTCCCCCAACAGACGTTATGGGACCACGATCACCATGTGGGTATTCACCGTGGTTCACCGTGATCTCGTAAATACCCATAGTGGTTTGAATGATATATTTTATTGGACCAACTGTTGTTGTTGGAAATAAACAAGCTTTCGGGCCACACAGGGCCCTTCCTAACCAAACTTAGGCCCACACAGGGCCCTTCTTCGGGAAGGGAGAGCCCTGTGTGGCCCAAAAGCTTGCTTATTTCCACCAACAACAGTTGGTTCAATAAAAGAGATCATTAGAACCACTTTGTCTCTCTGTCACTTGGGACCAAAACAGCAACCACACACTATCTCTGGAGAATGAAAATTGAAGACAGAAAATGATCTTTTAGGTCTTTGGTCTCTCTGTAGTCAATCCTAATGCAGGATTGCCCAAAGTCAATACAATATTTTCTAGCACTTTGTTCAGTCCAGTTTTTAGTTATCTGAAGGATTAAGTGACAGTCATAGGTAAAAAATTCAGAAAGTAAGTACCCCATGCATCTTCCCATGTATTGCTTAACTAAAGAAATTTTGTAAAGGCTTTTCATTTCTTGTGATTTGAGGAAATCAAATGATGTGTCGGCTCCCCATTCTTCTGTTCCTTTACAGCCCCCTCAAGTGGAAAGCCAATTTCATAAACTGAAACATTGGAATGGATGCAATGTATGTGTCATAGCAGAATGACGGTGTGCTACACTTATTTAAATTGTGAATATCAGGCAAGACAGCTAGGAAGGGGGATTCATTATGGGTGTCTGGGGAAATTTCAATGATACTTTCTTTTATATTTCTCTAAATGACTCATTCTGTTTTTGGAGAAACATTTTGATTTCTTGTTTTCTTTATTTTTGATATAAAATTTTGGCATTTGGAAATTCTGAAATTCCATTTCATTCATTTTCAACAAGATTATTTTTTTTTATTTTACATCTGCTGTGTGCATACAAATGCAACCAAAATGAACAAAGGAAATTATTGTTTTGGTTCAAAAGCAACTGAAATGAAATCTGAGGATTTTTGATAGACATTCTTCTATTTTTTCCTCAGCCGTGAGCAGCCCTAAAAAGTTATATTTTATGGGAAATTACTATTTTTAAAAGTACCTTTAGGAGGCAAAATTATAACTATTACTCTCATTATTTCTTTTACATGTCTTTTATTTTTACTTTCATCCAAGCATTACTAGTTATATTATCTTTATAATTACAACTTGCTGTATTCTTTACAATTCCTTGTATTTCCCAAACACTTATTTCAGAGGTAGGGAATGTTTCATCCTTGTGGGCCATTTTGAAAATTAGTGCAAACTTTCTGAACCAGGGAAGAGTTGAAAGAGGGAAACTCGAGGGTCAAGCTCGGGGTGGGAGACTGGAGGAAAGCATCAAGAAAATGGATATGAATCACAGATCCATTCCAGAGTGCATGTCCTCATCTCTATTGCTTCCTCCTGAATGCACTCCTTCGGTGTTTGAAGATAGATCCATGGGCCAGATCCAGGAATCAAAAAGGGGCCAAATAAAAACTGGCCACAGGACACAGTTGTCCAGGGGCTGGAGGTTCCTCATTCCTGACTTACTCCTCTTCTTTATATCTATACTTTTCAAGAAACAGCACAGTTGTTAGCTTTGAATGGCAACTTTCTAATTTCCCTCATCTCGACATGCACAAATCTTACTAATCCTATTTGTTATTATTATTATTATTATTATTATTATTATTATTATTCCCCAAGAAATCCCAAGAAATGGCTCAGGGAAGTTTACAACAATTTTAAAACAGCATTGATACAAAATACCTTTAAATTAAATCCCACTCCTCCCCAAACTGAACCATTCCATCCTTCTCACTACACCAACTCTCACTTGGAGCCCTTTCCCCTTTACAATAATGAAAAAATACATATAATCCTACACATAAGTACATATAGTCCTATATTAAGAGCCCTGTGATTGGAACACAGTTGCAATTGCAGGTGTTTGTGCAAAATTTGACACTGGCAAATTATAACAGAACTTGCCTCTGGCAATATTGACTTACAGCCTGAGCAGGAAGCACTGCAATCTAGCCAACTGGATGCCAGCACTACTGTGAGCCTTCCTTGTATATTTTAAAGCTATGGGGACAGCTTTCACGGGTTTTACGGAGGAATAACCCATGGCCCCTGCTGGACAAGAAAGCCTCCAAATGAAAGGTAACTGAAGTATTTAGTGCTTTTCTAAAGATTGGCAATATCCATAATTAATGGAATGGCATTGTGGGAAACACATTTGCATACAACATTACATTTGAACAACTTACTTAATTTGCAGAATTTATTCTGCACAAAGAAACTGAATTTTCTGCTTGTATAGTTTGAGTTTCCTTGTTGCAGAATTTTGAAATAGTTTTGCGTACTATATGGAGCCCTGCCTATATTTGGAGAAAAGGCGGGTGATTTTGAGATGTTTGCACATACTTAAATACCTAAACTTTTTTAGATGAAAGATGAATTCTCCCTGAAAGAGAACCTTTGAAAAATACCCTATTTCATGCCATTCAGAAGTGACTGTGTCAATTCTGTCATGTTTGAAAACTTACACTTTTCCACTTAGAGTTTGAGCAAAATCATTTTGTTGTTTCCAAATAAACAAATTAGAACTGAGAGGAGAGAAAGTGTTCCCACTCCTAGGGGAAACATCGACATTTCAGGAGTGCTTACGAGTGTGCACTAGTATTTTGTCAGTTTCCGGTGATTCCACGCTTCTGCCATTTTTTCCATAATTTCCTTCTCTTTCTGGGACTCTTTTGTGTAGAAAAAGTAGGGTTTGCTGTGTTGGTCCCAAATATAGGCAATAGAGACAAAGTAGTAAAGTGATATTTTTTACGGGATTAACTCCAGTTGGTGGAGGTATGCAAGCTTTCTGACCTCACAGGGTCCTTCGCCAGACAGGTCTGGACTTTTTGTCACTTCCAGGACTTTTCCTTCACTTTCCTGGAATTTTATGACAATTTTACAGCAGCTTTACAGCACTTTTATGGCAATTACCAGTACTTCTCCAGTGCTTAGATGGCAAGTTTTGTCTTCACTGCCCCAGGGGTGAACATGGGTGATTTCAGACATGATGGGGTGGCTTTCGCCCCGGCATGGAATCACCCATTTGATTCCCGGCCGGAATCCCGCCGTCACGGTCAGCAGATGTGCTGGCCGATTCTGGCAGGGAATCGGGGGGGGGCCACGGCCCAGAATTGGCACCGGTAACAGATGTTACCAGCCACCGATTCCGGGCCATGGTTCAGCTAACCACACTTTTGGAGATGGTCCCAGGACCATCCTTGAAAGCGTGGTTATTTTGATTTCCGTCGGACGTTCACTGTGGTGAACGTCTGGCGGGATTCAAACAGATGTTACAGGACCGTTCCCCACCCCAGGGTATTGACTGTGGTTGAACATAATCTTGTAACGTCTGAAAGTACCCCATGAGACACACATGGAGTTTGTAAGAAATAATGGAAATGTTGTGCAAATCTCTGCAAATGCCCTGCTTCCAAGAGAAGCAGCACTCACCGGGATTTTAAATTCCAAATCTAATAACAGATCTGAATGACACTGAACTGCTGCTCATGTACTGCAACCACCACATTCTTCAGGGAATTAAAAGGGGTCCAAGTAATTGATTAGAGAAATAGTTTTGATAGAAGAACGTTGGTGACCTAACTTTTTAATTTGGTTGTACTGACTTTGCTTATAAATATTATAAACTGGAAAATTTAACATCACATAAAATATTAGGATGTCAAGTTATGTAAGTTTATAGTGTTTTTAATGTGGTAGTGTTATTGAAAAATTGCACAATCTTGATTTTTATTTTTAACTTTTACATACATTTTTCTATATTTATTTCTGTGGCAAGTACACCATATGCAGTGTGTCAACCCAGAATGCACAATGGATGGGGGACTAGAATAGGGACCATATGGAGAGACAGCAATACATGCACGAAGCTGAGAAGTTGCACGTGCTTAGTTACAAAGGCAGGAGGGGGTACAAAGTACAAGGAGAAGCATAAAGAAGCAGTCAATGTGGATGAAGTGCTAGGGAAATGGAAAGCATGAAAGAAGAGGTAGGTTTTGAAGAGTGATGGAAGGAGTAGAGTGTATGTGCTCTGGGAGGGAGTTCCAGGTCTGGAGTCTGGGGGTACTCCTCGATCTGTTGTTTTACCTGGATTTCCAGGTTGAGGCTGTGGCGAGGAGTGCTGTCCGCCAATTACATCTGGTGTGACATCTTCGGCTGTATGTCTCTGACTCCAAGCTGGCCACTGTCATCCATGCCTTCATCACCTCAAGATTAGATTATAGTAACACGCTCTACATGGGGCTACCTTTGGTGATGGTCCGGAGACTGAAGCTGGTGCAGAATGTGGCAGCCCATCTCCTTATGGGGACGGGTCGCTGTGAGCACATTACACCAGTGCTCCGAGCTCTGAACTGGCTGCCAATAGTCTTCCGAGCCTGATTCAAAGTGTTGGTGCTTACCTATTTATTTATTTATTTATTTCCATAGATTTTTACCCCGCCCCTCCTGCCACACAGCTCGGGGAGGCTTCCAAAGAATTAAAACACAATAAAATCAATAAAAATTGTCATAAATATTAGAAAACATTAAAACAGGACTAGATACAGCATAAAAACCCAGGTAGGTGGGGGAACTAAAAACACCCCACCCTTCCTCCCAAAGGCCTGGGTGAACAGCCAGGTCTTACAATTTCGATGGAATGTTAACAGGCTAGGGGCCAGACGAGCTTCCTCTGGAAGGGAGTTCCAAAGCTGCGGCCCTACCACCGAGAATGCCCTCTCCATTGTGGCCCCCCGCTTAACACGGGGGACCTCCAGGAAGGCACCCCCGGCGGACCGCAGGCCCTATAAGGTCTGGCCCCTCCTATCTGTGTGATCGCCTCACTCTCTGTGCCCTGCATCAACCCCTGTGGTCTGCCGGGTGGCGTAGGGGGCTATAATGGAAAAGGTGTTCTCGGTGGTGGCTCCCAGGCTGTGGAACTCCCTTCCGCTGGAGGCCCAGGTGGCCCTGGACCTTGCCTCATTTCGACTGTTCCGCCAAGCCTTTGGTGAGGGTGGTGGTTGAAAGGGGGCAAGGGGGTGGGGAGGATGGGTTTTTTATTTTCTTTTATGCCTCCCTTTTATGTATTTTATATATTTTATGTATATTTTTAAATATTTTAATATATGTAGGCCGCCTCGAGCTGCCTAGGCAGGAGTGGCGGGATATAATTGGTGAAAATAAATAAATAAATAAATAAATAGACAGACAGATAGACAGACAGAGAAGGGCAAAGATCATTTTATGGAGAGGAGACTCTGGAGCGGATGAAGGCAATGAAGTCTATTAAACTGCACCTATGCGAGCCACAGTACCCACGCCAGTGCACATATGCGCACGCATGCCCCATGTGCAGCAAGCTACTCAGCGCAAGGGCACGCCCTTGCTGATACGACACCCCCCCAAGTCCACACACCTTGTAGCCGAAGGCATGGAGCAGAAGCTGTGCCTGCTCTATCCCCCTGGCTGCAGGGTGTTTGGGCTCGGGGGGTTTGCATTGGCAGGGGTGTGCCATTGCTGAACATGCGGGGCACATGTGCACATGTGCGCCTGCTGCCTTGCCAAGCATTGTGCCAGCGGGCGCTATACGCTGCCACTCGGATTGCACCCAATGAAAGCCAAGATGAGTGAGGCAAATGATGTTGGTAATGAAGCATTGAGAGGGTCAAGGTGAGAGCATAGTAGGCCAGTAAGAAGGAAGTTGCAGTAGTCAAGGCAAGAGGTGACTAGAGCATGGACTAGACTAGCCACAAGAGTATTGGTAGTGGGAACAGTAAGGATGGGCTGAATTTTAGCGATGGCATTCACAATGTCCGATGGTGATGAATTCCACAATTTATTTGAATTATGTTTAATCATGTGTTATGTGGAAAAGTACTTCTTTTGTGTTAAACCTGCTATTAGTTTCACTGGGTACTCCTTAGTAGTTGTCTATCGTTCTTGTATTATGAGAGAGGGTGAATTCCCTCTTCACTTTCTCCCCACTATTCATAATCTTATATACCTCTACCATATCTACCTTTACTGATTTCTATTAAGACATTTATTTATGCTTGAGACTTTTTTTCTTCTAAATTGACTTTTACATACATTATATTAACGCCACTTAGTCCTTCATGAATTTCCTACAGTCATTGCTAGATGGAGCTGCAGTATAAAAATAATACACTTACCCATTCCCCCCCCCCATTTTATACACTACATGGCACCGTCTTATCTCTAGTTTTATCAAAAGCTGTCTTTCAAGCTTTTTTAAAAATCAAAACAAATGGAAGTGATGTGGGAAAATGTGATTAGAAACTAAATACAACTTTTATGATAAAGGTTTGCTCTTATTATTCTTTTGGCACCAACCTTGCTGTACACAGCCCTTTGCAGTACAGTGCTAGAGACAGTCCTTGGTTACGCAGCATGCAGTCAATCTTGCACATTTACACTACACTTATTTAGTTTATGAGGAATGATAGTAAAGACTCTTGGTGGATGAGGTAGTTGGGAAATGAAGGGGTTTTAAGGGGAAATCAGAATTAAGAGGCGAGTTGTTAATTTTATAAGATGGGGGAAATGTTCCAAGCACAGGGAGAAACTTAAGCAAAGACACAAAGTTGAGTGTGGGTTGAGCAGACTATGCCACTGATCCTGTAAATATGTATGCACATGCATACTATTAAGTTCATGAACCCTCCCATTGAAATTAATGAGATCATACACAAGTTAAAACCATTGTTTAGTCAAAAACTTCAAGTTTGCAAACCATCTTTCTTAGAATTTGAAAGACAGAAGGGACCTTAAAAAGATGTCATCTACTCCTTTAAACAGCACTAATTATACATAGAACGTCCCTTGAGAGATTGGTATCAAACTTATTTTTAAATAAGTTCTAATGTTGGGGATTGCACAGCCTCCCTTGTTTATATGATCTATTCCCTGTCTATTCTTATAGTTAGAAAAGTCTTTCCTTCTTCAGTTTAAGTCCATTAATTTTTATCTTAATTCAGTGGGCATGGAGAATAGTTTCTTATCATCCTTCTTATTTGTTATTTTAGCCTTTTTCATATGTATAAACATATATTCCCACTTGGCCGCCTGGTCTCTAAACTAAACATGCTAAGTTTCTTCAACATTGTCTGATACATCATGCATTCAAAACTTTTCATCATTATTCCTGTTCCTCTCTTAATCCTCTCCATTCTGTCCACTCTCTCTCTTTCTTCTTCTTCTTTTTTTATTGTTATATAAAACATGGACCTATACCTGGATGCAGACCTGTTCGGTGTAGTAAGAACAAATACTATCTGTTTCTTAGGTAGGATTTAAACTAGTTTAAAATCAGTAAAACACTTCAACAATTTTCTTTTCAATTTTTCAACCAGTCCAACTCAGAAATTTAAAATGAGCACTTGTCTAAAGGCTTGAGGCCAGCAATTTTATAAGATGGGGGAAATCTTATAAGTGAAGGCAAGAGCAAAGGGAGCCTGAGAAGTCATAGTAGAAACAAAGGAACCACATAGGATGTTGAAGGTGCTGTAGAAAAAGAAAGAGTTGGGTTTAGAGATGAACAACAAAACTCTTGCACAAATAAATGGTAAAGCTATATTGCTTATTGGCTCCTTTAACTTACTCTGTTGTAAAGGAAAGTCATTCCTATAGGTGTATGTTCACTCACTAATGGAACTCTTTGTAACTATAAAGGGAATTGTGCCAGTGCGCACCCGGAGTAGATTAATCACTCAGCCTGTAAATGCAGTAATAATTAACGGTCCAATTCTCCAACCAATGCATATGTCTAACTCTCTGGAGAAGCAGAACATAAGTATTCACTTCACTACAGTGTTATGCCCCTACCCATCTAACCAATGACATTATCCTTGTAGGAGGTAGATATAAATGCATAGTGCATATTGTATGTAAGGGAGAGAGAGAAAAGAGAGAGCATTATTAGGGTCTTCCAAAAAGATGAAGGTACCATGTAAATTAGTCAATAATTATTAAACTAACAATGATAGTTCATAGGGCAGGGAGGGGAGGGTCCAACCCATGGACCAAATCCAGTTGGCTTTTATTTGCCTCCTTTCCAGTCCTGGATCTGGTCCTAAGACTCAGTCCCTACCTTCAAGTACTGACAGAATGAGCACAGGGAAAGGGAGAAGAGATGAGGGTATGCGTCACGTAACGTGCTCTATGTTTGGCTACCCATGGAGACGGTTCAGATACTGCAGCTAGTGCAGAATGCAGCAGCCCACCTTCTTATGGGAATGGGTTGCCAGGAGCATATTACATCAGTGCTCCATTCTCTGCATTGGCTGCCTATAGTCTTCCGGGTCCAATTCAAGGTGTTGGTGCTTACCTTTAAAGCCCTACATGGCCCAGGCTCCATCTACCTGTGAGACTGCCTCACCCCCCGGGCTCTGGATTGGGCCCTGCAGTCAACCAGGGGCACCTTTCTCAAAGTCCCCCAAGGGCTACTATGGAGTGGGCCTTTTTGGTGGCCACACCAAGGCTGTGGAATGTTGGCTTATGCAACAGTCACAAGTTAAAGCCAATTGCAAGCCCTGCAAGCTTAATATGGGGCTTGTCCAGTAGGGGGAGGGTCAGGGGATGAAACAGGGTGGTTTTTTCTCTCCTTGTCTCCTCTCTCTGTCCTCCATCTTGTCCCATGCAGTCTGTACAGTATGGAAGCATGTCTTCTGAGCTCTTAGTAAAGTTCTGTTTTGAAGAAACTTCTGCTGTGTGTTATTAAACAGAAAGCTAACTCTATAATAGGTTATGGGTCCAGGACATCTTGAAGGCAATTTTGAAGACTAGAAGCAGCCCAGAACGAGTGCAGACTGTGAAAGAAAACTCTCAGACAGAGAGGCCTACTGACTGTGAGTAAGAAGGCCTAAATTCCAGAAGGGGAAAGGGTGGGTAGCAGGTATGGCAAGCAGCTCAGAGCTCAGACTTTCAATAGGAAAGTTGAACAATGTAAACTACCAATTGTGGAAGTTTAAAGTGGAAATGCTGCTGTCTAAAGATGATCACCATGTGGTGGTGATTACCACGTGGTGATTACCACGAACAGACCAGCAACAAATCACAAGGAATGGGATAAGAAGGACAGGTTAGCAAAGGCTACAATACGTTTATTGGTAGAAGATGACCAGCTAATCCATATAAGACGTCAGACCACAGCAAGAGGCACATGGATTGCATTGCAAAACTTGCATAAGAGAACTAGCCTGAATAGCAGACTGTTTCTAATGAGGAAACTATACAAAATGAGGCTTGGCAAAGAAAGTGAAATGCAGGAGAATATAAATGCCATGTTGGAAGTAGTGGCACAGCTGCGTGGCATTGAAGAAGATATAAAGGACAGCCATGTGGTAGCCCTACTCCTCTGCAGCCTGCCTGAATCTTACAGTGTCCTCATCAATGCCCTGGAGACAAGGCCAGAGGCTGAACTGAAGCTGGAATTTGTTAAAGGTAGACTTGCGGATGAATTCCAGTGCAGAAAGGAGAACCTGCAGAATGATCTAAAGCAGGGACTGCACTGAAAACCTCAGACAAAGCCCCTAAGAGGGAAACCAGAGTATGCTTCAAATGCAAAAAGAAGGGACATTTAAAGAAAGACTGCTATATATGGAAAGCTGAACAGCAGAAACTACCTCCACGAACACCTAAGCAGAGGGCTAAAGTCACAAACAGCAACAATGTTGCTCAACAATGGAGTGGGTGCTTCTGAGCAATGCAACACAGCTCATCCCAAAATTGGTGTGTAGACTCCGGGGCAACGAGCCACATGACTAGCAATAAAGGATTCTTCACAGGCTGGATCTGAGCAGTAAAGAAAGGATCTACCTTGCAGATGGGAGAAGCATCAATGCGGAAGGAATTGGACAAGGATTCCTGTACTGCAACCAGTCACAAGGAGGCACACTGACCATACCCATGAAAGATGTGCTCTCTGTGCCCAACTTAGAAGGGTGACTGTTGTCCATGAGGCACCTGCGCCACCTGGCAGCGAGGGGGCTCACCATCCATTTCCAGGGAGACGAATGCACAATTCAAAGTGGGACAAAAGTACTGGCCAGAGCCACTGCAGATGAGCACCTGTACTGTCTGAACACAGCGAAAGAACAGACGAAGCTCACTGCGCACAAGCCACACGATGACTGCAGCCACCTGTGGCATAGACGCATGGGACATACACACTCAGACAACATCAAGGAAATGCACAGACAGCAGTTGACCAAAGACCTTGATGTATCTTCATGATCATGAAATGCGACTATTGCATCAAAGCCAAAGCCACGAGGGCTACGCTTCCTAAGAAGAGTCAGAATAGAGCCACCAAACCTGGCTGTTCCATCAGGCTTTTGATGAATGAGACGAGATAGGTGGGATGGTTTTGAGGGCTAGGGTGGGAGGGTTTTTGTTTTAAGTTTATATTTTTATGGCTTCCCCTTTAATGTGGTTTTATAGTTGTATTTTATACATTTTATATTATTGTTTTAAATTGTAAGCTGCCCCAAGCTGTTTTGCAGAAGGTGTATAGAGTTGTATAATGAATAAATAAATAATTAAAATGTAAAAATAGTATAGATTCATGATCAGGACCCTTCCTTCCATCCTCAGCACATCCCTTAAGCACCCCTGCACCTAATTACCATCTGGCCCTTTGGAGCGTACATTAATTTTCAAAGGGCCCTCATGACAGAAATGGTTCCCTACTCCCAATCTGTCTGGGAGGTATATTTCATTTCCCCAGTTCCTTCAGAGCATTTCCACTCAGAGACCTTCTTCTGTCTGAAGACTCTGATGTTTCCATACACTGCATTAGTCACTCATATTCCCACAATTGTGTGCATGTTTATGCACATAAACACAGGAATGGCTATGTGCCAAACATAGGTCTGCTGCATAAAAAACCCCAGAAGCAGTAGGGATGGGCAAACAGAACGCTGTTCAGATGTTCAGATGTTCGGTTGTTCAGTTTGAAACCCGAGTTTGGGTTCGGCTGTTTGGTTCGGCGGAGTTCAGTTCATCTGAACTCAGCCGAACATTTTAAAAAGTGCTATCGGTATCTAAACCGATTTTTTTCAATATCGGTATTTTTGACCCTGAAACCACCCCTGATGTCCACCCCTGGTGCCAGGAAGTCTGCTCCACAGCTGCCTCCCCCTTCCAGTCATGTTTTTCCCTCCCAAAGTCATGTTTCTCCCACCCCCGAACTCATCCAAACTTTTCCGAACTGTTCGTAAGTTCAAGTGTTCAGTTTGGAAGTTTGGTTCGGTCATCCGAACAGACCGAGCTTGGGCCGAACTCCAAACTTCCGAACCGCGTTCGCCCATCCCTCAGGAGCAGTGGCCAGGATTTGGATCCACACAAAGTCAATGTAACATATAGATCCAGTCCAAGGGTTCCAACTAGAGATGAATTTATTACCATTGAGTAATATCTGAACTTTTGGGTAACCCTTTGAGTACCTGACCCTATATACCTGCAATGGAAATGGGGTCTCGCCTACCTGTTTTTGGATTTAAAATGGGGGGGGGGAGACATACATGTGTGTGTGTGTGTGTGTGTGTGTGTGGGAGAGAGAGAGAGAGAGAGAGAGAGAGAGAGTTTTTTATAAGCCAGTTTTTAGAGGAGCTCTTGGGCAAGCAGAGGGCAACATATAACCTAGAATCTCAGTCTAGCTGTCTCAAAGCAGAGCAGCTGAGTCACACCAGAAGAGCCCTTTCAAAGCACTAATTGTAAACTATTTTTATGACCAATATACTGTGCCCAACCTCATGGCCAAAGTAGACAGGCACATCTAGCAGCTGCCATCAATCAAGACAAAACACCCATCCTCCCACCCTCTACCATCTGTGTAATAAGGCCAATAAGCCCTTTTCACACAGACACTCTAACACTGATAAAATGGATGTTACATTTTATTTTACATGTTGCAGGGCTTCAGGTGTGCTCTCTGGGTGCCCTGCAACATGTATAATAAAATGTAACATCCATTTTATCAGTGTTAGAGTGTCTATGTGAAAAGGGCCATAGATAGATATAGATTACAGATATAGATAATATATAGAGATTAGATAGATATACTCTATAGTTTTTTCCTTTCCCCTCACTGTCTGTCTCCCCCAGTCCATATGATAGATAGATAGATAGATAGATAGATAGATAGATAGATAGTAATATATTGCATATAGTATAGGTTATTAGGTGTAGGTTAGACATACATATTAGTAATTTCTCATATTGTCATTGTGCATTTACCACTGCATTATAATGAGAAGGAGTTCTGAGAAGTCTGAGACAGGTTTCTTCTGGCACTTCTGCCACTGGTGGCAGCCCACAACGGAAACGATACAAAAACCCCTCCTTTGTTGTCACGCAAAATCGATACCAATAACAATAACGACATCGATATTGAAAAACAAAATTTTGTTAATAATTATAATGAAAACGAGTTTTTAACAACAATAACAAAAATGACATGGGTCCCTGGTGCACACCCCTATTGCCTGCCCCCCTGCCCTCAGTGAGATCTCAAAGGCGGTGAGATCATGCAAGATCTCATCCCCATTCTCAAGTTGGTAATATATAAGGTGATAGTTAAATGATCCTGTGAATTATCAACTAACCATGAGAATTATTGGCTTCACCTTGAGAAGTGATAATGCTACCTACAGAGGATGGGGAAAAAGGGACTGCTCTGATTTCTGCCCATCAGTTGTTCAGCAAAGAGAGGCTCAGCAATGTGGGCAAGACAACCTATCCCAGTCTCCCAGCAGCATCCCTGCTCTCTTCCCAACTAAGGGGGCTGCTGGCAAGTGAAATGTTTTATCTATGACCATTTTTAAACAGAATGCGTCCACTGACCCCCCCCCCCAAACACCCATCTGAAGATGGGCCACCCCTCATACCCATGCATGGAGCATTGGGAAAAACCTTTGATGCTCCGTGTGGGACCAGGAGTGTCCCGATTCACCACAGTGGATTCCCGGCAGGGGTGAACCGAACAACCACCCCTGTGGTAAAAAAAAAGCCCTGAACAGACGTGACGGGACCAGACCATGGCAGGGAATCGGGCCACCAGATCAAGGCCTGGGGCAGCGCAACAGACGCTACACTGATCCCGGGCTGGGCAGTGGTCAAAGCACCCGGAAGACACCAGGGCAGCTCATCCCAGCTGCTGCTGTGTGCCCTTTAAATCTCCCTCCCCGGCCTGTGTTGTTTCTGGTTGCCTGGCAGCGACGCTGCGTGCTTTGTCCCTGGCTGGGAATCATTTCCTTTGATTCCGGTCGATGGTTGCCGGCCAGACTTTACTTTTTGTTGGTTCCCATCGGGAATCTCTTTGACCACGCTTTCAGAGATGGTCCGGGGGGGAGCTCCAGAAACATGGTTGATTTTGACCCCATGTGGGTATTGACCGTGGTGAACATCTGGCGCCTGTGAAACAGAGGGTATTTTCAGACGTGACGGGGCCAATTGGCCCCGTCATGAAATCAATACATTCATCCCCCACTGGGATGACCCCGTCATGCCCTAACAGATGTGCTGGGGGATTCCGGCAGGGAATTGGAGAGGGGGCAGGGCTGCGTGGCGCAACGTGTGGCCACACGGCCCCGCCCCCCCCACGCTCCCCACCGCCTGCCCTCTGGGGAGATGGGTGGCCGTCGCGGCCTATGCGGCCACAGCGCTCACCCGATTTGGCCACGGGCTGGAATCCCTGTGGGAATTCCAGGCCGTGGCCGCTGTCCAGAAGTGACGGTGGGGTTCATCACGGTGGGGAATCTCCTTCGCCATGAGATGACCGCTGGCCCCACCACTTTGGCCGCTCGTGTGGCAAAAGTGACTCCCCGCCGTGGTAACATCTGGGGGGGGAACATACGTTCCCCACATCAAATGTTACACGGTCACAGCCACCACAGAGAATTGACTGTGGTTCATTGTGATCTCGTAACATCTGAAACTACCCAGACCTTCAGGGCGCTTTGGCCCCACCACGGGGTTGAACGTGGTTCACCGTGGTTGAGTGTGATCTCGTAACGTCTGAAAATACCCTATGATCAGGTTTGTAGCAGGCTACTCTTGATCTCATGGTAGCATTGGAAATATTGGGTGCACCAGCATAGCAGCATAAGAGCCCTAAGAACAATTTCTGATGGGATTGTTCAAAATTCCAACACATCACTCAAACCTGCTTAGCATGTGCAGCTGGCAAATGCCAATAGAAATGAAATCTTGAGGAAAAACTATTTTCCCTCCCAAAACTTCATAGTTTATTTATTTCCCTCTGCACCTCATCCAATTTCTGAAAAGTTTTGCTTATCATGTGTATGTGAGCGAGAGAGAAGGATGGCCCTAGATCTGATACCATTAGAATGTGGGTATCACTCATCAAAGATACCTCTCTCATTTCATCCTGCCTAGATGGGTGAAAGTTTACGAGAGTCTAGCTAAAGTTCAGCTTGTCTGACAGCAGGTGAAGCTCATTGCAGGGGGGAATCATAATTTCAAACGCTGTGGACGAGCGTGCACATGCAACCCATATGCATCCTCATTACAGGGACTGTGGAGTGCATAGAAACCATGCAGAAATCACATGGAAGCCATGTTCATGTAAGTTCTGGGTCATGCCCTTTTTTCGTAGGCTGGATAAAACAGCCCGAAGATGTGTGGTGAATAAAATGCCTCAACAGAGTGACGGAGACCTTACAGAATATTGTGGAATCTTGAAAGCTGCACTGACCAAGAGCAGAGTCTTTGGCCCTCTACTCAGGTTTCCAGGAACACACTCTAGCATTAAACTGAAAGACCACTTGAAACTTCATGCGGTAAAAGGTAGTCACCAGTCACATCTTACTCTGAGGTTCTGTAATTAACCATTTTTAAATTGTTAATGAATGATTCATGGATGTTTTAATTAATGGTTATGCAATTGTTACAAGCTATTATGAAGCTCAAGTGGTCCTTTGGATGCTTATGGGTGAACTCCCAGCTTGACTGAAGATAAGAGTAAAATTTTCATTGACTTCAGCTAAGACAGGGTTTTACTTTATTTCCACAGTACGTAGCAAACTGCGACACCTTCTACTGAATTCCTTATAACCATCTATAATATATGCTGCCCATGTCTGTATCTTCCTTAGAGCATCCATTAATCACGTACTAACCATTGATAAATGGAATCTTAATATAATGCATGACCATTCCACATTCAGTGGTATCTCATACAGGAAGCATATAGTATTACAGCCCTGCTCTAGAATCTACACTGGCTTCCTTTTTTAGTTAAGCATACCGTCCAAAGTGTTAGTTTGAATGTGTAAAGTCTCTTACAAGTTAAGATCTTAATATACTAGAGATTCCCACCCTCTTTGTATGTTACCTCAGCATTTGAAAGCATCATGGTTTCTTGACTATGGAAATTAAAACAGGGGATCCTCTGTGGAGGGTCCTCAGCCCCACTGGTCACATTAGATGGCTTCCAGGTCACACGGCAAAGACAATCTGTGTTTCCCTAGACTTTTCCTGCAGAGCAGGATTGAAACGGAAGGAGATAAATTGAACTGGAAGGGCATTCATTTCCTCTTATGAGGGGAGAGACTTAGCATTTACAGTGGCACAGCAAGTTTTCTGGTTATTCTCAAGACATGATTATTTCAGATAAAATAAATATTTGCTACTGAATAGTGGGTAAAGCACATTATTTTAAAATATGAGAACACATTTGCCTGAAAAGTAGATCTGAAAAGTTTGGCCTATACAAACCCCGCCCCTCCTACCCTACCCACCCAAACATATCAGAAATATGTGCTGTGACCAAAAATGGCCCATTTCCTTTCATGGAATTGTTAGTTACACTGTGAAAATAGAAAGCAGAGAAGGGTAGAAGTGAAGAACGTGTAAGTGTTCCTTTGCTAGAGATACTATTATGGCACAGACTTCTGGAATGCTCAGATCAAACAAATAAGTCTAGTCCTAGGTGGAACTGATTTGAAAGCCCTCTTGAATAAACAAATACCAGATGTTTCTTCTTTAAGCTTTAGTTCTCGGGTTAATGTGGAAGCAGCGGATGCTTTAACTTTCAGGAGCTTTTCAGGAGCTCCTTCCATTGGAAAACTTGTTCATCATTTCATGTTTGTTTGCTTTGTATTCTAGAGGTTACAGTTAATTAACCATCAAAATATTAAACAGAATGGCCCTATAATCGTTAAGTTCCTAACTATAGCTCGACATCCAGCTACCAGGTGATATGACTGAAAGCATCAATATTTTTTACTTCTCATCACTAGATGGCATTGTTACTCTGAAATATAATTTAAATAACCCTCTGAACAAATGAGATAGTTAAATTAGTAGACAATTATCCTGACTCCACTCCTCCTTTTATGTGATGAAACTGGTTACTTATAGCCTGCAGGATAAATTCTATAGGGTGCCTGACTCAGTCAAGGCGGTTTCTTCACAGGCTCTCCCTTCCCAGCTTTCACCTCAATCTGTCATACAGATTTGACACTGCATCGTTCCAACAATGCTCAGAAATGACATGTATATAATGTGGAATATTGTGCACATTTACAGCCAGGATTTTCTCCCCTCCCTTAAAACATTGCTTGCTACATTCTGACAGTCAACGTTCTCAGAAAAACAGAGGGTTCTTTTCTTTCCATGTGTCAACGACCCTCTTAAAAACAAAACTTTCCTAACCAACCGGCACCTGATTTTCTTCTCAGTATTTTAAATCCTGCCTGTATGCTATACAAACAAATAAAATAAAATAAAATGGCTACGGAACATGCAGCATACAGTTAATTCATGGTATTTTTTAATTCCTTTCCCTTAACACTTCACATTATAAATCAAGCTAAGTGGCATTTCTATGTAAAGAGGCTCTTCCTTATTTTTTAAAAGAGCAAGAAGACCAACTCAACACTAGGAATCTCTCTCTTCTCTGAATGAAATAAACTGAAGTAGCCTGGCTTTGCTATTCCTCTGGTAATTTTCCTGCCCTAAATGAAAAAAGCAAACAAACAAAAGTTGAATGACTTCAGTTAAAAAGAATCCGATCTATATTAAACGTATAGGTATTGAAAATTCACTTTCAATTGGACTCAAGAGTTGGTTTTTTTTTTTCTTCTGCTTTCTACACTTGGTTTCTATGGTATTGCTCTCTACCAGACATATTCACATTGCAGAATCACAAATATGTGTATATACACATGCTTATGTATATGGGCACACACAAGTGGCAAAGATACTGTCAATAATTACAAATATCACCATACAATATTTCTTGATTTAGTAAGATTTCAAAGCAAGTTATTCTGGCACACAATGAGCAATGCAGCTACAGTACACACCTTCTGGCTAGTACTGCTGCTTTATTTGTTTTTCTCCTTAATACCTTCTGTGATTTGGAAGCTTAACTCTTTGAGTCCTTCTGAGCTCACTGCATGAAGCTTCTCTTGAACATATGCTTTTCATCAATGTTTTCAACTGTCAAAAACAAGGAAACTTAATTACTAAGGCCTTAAGGTGTCAGAGGGTGGGGCAAACAAGGAGTTAATCCTTTTGACTAAACTTTTAAATGATGAAGTGTTATAGATATTTTTGTCAACGCTCCTCCTTTGAAGGCAAACGGGGGTTACATATATGAATTCAACTTTGTTTCTTAGTGTCTAAATGTATGGTAAGTGGAACAAAATTCAGCCCCAACTTCAGCTCACATTACAGTAGCTTAGCTATGTGAGTGCATGAAGAGAAAAAACCCACTCAAGGTAAGATTTATGGGCACAGTTGAAAAGCAATGGAATAAGAGAGGAAAGAGAAGAAGGAGCCTACTTTTCTAATAATTAACAATCCTTAGAATAAAAGTCTTTATAATGTTGTGGATTTCTCTCCCCTATTTTAGCACCCATGTTGCTAAGACCCACATATAAAATCTACAGCTTTCCTGCAGAGACCACGAGTGTTAGGGGAAATTTTAGAAACAGAAGAAGGAATTTAATAATACCTTCTTCTATTTCTATTGGTTTAAGCAGAAACACAGAATAATCTACACCCATACAAATCCTCATGGCTTGGAATTATCACATACATTTCTAACAGAACGTGGACCAAAATTAAACTCCAAATTAGTTGCCTAATCTAATCTAATAAAGAAAACTGAAAATCTTCTCAGTTCAGTCTGCATAAGAACTTACATGTCTCTTGGTCTTAGCCATAGGAAAGCTTGTGATCCAACAATATATATGCCAAGTTTTATTTTTAAAGAAACCATAGTTATTTATTTTATAGATTAAGCCATGATTACAAATCCTGTTTAAATCCTGTCAAGACGAGCTGGATCCCTTTCTATTACTACAGCGGTTGTGTTGATTTTTGAGTTATGGGGGGAAATAACGCCTGCTTGCTTTTTAAAAAATCCTCCTCCGCTTCCTGCCACAATTCATTTTGAGAGTCTTTAAAGTCAAGGAAATGCTTAATGAATGAAAATGATCAAAATCAGCATGGTGGTACAGTGCAGCCTGGTCTACAATCGAAATTCCTAAGACAGATCAATTGATGGTTTATGTAATCCTAACAAATACACACTCATACTTATAATACATACAGAACCACTGAGCAATTTCACTTCAATCTAACTTGAACATTTTTTTGCTTTATATATAAAAAAATTCTCAGCATCTCTGAATCATTATTTTAAAAAAATTAAATTAAATTTGCTGCAAATCTTATTTTGGAGCTAGGTATCATTCATAAATCTGCTCAACTAATTAAGATAAGCGGGTTCCTGATTTAAAAGCCAGATGATAGGAACACAATAAAAAGAGTGATCCTGCAAGTCTTAAAAAACAAGATGCCAATTCATAAAACGAAATGCTTTTGATTCATACTTGCATAGGGTTCAGGTTCACATTCCCTGAAACAGCATGTTTAATTCTGTAAATCGAAGAGGCGTGTGAAGGGGGGAAAGTGTTCTGTGCATTATTTATTTATGGGTCTTCCTGGCTATAGGACAAATTAATCAGTGCTGATACTGCAAATGAAACCAGCTGCAGTTCTTCTGGTAAGCTGATGACTCTTGCTCTGTTAAATACTACACACTGCAAATCAAAGTTTTCATTTCTGTGGTCAAAGGGGGAACATATTTTAGTGTCATTTTGTTAATCTAAACCTATTTCAGGATAAACACGAGTTGTGTGTGTACATCGCAGTTCTGTTTATTCTTTCTAGCAGCCTTGTCATGGTGTATATTAATAAGTAAGCCACCCGGATGACAGATTGACTAAGCCTCAGTGAACTGATGCCGCACTATTTCCACAATTATACACATTTAACACACGCCTTTCTTTTATACTGTTCTTTAGGAACTTTAACCTAGTTATAAATATTAGCTTTAAATTTGGAGCTCACAACAGTATTATGCGTGATTGCAGTGTAAAAGCAGGAGGCCAAAGATATTCCCTTTACCTTATTACAGAGATATATTTTATAAACCCACTTGTGCATTTCCCAGGTGGAATTCAATATCTGAAATACCACATGCTTGAGAACATCTGTCCTTACACTGTGCTTTTACCACTGCAGCCAACAGAGGCCCTTTTCACACAGACACTCTAACGCTGATAAAATGGGTGTTACATTTTATTATACATGTTGCAGAGCACCTGTAGCCCTGCAACATGTATAATAAAATGTAAAACCCATTTTATCAGTGGGTATTTTCAGACGTGACGGGACCTGTATTGGCCCCGTCACAGAATCACCCTTTGATCTCCCGCCGGGATCAAACTGGCATGTCCAGCAGACGTGCCAGCGGATCCTGGTGGGGAATCAGGGAGGGGGCGGGGCCGTGTGGCACAACGTGCGGCCGCACGGCCCCGCCCCCCCACGCTCCCTCGCCACCCGCCCTCTGGGGAGACGGGTGGGCGCCGCGACCAATGCGGCCGCAGCATCCACCCGAATTGACCATGGCCCAGAATCCCGCCACCAATTCCGGACCATGATAGCCATCCAGATGGGACAGGCCCCTTCAGCACGGCAGGGAATCACATTCACGTGATCTGGACCGTCCCTACCGGGACCTCCGATCGCATGGTGAATGTGATTCCGCCCCATGATTCATGGGGGTGAACATCTGGGGGGGAACATCCATTCCCCCATCAGATGTTACGGTCCCTTGCTCACCATGTGGGTATTCAGTGTGGTTGAGCGTGGGATCGTAACGTCTGATGTTAGAGTGCCTGTGTGAAAAGAATCCGAGTCACAATACCCTTTTACTTGATGTAAAGGTAGGGGCTAGACAGATACTCTTCATGAAGTTCCTTCTGCTCTGAACTTTCCTTGCACTAGAGCACACGCTTGTTAGGCTACCACATGTTTCTGAGGCCCTTCTTTTTCTTTTCCCAGACACTTGGGATAAGACACAGAAGAACATAGGAGTGGGACTCCAGGGGGATTAGTGGATACTGGATTTACCGATATCGGATCTCTCAATGTCAGATTTATTGGTATCAGAATACCGGACTTTTAACATTACCAGTTTTACCGGGTTTTTTAACATTGCAGCTGTTGTTAAATGGTGGCGATGTAAAAAAATCCAGTAAAGCCGACAATGGGTTTTTTCAGACGTGACAGGGCCGGTATTGGCCTCGTCATGGAATCACCCATTGATCCCCTGCCGGGATCAAAATGGCCGTCAAACAGACGTGCCAGCTGATCCTGGCGGGGAATCGGGAGAGGGGGCGGGGCTGTACGGGTCAACGTTTGGCTGCACAGCCCTGCCCCTCCTCCATGCTCCCCCGGCCACCCACCCTCCGGGAGACGGGCAGGCGCCGCGGTCTATGTGGCCGCAACACCCCCTCGGCTCCCCCAGGGCATTGACCACAGCCAGAATCTCGCTGCTGATTCTGGGCCATGGTCAGGGGACAGATGAGATGGTCCCCTTGATCACCGGGTGGGGGATCATATTCGACACGCAAACAGAGATGGTCTGGCTAGGACCTTCATTTGGGTGTTGAATGTGATTCCCCCCCATGATTCACGGGGTGAACATCTGGGGGGGGAACTTCTGTTCCCCCCAATAGACATTACGGGACCACGATCACCATGTGGGTATTCACCGTGGTTCACCGTGATCTCATAACGTCTGAAAATACCCATTGTTAAAAATTTGGTATTCTGATACCGGTAAGTATTGGTATTATCAGATTAATCCAATATCGGCCATTATTGGTATTATCGGATTAATCCGATAGTCCCACTCTCTAATGATTTCCTTAAAAAAAAAAAGTATTTATTTTGCAACAAGACCTGCTCATATTTTGCAGACAAGATTACTTGAATCCAGAGCAACTTCAACACTGGATTAGGGACAGTAGAGGTGGAGCGTGAGGTGATGGAGGCCCCATTTGGTCCATCTTTTTGGGCTAAGTTTCAGGAAGTGACGCCAGCTGATGCTGTGGATGTCCTGGGGTCTGTTAGGGCCACCAGTTGTGAATTCAATCCATGCCCATCCTGGTTGGTGAAAGCCTCCAGGGAGACACTGGGGATGGTGTTGGCAATGGTAATCAACACGTCCTTTTGGCAGGGGAGTTTGCCCCCCAGTCTCAAGGAGGTCATGGTGTGCCCCCTGCTGAAGAAACCATCCTTGGATGTGGACGCACTCACCAGCTACCGACCTGTCTCTAATCTTCCCTTATTGAAGGTTATTGAACGGGCGATGGCACTGCAGCTCCAGGCTCATCTTGACAACATCAGTTTCCTTGACCCATTTCAATGGGGGTTTCCCTACGGCTATGGCACAGAGACAGCACTGGTGGCCTTGGTGGATGATCTCCGCTGCGAGATGGACACAGGACGTTCAACATTTCTGATCCTGCTAGATCTTTCAGCCGCTTTTGATACAGTGGACCATGGGCTGCTGTTTAAACGATTACGAGCCCTGGGGGGTCTGGACAGGATTGTCCTTGGATGGTTCCAATCATTCCTTTTGGGGAGAAGTCAGAGGGTTATCCTGGGGGCTGAGTCTTCCAGCCCCCAGCCCCTGGATTGTGGCATTCCGCAAGGTTCCATTCTTTCTCTATTATTGTTTAATGTATATATGCAGCCCTTGGAAATCATGAGAGGGTTTGGCATTCATTACCATCATTATGTTGATGACACCCAGCTTTACCTCTCTTTTTCAACCGACCCAGGTCCTGCCGTCTCGGTGCTGTCCTAATGCTTGGAGGCTGTGGCAGATTGGTTACCGCAGAGAAGACTGAAGCTCAATCCTGATAAGACTACGGTGATGGCGGTAGGTAGGGTGAGGGAGGTGATGGCTCTCCTTGTAGAGGGGGTCCGCCCCCTCCCACCCCCGTAGCCCAGCAGGTTCGGAGTCTGGGAGTGTTATTGTATGCAGACCTCTGCCTAGATCAGCAGGTGGAGATGGTTAAGGCTGCCTTCCACCAGCTGTATCTGGTGAAGAGACTGCGTCTATATATTTCCAGACCTGATCTGGCCACCCTCATCCATGCCTTCATCACCTCGAGGTTGGACTATTGCAACACACTCTACGTGGGGCTTCCCTTGATGCTGGTTCAGAGGCTGCAGCTGGTGCAGAACGCGGTGGCTCGTCTCCTGATGGGGACGAGCTGACGGAAGCATATAACACCTGTGCTCCACACGCTGCACTGGCTGCCTATAGTGTACGAAGCCAGATTCAAGGTGTTGGTCTTGGCCTCTAAAGCCCTACACGGTCTTGGCCCTTAATACCTCAGGGACCGCCTCACCTTCCGCGCCCCAGAGCGGCCCCTTCGGTCTGCCGGGGGTGCCTTCTTGGAGGTCCCCCACTTTACGCGGGGGACCACAATGGAGAGGGCGTTCTCGGTGGCTGGGCCGCGATTATGGAACTCCCTCCCGGAGGAAGCCCATCTGGCCCCAAGTCTGCTGGCCTTCCGCTGAGCCTGCAAAACTTGGCTGTTCTCCCAGGACTTCGCAGGAAGGGGTGGGTGGGATAAAAGTTTGGAGGATGGGTGTTTTTAGGGGTTTTCTAGATGTTTTAATCTTTTGTTTTATGGTCATTTTAACTTATTGTTATTTTTGTGTGTTGTAAGCTGCCCCGAGATGCCATGGGCATAAGGGGATGGCTAATAAATGTAAATAAATAAATAAATAAATATTTTATAAATCAAAGCAAAAGTTTGTCCTGCTTGATGTGTTTATTTTGGCTTCTGTACTTTCTAAACTCTTGATGCTTGAACAGCTTTTTTAAAAATTGCAGTCAGTGTGTATTCATGAGAACCCTGGCCAATTTGGCTTAGCTATCTGGAGTTTCTTCTAGCTTCTTCATTAGAAAGCAGATGAGTGGAGAAGATGGAATAATCAGAGCATTTCTACGTGCCATTTTGCACAGTGGTTTGAAATATGTGAGATTTTACAGTGGCTGTCATTAAAAAGTCAACATGCAATATTTCATATACCACTGAGTAGCCGTTGTTGGTAAACGCTGACTTTTAAGTGGCAGTACCATATGCTAATAGTGACAACACATATATATGGATAAACATTGATCTATCATCTATCAAAGGTATTTCTAAGGCTTCACACCAAATACCATGGTAACTGAATGCCAACTACAATAGTTAAGATTCACACAGAGTTGTGCCTTGTAATCAGAAGCCAGTCCTTATCACCATCATGCCCAAACAGCTCACATACATTATGAACTGAGCAAATCATTTCAATATGTGTACATTGGGGATAATACTGCTTGCCTAAGATGACACTGGAAATCAAAAGCAGAACTGGAAGTTGCACCCTAATCTCCTAAACCCAGCTGGCCTGTACACATCCTACATAAGAACTACCACTGTGGGTCAGATCAGTGACTCATCTAGCCAGATACTGTCTCTAATAAGTGGACAGTACTGAATGCTTCATAGGAAGTGCACACAAAACAAGGCATATTTGGAGTGATATATTTCCTATTGTTCACCTCCAGGTTCCAGTAAAGGTTTCATCCCCCAAACAACTTGGCTTCTATCCACTAGTGGACCTATTCTCCATGACCCTTATCCAGTCTTCTTTTGAACCTAGTTATACTATTGACTTTCACAATGTTCCATGGCATAAGAGTTCCACGGGTTCCCTGAAAATGTACTTCCTTGTTTTTTTTAAACCTGCTGTCTTTTAAATTAACTGGGTGCCCTAATTTTAATATTATGATCATGGGTCACCTTTACTACATTTTCCCCAGCACCACTAATTTATTTATTTTATTATTTATTTTAGAATTTTGCTACCCCGCCCCTCCTGCCACAGGCAGCTTGGGGCAGCTTACAATTTGCAAAATAAATATTAAAACAATTCAAATACAACTAAAAGGAGGGCACAAAGAAAAATAACCCCTACTCAAAAAACCACCCCCTCACCCATTTCCCCCGCCAAATGCCTGGTGGAACAGCCAGGTCTTACAACTTCTCTGAAAAGAGGGGAGATCCGGGGCCAAAACAGGCCACCACCGGAAGGGAGTTCCACAGCTGTGGTGCAGCTACCGAGAATGCCCTCCCCTGTGTGGCCCCTCCGGAAGACTCGGGGGTCTTCCAGCAGGGCGCCCCCAGACGACCGCAGGGGTCGGTCTAGCACCTGGGAAGTGAGGCAGTCCATAGATAGGTAGGGCCTAGGCCATTTAGGGCTTTATAGGCCAAAGCTAACACCTTGAATCGGGCCCAGAAAACCACCAGCAGCCAGTGCAGAGAGCAGAGCACTGGTGTAATATGCTTTCGGTGCCCCAGTCCTACCAGAAGATGGGCCACCGCATTCTGCACCAGCTGCAGTTTCCGACTCGTCACCATGAGTAGCCCCACGTAGAACGCATTACAATAGTCCAATCTGGAGGTGATGAAAGCATGGATGATGGTGGCCAGGTCAGAGCCTGAGACAAACAGCCGAATCGGTCACACCAGATGTAATTGGCAAAAGGTACTCCTCACCACAGCCTCCACCTGGGCATCCAGGCAGAGCTGTGCATCGAAGAGCACCCTCAGACTCCGTACCTGGGGTGATGGAGGTGATGGAGGTCAGACCCTTCCAATAACGGGGCCACCATCTCCATCACCTTACCCACCAACATCACCCCTGTCTTGTCAGGATTCAGCCTTAGTTGGTTAGTCCTCATCCAGTCCCCCACATCCATCAGACACTGAGAAAGCACCGAGACTGTAGGGCCTGGGTCTGTTGAAAAAGAGAGATACAGCTGGGTGTCATCAGCATATTGATGACACTGCATGCTGAACCTCCTGATCACATCACTGAGTGGCTGCATGTATACATTGAACAGGAGAGGGAACAAAACCGAACCCTGCGGGACTCCACACGAGAGGTCTCAGTATAATGAAAAAGACTCCCCAAGAACCACTTGCTGTGTTCTACCAGTCAGGAAAGAGTGGAACCATTTGAGAGCAGTCCCACTTACCCCAGCACAGTCCCGCAGTCACGTCACCAACATCCCGTGATCAACTGTATCAAATGCAGCTGAAAGATCTAATAGAACTAACAGGGTTGAATGACCCCAGTCCATTTCCCAGTGCGGATCATCCACCAAAGCCACAAGCGCAGTGTCGGTGCCATCAGGATGAAATCCCGAATGAAAGGGGTCCAGATAATGGATGCAGTCAAGATGTCCCTGGAGCTGCTGAGCTACTACCCATTCAATAACCTTCGCTAAAAAGGGAAGGTTAGAGACAGGCCGATAGCTGGCAAGGGAGTCAACGTCAAGTGATGGTTTCTTGAGCAGAGGCCGAACGACTGTCTTTTTGAGACAGCCCAGCACTCTGCCCTCCCGAAGGGAGGTATTGACCACCCCAGCCAGCAATGGCCCCATTGTCTCCTGGCAAGATTTAATCAGCTAGGACAGTCAAGGATCTCTTTCATAAAATGTGGCCCTAACAGCCCCAAGAACACCAACCACATCAGCGGGTGTCACCAACTGAAATTGATCCAACAAAACCAAACAAGACGAGGCTTCCATAATCTCCAGTTTCCCATATGTATTAATTGCAACATCGAAGTCATGGTGAAGCCAAGAGATTTTATCCACAAAATAATCCACAAACATGTCACAGCAAGCAGTAGATGACTCCACTCCAAGGTGGACGGAGGCCAGACTGACCAGCCCCCGGCCCGCACCACCCAGAAAAGCTCCACTGGACGGGATTTAGTGGATGCTATGAGGGTAGCAAAAAACTCCTTTTTTGCTGCCCACATAGCTATGAAATAGGCTCGTAAACTGGCTCTATGATGCAATCTGTGGGTTTCAGCATGCGACCGACGCAACCGTCACTCCAACTGCCGCCCTTCTCGCTTCAGCTCCTGCAGTTCCTCTGAGAACCAAAGAAACCTGCAGAGCTGTCACCTGGACAGTGGATGCCTAGAAGCTGTCCAATCCATGACCTCCATCAGCAATGTATTCCATATCAAGATGACATCATCGATGGAACAGTCATCAAGGTCAGAGGGAAACTCACCCAAAGCCTTCCGGAACTGATCTGGTTCCATCAGCCTATGGGGGAAAACAATCAGAATCAGTTCTGCACCTTTCCGGGGGGCAGATATGCACCAGAAGCAAGACATGCAGGAGGTAATGGTCCGTCCATGACAAGGGTACACCTGATAACCCCCCCCCACTAAGGGAACACCCACCTCAAGGCCGGTGCAAAACACAAAGTCTAAGGTATGTTCCCCCTGATGTGTTGGGCTGATAACTCTCTGGGACAGGTCCATGGTTGCCATGGCGGCCATCAACTCATGTTCTGCTCCCATAAGGTCAGCGTCGCCGTTAATGTTGAAGTCCCCCAAGACTACGAACTTCGGGGACCGCAACACCACTCCCGACACCACCTGTGCCAAAGAATGTAGGGAGGCTGCTGCACAGGTAGGTGTGCAGCAGGGAGGTGTGCACAGGTAGGTGCTGCACAGGGAGACTGCTGTATGGTATACAGGCAGTATTCCCAAACTGTCACCCGCCAAATCAAACACAAGGTGAAGACTCTCAATACCTGATATGGATTGCACTGGATACCTCCTCACAGTCCAACCCTCC
The DNA here is from genome assembly GCA_003113815.1 of Sphenodon punctatus. Classification (NCBI taxonomy): domain Eukaryota; kingdom Metazoa; phylum Chordata; class Lepidosauria; order Sphenodontia; family Sphenodontidae; genus Sphenodon; species Sphenodon punctatus. The sequence goes on along the minus strand of QEPC01005074.1, from coordinate 812,372 downwards.
TTAAAAATGATGGCTACACCCCCTGCCCCCCTGGTCCCTCTGAGCATGGCTGATGCTGCATGGAATACCTGACCGTGGAACAAGGTCTGCCAAAATGAGCCCCGACTCATTGTCCAGCCAGGTTTCTGTGATACATACGAGATCGGCGGCATGGTCCAGGATTACCTCCCAGACAGTTGTTGCCTTATTTGCCACCGATCTCGCATTTAACAGCAACAACACGGGGCTGGGGGCCCCCTGACCAAGAACCAACTGCCCATATGCCTTGGGGGTAGTGAGCGGGACCTGTAATAAACACCTGTCCCATCTCACTGATCTCACCTCGCCCCAATTGGGACCATATCTTCCCTGGCCCATCATGACCCCAACGGCTGGTCCCTCCCCACGGATGGTCCCCTCAGCCCTCTCTCCAGGCTGCCCCGCCCTGGAAGCGGGGGAGTTCTTCCCTCCCCCCCATAAAAATTCCCCTTCCCTCCTCCCTAACCCACTCACTCCCCATCCCTCCCTGTCCAAACATCCCTCCCCCCCAATAATAAAACATAATACAAAAGACCCCCACACCCTCTACTCCCCTAGCATAAACACCATGGGGAAAACAGAGTGAACATGGGTCCCTGTTTATAATAAAGAGTAAACGGGAAATGTCTTACCTGTGAATTTTCCTTCTTCTCCTCTCAGGACAGATGGTCTTCACTGATGGGATGTGTCCCTCCCTCCTTCAGGATAGGCAGGATCAGCTTGATTGACATCCTCGTCCTGAGCGAGGGCACAGCCCATCACATAGCCCAGGATGAGACTGCCATAGCCACTATAGTAATACTAATAAAACTTAACTAGAACCTGTTAGAATCAGAAACTGGAAAAATACAAAAACTTTCCCCGCCCCCTACCACCTCAGAGGGTATGGGCTGTGAAGAAAATTCAGGAATGGGTTGCAGGAGCCCTTATAAAGGGGGGAAAGGGGGGGAAACTGAGCCTATCCCTCCCCCTGAACATCTGGTGCCTGGAATCCCATAGAGGGTGGGCTGAAGACCATCTGTACTGAGAGTAGGAGAAGGAAAACTCACAGGTAAGAAATTTCCTGTTCTCCCCTCCTCGCAGGACAGATGGTCTACACTGATGGGACGTCCCCAAGCAGGACATCACCAGGGAGGGTGGATTCCGACCAGCAGATAAATGCCCCGAGACCCCTCCGGGGGACCCAGGCATCAATTCAGGAGCACCCTCTGTAGGACCCTCCGGCCAAAGGCCGCCTCAGCCAAGGCCAGGGTCAACAATCTGCAATGTCGGGCAAAAGTATGTATCGCTGTCCAAGTGACTGCCCTACATATCTCCTCTAGAGGGGCCCTACCGAGCAATGCTGCATTAGTCGCTGCACTCCTAACTGAATGAGCCATTATCCCCTGTGGGGCAGGGACCCCCGTGGCCTTATAAGCCTCCTGTATGCATGCCTTCAGCCATCCAGAGAAGGAAGATTTGCTCACCCTCTTACCCTTATTTTTGTTTACAAAAATTGACAAAAAGGGAAGGTGACGACCTAACGGGATGAGTTCTGTTGGGGTATATTTTTACTGCCCTTCAGACATCCAGCGTATGCCACAACTTCTCCCTTTGGTGTTGTGGATTGGGGCAAAATGAGGGAAGAACCAACTCCTGGTCCCTGTGAAAGGTAGAATCTGTCTTAGGTCGAAAAGATGGGTCTGGGCACAAGACCAGCTTGTCCTTGTGGAAAACACAGTGCTCCGGATCGATGGAAAGGACCCCAAACTCTGAGACTCTGTGAGCAGATATGACAGCTACCCAAAACAGCATCTTAATGGACAAGGAAAAGAAGGAGACCTTCTCCAGCGGTTTGAAAGAGGGCCCAGTCAGTGCTTCCAATACAATATTCAGCCTCCAGGTAGGAAAGCGGTGATGTACTTATGGTGAGAGAGCTTCGACTGCCTTAATAAATCTTCTGACCAGCATGTGTGCTGAAATCGGTGGGCGGCCTGTACATCCTATAATGCTAGACAAAGTCGATAGTTGTCTTTTGATAGTGTTCACCTTCAGCCCCTTCTCTAGAACCTCCTGTAGAAACAGTAGGACTTCCCGGTGACCCACCGCCATTGGTTGTTGCTGATGTTGGTCGCACCATTGTGAAAACTTGTTCCACATTCTCCCGTAGATTCTGTTAGTCAACTCCCTCCTGGAAGATAACAAGGTATCCAGCAGTGAACTGGAATAACCCATGGAGGCTAGTTGTCTCCATTCAGGCTCCAGGCCGTGAGGGCAAATTTTATCACCTGAGGATGTAGGAGCGGGCTCTGTGATAGCAGATCTGGCCAGGGAGGAAGTTGAAGTGGTCTTGAGGTTGACAGACTCAGAATTTCAGAGAACCAGGGCCGGCGGGGCCAGAACAGTGCTACCAGAATAACTTGTGCCCTTTGGCGGCGAATCTGTTGCATTACCCGCATGATGATTGATATGGTAGGAAGGCATACAGTAGACACCGTGGCCAAGTCAGCGACAGGGCATCTATTCCCAGAGCCTCTGGGCCTCTCCTTTATGCCAGTATGAGCTGACCTTTGCGTTGTTTGCCGATGCGAACAGGTACATCACTGGGTCCCCGAATATCCCCACTATTAGAGAAAAGGCTATTGGGGAGAGGGACCATTCTCCCGGATCTGATGCCTGTTGGCTCAGCCAATCCGCAGTCGTGTTGAACTTCCCCGTGATGTGGATGGCCCTTATGGATTGGATTCATCTCTCTGCCCAGCTGAACAGCAGCATTGTCTCCTCCTGGAGGGATCTTGAGTGGGAGCCGCCCTGGTGGTTTATGAATGCCATGGCCGTGGTGCTGCTTGTCCTTATCAGGAGGTGAGACCCTGCAATGTAGTTGGCAAAATGAAGGAGTGCTAGACGAACCACCCTCAGCTCCAACCTGTTGATATGCCATGTTTGTTCGTGGTCACGCCACCTGCCCTGGGCAGTCCCGAACCTGAAGTGAGCTCCACACCCCCGTGTACTCGTGTCTGTTGTTATAGTGGTCCTTTCCAGGTCTCTCGGGGGAGGGCCTTTCTAGGCGCCCTGGGTGGGACCACCAGCGCAGCAATTGTTTCACTTTGTCGGGCACCTTGAGACGGAGATGTTTATTGCTCATGATCTCCTCCTGGTAGGAGTGAAGGAAGGACTGTAGGGGCCTCAGATGGTATTTGGCCCACGCTACCATCTCCAGAGAGGAAATCATGCTTTCCAGAACCCATGTCAGGAACATCAGATCCACTGACCCCTTTCTCTGTAGACATGCCAGCAGCATCCGCATCTTGTCTACCCTCTCGTCTGAGAGGAAGACTTGGTCCTGGATGGTATCCAGTCGAACTCCCAGGTGTAGGATGGATGTAGGCGGATTCAGACAGCTCTTTTCTTTGTTTATTAAGAACCCATTGGTCTCTAGGCACTCTATTGTCAGAAGTAGGTCTGTCCTGCTCCGCTCTGCTGAGGGAGACCTCAGGAGAATGTCGTCTAGATATGCGTAAATGTGTACACCCTTCCTCTTCAGTTGAGAAACCAGCGCTGCTAGTATCTTTGTGAACACCTGGGTGATGAGGAGAACCCAAATGGGAGAGCTCAAAACTGGAAGTGCTGACCCTTGACCTCGAATCTCAGGTACCTCCCATGTGCCGGCTTTATGACTATATGAAGATAGGCTTCCTGAAGGTCTATCAAGGCTAGGAAGTTGATGGGTTGCAGGGCTGCTGTGATGGCGCTTAAAGTATCCATGTTAAATTTCTGGTACCTTACCCTTTGGTTGAGTCATTTGAAGATGAGTATGGTGCATTCTTCCCCATTCTTCTTTGGGACTTTGAAGAAGATAGAGTACACGCCAGACTGTCTCTGGGAAGGGGGAACCGGTTCTATCGCTCTTATATCCAGAAGGTGTTATATCGCGCCCAGGGTCTTGCCTGCCTTTTCCTCGCCCCTCGAAAGAGGTGAAGGGAGGATTCACTTCTTTGGAGGAGAGGTGTATTCTATCATGTGGCCTTCGGTTATGGTCTCGATCACCCACCAGTCCATGGTCGTCATTGTCCATTAACCTGCAAAGGACAGCAGCCTTCCCCCATGTATGTCTCCGATCCCTGTGGAGACACACACCCCAGTCATGCTTGGGGCTTAGGTTGCTTTTGGGCTGGGGGCGTTTGGGCTGGAAGTGGTCTTCTCCTCCTCTTCGACCTCGCTGCCATCTTGGCTTGCTTGGGCGGAAATCTCTTTTCCAATTTCCTCTGTGGTTTTGTGTGGCTGATCTGGGTCGAAAGGAGCTTTTGTTTGTGCTCTTTGTGGGTATCAACGGTAGGGCCTTCTTCTTCTCGGGATCTGTGGTAAGGACATTATCCATGGCCTCCCCGAACAGCTTCTTGCCCTGGAACCTGGCCCCTGTCTACCTTCCATGGGCGAAACCAGATTGAGCGACAGGCCACGACGTTTGTTGCCATGGCTCTGGCGTTTAGCTGGAAAGTATCCAGGGTCACGTCCGCTGAAAAGGCCGCTGTCAGGGCTAATTTCTTAAAACTGTCTTTCGTCCTTTTCTTCTTGACCCTCTGGGCCTGGTCGCTGGCCCATAAATATGTAGCTCTGCTGAAGCTGGATGCCGAAGCTGCAGCTTTTAGGGCCAGGGCAGAGGCCTCAAAGCTCTTTCTTAGGGCTATCTCCACCTTCCTATCTAGGGGGTCCTTTGGGAAGCCCTCCCCCTCAGAAGGGAGCGCAGCTGTCTTACAGAGGTCCGCTGCCCCTGCATCTACCTTAGGAAGGGACAAGAGGTCCTCCTGTGGGACTGGGATCGAGTAGAATTTATTAATAAATTTGTGCGGTCCCTTAAACCTGGCCGCATGCTCCCATTCCCCCTTGATAGTGTCCGCATAGAACTTGGCTAGTGGTAACTCTGGGGAAGGGGCAGCCCCTCTTGGGAAGGCTCTCTTCTTTTTGGAAAGGGTCTCGTGATGCTGTACTGGGGGGGGGTGGTAGAGAAATGGCCAGCTCCACTGCCACCTTGGCATGGAGTTTGCTGAATTGGTCAGGATCAAAGAGCCTTACCCCAGCTGGTAGGACTGATGTGGCAGCAGCTGTTACTGCGCCGTGATTCCATTCCACCATTTCGGAATTGCCTGTGCCACACTGTGGTTTTTCTGCTGACATTCCATTAATTCCACCGGCATTCTGCAAATTTGGAAACTATTGGAAAAATTGTGGAATTTTTGAAAACTGTCGGAAAACCGCTGTTCTGCTATTTTGTGGTGCTGACGGAATGGCGGAAGTAGTGGAAATGTCATGTTTCCACTATTTTGCGAAGCCTGTGGAAGTAGCGGAATGAAATTAGTGGAACTGCGGAAGTAGCAGAATGAAACTAGCGGAATGAAAACCTCTGCCATGCCATACTGCTAATTGCGGAAACGTTGTTTCCGGCGGAAATAGCTACCACTGCAACATTCTGCTACAGCCCTACCAGTCGGTTCCTCCCCTCCTCCCCTGACCTCTGAGTGGAGGTCGGATAGCTCCCCATCTTCCTTATCAAAAGGGAGGGACTCCACAGTAGAGGCCCGGCTCTTTCGACCTGAGCGAGCCTTCCTGCATTTTTTGTGATGGGAGGAGCTGGTCTTCTTAGCTCCTCTCCTTTTACAGCTGCCTGGTGTGTGGGAGGGGAGGAGGAAGATGATTTATATGAGGAAGAGAAGGACGAGGACGAAGAGGAGGCAGTGCCCCTGGGGGAGCCTGATGTTAATGACTCTTCTGATCTCCTCCTAGTGGGCGTGCCCCTCTGAGGGGGAGCAGCTTCTGAACTAGTATCTGGAGCCCCCTCATGGGGGCCTCCCGCTCTGTCCACTTATCGTGGGGGGGAGGAGCAGGCCGTTCCCTGATGGGATCCCCCACAAGGTGTGTGGTGGTTCGGGACCCCCCCGTTAATGATTCAAAGATGCGGGGGGAGGTGATCACCTGCTGGCCCAGCCATAGCAGGATAGCCTTGGGGACCTCCGCGGGGTGGTGCAGCCTGCTTCTCGCCTCTGGCTCCCCACTCTCACTCACCCCCTCCTGATGTTCTCCTAGGTCAAGGGTCACCACGGCATGTATCGGCACCGCAGTGCCTGGATTGCCTTCCTCCCTGTTGCCTTGGGGGAGGAGTGAGTCCACGTCCCAGTGGGACTGGCTCCCGGCTCGTGCCATCATGGCGGAGCATGGGAAAATGTGGTGGCCAGTCTGACGGACTGAGGGCCCTGCCACCCTCAACTCCTTGCAAGCTCCGAGGCTGATGCTGCGGAGGAGGGGCTCCGAACGAGGCTGCTCCCCCCTCAGTAGATGGGCCCCGAGGGTGCCAGAAGTAAGAGGGGGAGGGGGAAACACGGGGGAAGGGCCCCCCAATCCCCTGCCTGCCACTCAGTCCTGCCCCCCCAGCCAAGGAGGGGAAGGAGAGAAAGGAGCAGGCCCCAAAGAAAAAATAAACAAAACTGAAAATAAAAAGCCTAAAGCCTAAAGCCTATGCTCCCCGGGTGGGAGCCTTAGATCCTGCTTCCTACCCCTTTCAAGGCAGGAACAGAACTGGGCTATGTGATGGGCTGTGCCCTCGCTCAGGATGAGTCTGTCAATCAAGTTGATCCTGCCTATCCTGAAGGAGGAAGGGACACATCCCATCAGTGAAGACCATCTGTCCTGTGAGGAGGGGAGTATAACAGCTTCCAATTTACTTTCTCCATATTATTTATTTTGTAAATCTCAATTAATAATAGCCCCTTTCAGTGGTCTTTAAGGAGTCTTAACCTTTTCCACCTCTCCTCATAGGTAGAAATAGAAGTGATGGTGCTATGGCCATTTAATTAGATAATTTGATCACATTTCATTATCCAGTTACAGATTAGAGAAAGTCTTACATGGTGCTGCTTGAAAAAACTTTCTACTTTAAGTAGTGGCAGTACTCACAGACACGTGTTCAAATGAAAATTCATACCATGTTACTTAAACTCCTGTTTATTTGTAAACTTTACTCATTTGAACTGGTAAGTACATGAGGTGAAAGACCACATGGAAGAAACATTTCCAGATTCAAAAATATCCACTTTTGACTGCTCAATTCTCTTTTGTGAATGGCATACAGGATATTTTTGCTGCATAATGTCAAGTGGGGTTATATGGGGTTACAGTGATTCACTAGACACAACAAGACATAACCTTGTCTAAAATGACATAATGAAAATTGAAACAAGATTAGGTTTCTCTGCTGCAGGCCAAAAAGCTTTCTAGCATCTTTACAGCAATAGTTTCCACCCAGTAAATTAGTGGAGCACTGCACATAAAATAACTCCTAGGCATGGGCGAACGTGGTTTGGAAGTTCAGAGTTCGGCCCGAACTCGGCCTGTTCCGATGACCGAACGCGAGCCTGAACTCAAACCCAAACATACTGAACAGAACCGAACACCGAATGGCGAAATGGCCGAACAGTTCGGTCAGTTCGGATCGCGTTTGGGTGAGTTCAGTTGGCAAAAAGCAGTTCACTGTAAGGTGACAGGGAGGGGTAGTGCTAGTCACTGAAGAGCAGACTTCCAGGCACCAGGGGTGGAGAGACTTGCAAGAAACGAACTATCTGCCTCCCCCCTTCCCAACACCTTCTGAGCTAGTCACTGTTCCTGAACAGCAGGCGTTGAGTAGGATTATTAGATTGCTTTAAGTTTCATTTCAGTTTTGTACTGAAATGAAAATTAAACCTTAAACTGAAACCTTGTGTTTGTGATTCCCCCCCATCTCATATAGAGAGAGATAGAGAGATAGAGATATAGAGAGATAGAGAGATAGGTTAGGGATAGTAGTTGTAGGAGCTAGCTTAGTGATAGAGATAGTGTTAGTGATTTAGTTTTAGTGTTTGTAGGAGTAGGCCTGTGTACTTATTAGATAATCCATTTAGTTCATAGCCTTTAGAATAGTTAATAGCAGTTAGATTTAGTATATATATATATATATATATATATATATATATATATATATATATAATATTAAAAAAAACAACCATATAAAAACAAAAAAAAACAAATAAAAACCACAAGAAAACCATATAAAACCCACTAAAAAACCAAAAAACCATATAAAACACAAAAAACCCACCCATAACATTTCCCGAACGACCGAACCGAATGGCCGAACAGTTGAACAGAATGGCCGAACCTGAACCCGGAGAACTAACCGAACGGCCGAACCGAACGGACAAACCAAATGCAGCCGAACTGAACAGCTGAACCGAATGGCCGAACTGAACGCAGCCGAACAGAATGGCCGAACCCGAACCATGATCTGTTCGCCCATCCCTAATAACTCCCAATTAATTTAAATATGACTTATAGAACAGATTTTACTTTCATAATGATGGCAGTTCATATGGGCCTTTTCATCCTGTCAATATCACTCACTCTTTTCTCCTCTTGCTACTTTCCTCATATTTCTTTCAGCAGTCAGATTGTCCTTCAATTTCCAGTTAATTGTGTTGAATGCTAATGGATCCAAGGAGTCCCAATTCAGCAACAGAATTTTGGCTCGGTTTTGTAAGAGCTATCAGTTCACATACATGCATCCCCCATACAGAGTGTGTTACCCAGTTACAGCAGCTGTAGGTATAAAGGCAAGTGAAACATACTCATAGAAAATTATAAAGATAAGCATAGAATTGAGAAGTTTTCTTTAGGGGAAAAGGGGGGCAGGGAACCTAAACAACATATTTAAGGATTGTAAACTAGTGCCTAAAGGGCCAGGCTATAATAACTATCTCATATCTTGGGGACCGCCTCACCCTCCGCGCCTCAGCGTGATCCCTTCGGTCCACCGGGGGTGCCTTTCTGGAGGTCCCCCATGTAAAACGGGGTGCCACGATGGAGAGGGCGTTCTCAGTGGCTGGACTGCGTTTGTGGAATTCCCTCCCGGAGGAGGCTCACCTGACCCCGGGCCTGTTGGCCTTTCGACGTGTGTGCAAGACTTGGCTGTTCGCTCAGGCCTTCGGGGGGCGAGGGGCTGGTTTTAGAGATGCTTTTTTTATTTTTGTGGGTTTGGTTTATTATTGCTGTTGATTTTATTGCTGTTATTGGGTTTTATAATATTGTAAGCCGCCGGAGATGCCATAGGCATGAGGGGGCGGCTAATAAATTTAATGAAATAAATAAAATAAAATACATACATTATCTGAAGAGTGCAAAAAGTAGGATGGGAGTGGGATTGCTAATATGGTAAAAATAAAAATACTCAGAAGAAATTTGGTAAGGAAAGCTGGTTTGTGACAAGGAGGATGGGGGACTGGCAGTACAGCTGGCCTGCTCAGGAGTAGTGCCCCAGGAAGGCTGGCGAATAGGAGAGAGATGTGTGGCAGGTGGAGAAGTGGTGCATGGCGCTGCAGCAGGACACATACCCTGCAGTGGCTGGAGCAGAGCAGAGGTCAGCAGCATGAAGTCATCAAGGTTTAAAAGGGACCTGGGTCAGCAGGAGGCAAAGGGGGAGCTCCTGGGACACTGGCACAGAGGATGAAGAGCTGGTTGGTGACCAGAAGGTGGATGTGAATGAAGGAGAACTGCTCGAGGTCCACCGAGTCTTCTGGGGAGCCATATTGAAGAGGGCATTCTCAATGGCCACACCACGGCTATGGAATTCCCTTCTGGTGGAGGCCTGGTTGGCCCCGGATCTCCCCTCCTTTTGAAGGAGGGGAGATGACTTTTCAGGTCATGGTGAATTACACAAAAATACAATAACTCAGATCCAGTTTTTACTCTTTTGTTTTCCTATTTTCAGGAACCCTTGTTTCCCCAGGGAAACAAATTCTCTATTGTCCAGGCAGCTGAAAATTGCTTACAAATACCCCCTATTCTCCCTAGCATGTATCTGAACTGTTAAATTGCATGCAAGGGGCTATTTGTGCTTTCATGAAAATTAGAGCTGGCTCTAGCCTCTGCATGCAAATTAATGGTCTGGATGCATCTGGAGGAGCAGTTTAGAAGGGGCCTGGGCTTGCAGGCCAGGGGGGAGCTCCTAGAATGATGGCGCAGAGGGTGGAGAGCTGATCAGTGACCAGAAGGAGGATGCATGAGTGGAAGAAGTACCATGGAGTGGAATATACCCCTTTGTCGCCCCACCCCCTCTGTCCAAGGGTGTAAAAACTTGGGACCATGGGGACTAAGGGGACTGGAAAAAGGTTAGAGATGGTAGTATGCCCCCCAGGGACGATGGGGCAAGGCCATCAGGGAACAGGAGAGTGCTTGTCACCTTGGGCCTTCTGCCATACAGGAACTGGCCTGACCATCTGGCAGGTTGCCGGGGACAAAGCACTCAAAAATGCACAATAGGCAATGGTTCTGCATGATAAATTACAGTAGGAGAACGTTTTTCTTTAATTTCTGTTATTTGGACCAGGGGCTAGGAAACTCTGGCCCATGGACCAAATCTGGTATTTAGCTTTTTTTTATTCAGTCACTTTCCAGTTCCGGGATATGATCCAGTCCCTACCCCCAAAGACTGAAAGGATGAGCTCAGAGAAGGAAACAAGAGATGAGGGAATGCACACACAGTTAGAGGACAGATCCATGGCATGAATCCATGATCTCAGGGCCGGCCCGAGGCATGTGCCACCGGTGCCCAGGCACATGGCCCCTCAGCAGCCTCCGAAGGAGGAGCCCTGCACCTCGAAGATGGAGTCGGACCCCGCAGTTTAAATTTCCCCCCCACCCCCATTGGTAGCAAAGCCCCGGTGGTCACCTGTCCCGGCTTGGTTTCCCCCCCCCCCCCCCCC
>QEPC01005074.1:780793-796688 GCA_003113815.1 Sphenodon punctatus | reverse complement strand
AATCACAAACAGAAGAGGAGTCTGTAGTGAAATACATACATACTCAATGAGTCTGTACAGTGAAATGCATAACACAAGGTTTCAGTTCAAGGTTTAAGTTTCATTTCAGTACAAAACTGAAATGAAACTTAAAGCAATCTAAAAATCCTACTCAACGCCTGCTGTTCAGGAACAGTGACTAGCTCAGAAGGTGTTGGGAAGGGGGGGCAGATAATTAGTTTCATTTCTTGCAACCGTCTCTCCACCCCTGGTGCCTGGAAGTCTGCTCCTCAGTGACTACACCTCCCTGTCATGTTTGACCTTCCAGTGAACCTTTTTTTGCCACCCAAACTCATCAGAACGCGATCCGAACTTACAGAACTGTTCAGTCATTTTGCCGTTCGGTGTTCGGATTGTTTGGTTTGTTTGCGTTCGTGTTCGTGTTCGGTCATCTGAACAGTTCGCGTTCGGGCCGAACTCCGAACTTCCAAACTGTGTTCGCCCATCCCTACTGGACACTGTGGGACACTTCTGATGCTGCTCGGGGATGGGGCTCCAAGGAACCAACAGGGACTTCTTCCAAGCTGATTCCCCACAGCCAAGCTTCTCCCAAGCTTCTCCTGAACCCTAGGTACTGCCGCTTGTGCCCCTACCACCAGCGCAGTAGTGCAGGCAAAAAGACCAGGAGGCTCACTGCCATCCAGCAGCTGGACTAAAAACAACCATGGCTTTTGATGGTACCACTGGGGTACAGGTAGATATCAGGGTTGTGTTGCACAACTTTAGCCAAACAGAAGTCTGGGCTCTACATCTTGCTTTTGAGAAAAGAACTACTGCTATTTCTAGTGAGATATTATTATTTCACAATGATAGCCTACCCTATCACAATGGCTGAGGACAGCTGCCAACAAATAAAAACAATGTATTAAAAGAAAAATAAATAAATAAATCACATGTATAAAACCCTCCCACCAACACTCAAAGGCAAAGGCAACATTAAATAAATAAATAAATAGAATAAAATACAACCATAATCACTTCAGACTCCTACTCCCAACAATTACAATTACAATTATTAATAGTTAGGCAAACCCTTTCCTCCCTACCCCCAGCCACTCCCAGCCACTTACTTGGAAAAGTAGGGGGGGAAATCCAACCTCCCCAAAAGAAGAATGGAGCAGAAATGTCACAGTTTCTATAGGCAATAGAGACAAAGAAGTACAGTGATATTTTCCTGCATTGGAGGGGCCTTCTTTGGAGAAAACACGGTTCTAGGTTCTAGGTCTGGCTACAATCCTACCATAATGGTGGCCTGTGGTAGTGCACGTTTGGGGTAGCAAAACCTTGGGTACAAGGCTATTGCCCACAAACTAACACCCCCAGGTGGCAGCTGCCCAAGCCCAGTTTTACACCATGCCATTTCCCCTGAAGGCATTAAAGCAAAGTTCTACCCAGCCCATCGTTGTCTGTAGCCAACCATATCAAATCCAAGTCCAGCACAACTGGACTGTCCTGGACTCAGCCTGGCCTGCTTAAGTTTCACACGGGGTGTCTCTGATTTCCACAGAGCGACATGACATGACACTCCATTGAGAGCAGAGCCTGCCACAAAGGGTTAGGGGCAAAGTGGTTTTCCCACACGTTTCTCATGTGACCCTGCCACTTTCAGAGCATTGTGATTGCATGACCTTCCCACTCCCTTCTGAAATAGTCATGCCCCCCCAAAGAACTTTGGTAGTGCCCAGATAAGCCTGAGTCCAAGGAGCAGAGTCTGAAAACATCTTCAAACTGATCAAAATCCAATGGGACCAGTCTGGCTGTAGGCCTGTACTCCCTATACAACCTAAGGCCGCAGTTAGACGATCCTGCTCACAAGCGGGATTGTTCAGTGCCGGCATCTTCCCATCGACTTCCTCTGAACGCCATGTCTGATGATCAGAAGAGCATCAGACACGGCGTCCAGTGTTTGTGCGCATGCGAACCCTTCTGCGCGTGGGCACTTGCCCAAAGAACCCAGAAGTGCGGCGTAAAGCTGGCACTTCAGGGATCCACGTCGGAGGGGGCAGGCTTGCCTGCCCAGTCTGACGCGGGGGAAGATGCAGCTGCAAAGTTTAAACAAGCGCCAAGAAATGCGGCTGATCAAAGGATCAGCCGCGTTTCTTGTCTCGTTTAAAAGCGCCCTTAGTCTGGCCAGCATGCTCCTATGCTGTTATGTGAAGAAAAGAACCACAGGAAGTGTTACCTGGCAAAGACCTTCACTTTAAACAAAAGAGTATCATCCTAACAGCAGCCTTGTAGAGCCCTGATTTCCAACCTGTAGCTCAGGGACAACATGTTGCCTTTCTCATGAGGCCCTTCCCTGGTCAAGGAGAAAGGTATGGAGTTTCTACTTTCCTGCACTGCTGCCATCAGAGAGTAGTCAGCCAGCCTCATAAAAGGTCAGTACGAAGACCAAGGCAAAGGAGACAGGCCCAGAGTGTGGGGGGAGCAGTGTCAAGGGCAGGTTGTGTGGTATTGCCAAGGAAAAACAGCAGCCCACCATGGAGCACATAGTCACAGCTACTTCCAACAAGGGCCTCATGCTGCCCCTCTGATGCTTGCAGAGGGGAAGTGTGACTAGGAGTGGCAACAGAAGGGTGGCTAGGGCTACTGTGAAATTCCATGTACTTCTCACCTCTTATGAGCTGATCACTATTGGCATGGCTATTCTGGGCTCCATCGACTGGGCCTGTCTCACAGTGAATGAAGCTCACCAACTCAAGAACCACCAGTTAAAGGTAGGTAGTGGGTATCAGGTGATAGCAAGATATGAGGCAAATGAATTGTCTCCAAGATAGATAAGATCCACCTCAACCTGCTTCCTGCTCCTCTCCTCTTCCTACTCCCTCCCCTCTCCTTCCTCCCCCTCCTTCTGTCCTGTCCTCCTTCCCTCCCGCCTCCTTTGAGGAAATCTCCTTCCTGCTCTCCTTCGCCAACCCTTCCACTTGCCCCCTTGACTCCATCCCCTCTTGCCTCCTGACTTCCATTGCTTCCACTATTGCCCCTTCCCTCTTGCACATCATCAACCTCTCCCTCTCTACTGGATCCTTCCCCATCACCTTAAAGCACACCACTGTCTCTCCTATCCTCAACAAATTCACACTTGACCCCTCTGACCCTTCTAGCTACCATCCTGTCTCACTCCTTCCTTTTGCTTCCAAGCTTCTTGAACGTGTTGTCTACTCCCGTTGCCTCAACTTCCTCTCTGCCAACTCCTCCCTTGACCCGCTCCAATCTGACTTCCACCCCCTTCACTCTACTGAAACTGCTCTCACTAAGATCACCAATGATCTTCTTGTGCTAAATCTAATCACCTCTACTCCATTTTTGTCCTCCTTGACCTCGCTGCTGCCTTCAATACGGTTGACCACTCTCTCTTGCTGGAGAGTTCCTCTTCCTTCATCTCCCCCACCCCTCACTGTCTCTCAGATTGTAAGCCCTGGGGCAGGGACCGTGTCTATTTTATTACTTTGTAAAGTTTGTAAAGTGTCAGGTACATTGCTTGTGCTGTATAAATGCTTGCTAATAATACCTACCCCCACACCATCTCAGAGTGGCAGCAGTGGTGGAGTGGCCTGGTTCTCCCTTGCCCTAACCCACCCCTGTGTGTGTGTTCCTCTGCTAACTAAATTAATTGAAAAGAGTCCACTAATATGATTGCTTTTAAAAATATATACATGGTCTTTACAAAAAGAAGCATCAATTTTCCTGGCATTTATTTCCCAAAGTTAGATATCTATAGTACTGTATCTGGTATCACTGTGTGCAGGAATGTTGGGAGTTTAGAATTCTAAAACAGTTTAGAATCAGTACTGTTACCTTAGTTACCCTAGTCACCAAAATGGCGTACAGCATAGAACAGGTACCACATAGAAAAACATAGAATGGTTGCTTCTTTTTGTAAAGACCCTGTGCTTTCCAGCCATGTCAAAGTTAGGCAAGATGAGGTGGTTTAAAATTTGCACAAATATATATTTACAGATTGTATTCATTTTATTTATTTATTTATGATGCCCCCTCCTGCTACAAGAATCTCAGCACAGTTAACATTTTAAAACATATAATAAAATTAATTAAAATCAACATTTCCCAGGATTAACCCCCCCCAAACAATAAAACCCCACCCTAACCCAACCCATCTCCCTCGGCAAAGACCCAGAGGAACAGCCAGGTCTTACACTTTTTATGGAAAGAGGGAAGGTCAGTGGCCAGGCGGACCTCCGATGGGAGGGAGTTCCACAGCTGTGGTGCAGCCACTGAGAATGCCGTCCTCATTGTCGACAGCTGGGAAACCCAGGGGGACCTCAAGATGGGTGCCTTGACCAACTGCAGAGGTTGATCCCGAAACCAGAGGGTGAGGTGGTCCTGCAGGTATGCACATAAATTTGTGGCTCCCCCTAAATCTGGAATTTAGAAAGTGGGCTTGTGACTGCAAAAAGTGCTGTAGAGCTTCAGCCTGCAACCTTCCCCAGTAACATTCTGAAACATTAGACAAAAATGTCACATGTGGTTCCAAACTTGCATAAACATGATCTAAAGCCAAGTTGCAAATAAGGCGTATTCAGTACACAACACCAGTCTCAGAATGAACGATGAGCAAACATCCTATTATTTACCACAAGCGAAATACAATGCCTTGATTTGGCATAATGT
Organism: Sphenodon punctatus; assembly: GCA_003113815.1. Taxonomy (NCBI): domain Eukaryota; kingdom Metazoa; phylum Chordata; class Lepidosauria; order Sphenodontia; family Sphenodontidae; genus Sphenodon; species Sphenodon punctatus. The sequence continues at coordinate 792,017 of QEPC01005074.1, read as the reverse complement.
GTCAGATATTTTTCTTGAATATTGTTACATATGTTTGTTTTGGATTTCTGCCAAGGTTTAGGGAATTGTTTGAGTATCTTTTTATGTATTTCTTGTCTAAACTCAATGGACGAATTGCAGGGTGCCTGAGGTTACTTTTAAATAGCCCTTTCATTGCCCATTATTGGGAGTTCTAGCCTGTGGAAAGCCAAAACAAACTGTGCTCAAATTATGGCTATACCGGTGGGAGATAAACTTCTGAATGTTAATTTGTTGTAAATGTGCAGTGGTAATTACTATTACCTGAAATCACACATGCTTACAACAAGGGGTATTTTCATGTTACGAGATCACAGTCAACCACAGTGAACCACGGTCAACCCCGCGGCGGGTCCAAAGCGCCCTGAACATCTGTTCCGCTGGCACCAGATGTTCACCACAGTCAATCACCACCAAGGGTCAAAATCAACCATGCTTCCAGAGCTCCGGCCCGGACCATCTCCGAAAGCATGGCCAAAGCGATTCCCAATGGAAAAAAAAAAAAAAAGTAACGTCTGAACGGCAACCACCAGCCAGAAGCAAGCAAAATGACTCCCAGCTGTGGACAATGCACACAGTGTCACTGAGAAGAAACGAGCAACAACACAGGTTGGGGAGGGAGATTTAAAGGGCACACAGCGGCAGGGGGACGTGCGGGATGGAGCGAGGTGGAAGGGAGAGGAGTGAGAGAGAGAGCAAGGGAGGAGGAGGAGGAGGAGGTGGTGGAGGCGCAAGCGGAGGAGGAGGTGGTCGTGCTGCACCTGGAGGCAGTGGAGTGACAGCAGCAGCAGCAGCCGGGACAGGTTGACCCGGCACCTGTTGCCAGCCCGGGGGACAAGGCACAGGCAACGAGGCACCCCGGAAATGAGTAAGGGGCCCGAGGCGGGGGCAGCAGCATAGGGGCTCCAAGGCGGGTGGGTGAGCTGGCAGGGGGGGAAAGGGGAGGGACTCGGACCCGTGGCAACCCGGTAACCAACCCCCCCATGACCCGCAGACATGGAAATGGGCCCGGGAGCCCAAGCCCCTGGAGGAGAAGGCCAGAGGGCAGGAGGAGGAGCAGGAGCAGGAGGAGGAGGGGGAAGACCATGACCTGGAGGGCACCCACGGGAGATGGCCGTACCATCGAGAGGGCAATGGGGGCACAGGGAAACCCAGAAATTAATCCGGATTTGGGGGACCCTGCAGCAACAGCTGGAGCTGGCGGCCAACCAACGCAATGAGCACATCTTCAAGGAGATTGTGAGGGAAATGGATGTGGCAGGGCATCACAGAACAGTGGCCCAGTGCCGGTCGAAGGCCAAGGGGCTGAAGAGGGGGTACAAGGCCATCAAAGACAACAACCAGCAGTCTGGCCACAGAACCCGAATCACTCCCTACTATGATGCCCTCGACCGCAAACTACACGTGAAGGGGCCCATAGTCGCCCCGCGCCTCATGGGGAGCGCAGTGGTCCAGGGCAGGGAATGGGTCGAGGTACCCCTGCCCCTCACCATCCCCAGGGAAGACACCAGCTCCAGGAGCTTTGTCCCCCAAGAGAAACACCCCAGGACCTCATGAACCAGCAGGCCCCCTTCATGTGCGAGCCCCCAGAGCCCCCGGCTGAGGTCCAAAGCAGGAGGATCCGAGGCCGGCACCCTGGTCACCATCAGCCACCATCCTGATGCATGGCATGGGATGGGGGCAGGAGACTGGGGCGGCTAACCATCCCCTACCATGCTCCCCAACAGGGCGACCCACCGGGGACCAGCAAGGCAGACCCATGCCCCTGGACCAACGGATGAGGGAGCACCAGGCACAGGTATGGAGCTGCAGGGAGGAGCAGGCGGAGGACATTTTCTGCTCCATCACAGAGCAGGGTGAGCAGATGATCTAGGCCATCGACCGCATGAAGGCAGCCACCGAAAGGGCCGTGCAGCTGGCGGAGGCCAGGGACTGGAGGCTCCAGGCAGAGGTCCACCTTCAAAGGAGGCAGGAGCGCTGGGAGCACAGCAGGCAGGTGGAGGCATTCGGGCAGCTGGAACAGGCCATAGACTGGATGGTCAGGGAACACTCAGCAAAGATGGACCGGTCCCATGACATAGGCACCTCACTGCTCCTACACGTGGGTACTATGAGTGCCTATGTCATGGCAGCCACCCCACCGGGCAACCTACCTTCCCCAGCCCCGATGCCGGGCCCCTCGGCGCCCCCACCGTCCCCACCACTGCCCCAGACGCTGGCGCGCTCAATGTGGCAGCGTTTCCGCCTACCAGTCCCTGTAGGCCTCCAGAAGGAGCAGCTGTCCAGGGAACCCCTCCGGCCCCAGGCCCACCTGCCCTCCCACCACAGCCCAACCCTAAGGACACTGAGGCTTCCCAGGACACCGATGGGGACACAGACAGTGGGGGGGAAGGGAGCTCCAACATCTCTACGATGCCCATCAGGTGGCCTGGGGGGAAGTGGGAATGGGGGGAAGGGGGAGGGTGGTGTGAGGGGGGGACAGTCTGGGGGGTGAGGAGAGGGTGAGGTGGCGGGAGCACGTGTTGAAGGCTGAAACAATAAATGCATGGGAACCACAGTTGCCTCCGTGTGTCTGTTAGTGGGCCTGGGGTCAGGGGTGCAGAGGTGGATTGGGGTGCAGCCAGGGTGCTGCTGGGGCCCCCGGAGTCGTGGGGTGTGTGTGCGTGGCCTCTGCCCTTGGCCTCCCTTCTGATCCGCCTCACCAGGGCAGCATGGATGCGCTTTGCATATTGGTACTCCCACAGGTTCTCTGCATTCACATAGAGGGGCATGGGGCCAGGAGGGCACCGGGGCATGGGGTAGTCAAGGGCAGCCCCCTTGTTCTCGCACACATTGTGCAGCACATAGCAGGCTCCGATCACGATGGAAGAGGTCTCCACCGTGTAGTCTAGGAGGCCACCTAGGCTCCTCCAGTGCTGCTGGAGGGCCCCGAAGGCCCTCTCGACCACGGTCCTGCTTTCACACAATCGAGTATTGAAGAGCACCTGCACAGGGTTCCTGGCAACCAGGTATGCCTTCATCAGCCAGCGGGTAAGTGGGTAGGCTGGATCTCCCAGGATGCAGGGGGGCATCATCAACCTTTCAATCTGGGTCATCCCTATGTCTGCGAAGTCTCCGTGGTACATCCGGGCATAGAAGAGAGAGATGGTCATGATCCGGGCATCGTGGCTGCAACCAGAGTGGCCTGTGTAAATGCCTATGAACTGGCCCCGGTGGTCCACGACCACCTGCAGCTGCAGGGAGTGGTACCTATGTCAGTTTACATATTCCGAGGCCTCCCCAGCGGATGGGCACAGGAGCTCTATGTGGGTGCCATCCACGGTGCCGATGCAGTTGGGGAATCCCCCAGCCACAAAGCCGGCCATCACGGCCTACTGGTCCACCAGCTGGATCGCTCGCTCCAGGAGCACGCCCGCCACTACCTCACAGACGTCCCACAGGATCCCAGCGACGGTGCTCACCCCAATGCTGAAGTGCTACAAGACAGAGCAGCAGGAGTCGGGTGTTGCAAGGGTCCAGACCCCAATGACCACCCTCTGGACCATGGGTATGGGGGCCCACATGTGGGTGGCCTGCCGCTCCAGTCAGGGTGTTAACAGCTCCGCGAGTTGCAGGAGGATGCGCATATCCATCCAAAAGTGTGATCTCCAGGCAGCCTCATCCCATTGGGATAGGGCCCTGGCCCACCACCCCTGTGCCCGCTCCGTGACACATACCCACCGGTTAATGGGCATTGCAAGCAGGGCAGCATGCCCCATGGTCTCCCTCCGCCACTGGAGCCGGCTGGCCACCTTGCTGAGCACAGCAGGTCCATGTGCGAGTTGTACCACTCAGCGCACATGGCTAGGTGCATCCTGTAGGTGCCTAACCGGCCCAGCTCCACAGTGACCGGTGCCCCGGGTGGGTTGGTGCCACACCTGTTGTAGGTTGGGACCGGTGTTGCCCCGCCCCCCATTTGCACCCTGCCAACCGGGCTCAGGGCCCCGCAGCCCCCTGGCCGCCCCCATGACCAGCAGGCCCGGCTCCTGCAGGGTGAGCAGGCCGGGGAGGATGTGGGCAGCCCCATGTGTGCACATGCCTTCCCGGCAGGGGGCATGGCACTTAGTTCTGCCCTCGGCCAGGCGTGTGCGGGCAGCAGCTGCAATCCTGCTGTCATCACCTCCCACCTCTCTTTGTCGACTGCCTGCTGTCCCGGGCACCCTGATTACTGTGTAGGCTGCCCTGTCAATGTGTTCTGTTCCAGCAGCTGGGCTGGGTCTGCACCCCACGCCTTGCTCTGTATCCATACAATGTTGTGGCCTGTGGCCTTATCGCTTGGCCTTGGAGCTCCCCGACTTCCTCTCCCATCCCTCCGGGGATTGTGGGGGCCCCTTTCATTGTGTTTAGTATCAGGTGCTTGCAGAACCATGGCTGGTTGCACTTCCCCCAGGCTCGCGGGCCCTAGCACCCCGGGCACCTGGCGTAGCTGGACCTTCCGCGAGACCATGGCCCTGTGTGACTTGTGGCATTCTCCGACCGTCCCACTGCTCCTGAGCTGCCTGGACAGCCTCATAGGTGCCTACGAGAGTATGAGCTCCGGGCTGCGGTACTATGGCCATGTGGTGAGTGTCCGCAATTGCCGGCTGCATGCGGAAGCGCTGGGCCTATGTCCCTTTCCCGATGGGTGCATCCCGGAGATCAGGTGCTCGCATGTGGGGTGGTCAGCTGCAGAGACCGTGTCTGTCCTCTCTGTGCGGCTGGCTACATGGCCTCTCTGGCGGAGGGGGACCCTGCCCTGGCTGTGTCTTTCTTTGGCTGTGTTCATGGGGCCCGAGGTTACCAGCGGTCCCGCGGGGCGATCTATCACCGCCTGTTGGAGCTGGGTCACCTTCCATGTCCCCCACCTGCGGACTATGCCTTGTTGGAGCCCTCTGAAGCGGAGGTTGCAGCGCTGGCCAGTGTGTGGTCCTGATCCGATGTGCAGGTGGGACCCTCCACCCAGGATCCCTTCAAGGCTTACTACCTGGTTGCCCACCACATGTCTGAGCTGGGCTTCCATCGGGGCATGCTTCATTGGCCGCACTTTGTGCACCTGGTGGACCACCCAGCCCTGGGCCCCTTCCTGGCCCCTTGAAGCTGTCTATGAGCCCCCCGTGCCTTCTGGGCCCTGGATGCTAGCCCTGGTGTGGGCTCCCACCTCCACCCTGGCGCTGTGGGTCGCTGCCCCTTCCCTTCCTGATGTTCTTGGCTTGCTGCTGTGCTGACTGTTTCTTGGGGTTCCGCTTCCCTGCCTGTGGCTCTGGGTCCCATCCGCGGGCCCCCCTGCCCACCTCTGCAACTGGTGTTCCCCTCCATTACTGCCTTCTCCTGCGGCTGTGTCCTGAACTGTGTGCCAGCCCCCGGCAGCCCGAGTGCCGCTATCCTTCATGCTCTGGCCTTGCTCCGTTCTGTGCCTGCCCCTCCCCCCCGGGTGCCTGTGTGACTGTGGGGTTCTGAGGCCACTGGACTGGGACTTTGGACGCCCTCCCGGGGGTGTGTTGTTATTTCTGGACTGGATGCCCTGCTTCTCGTCTCTGGCTCACCCCTTGCCATCCATTGCACCCTAGTCGTTGTGTGGGATCCCTGGCAGCCTCCTGGACCAGTCCCAGGGCACTCCCCAGTCCGTGTGGCTTCCCCTGTGACTGTGCTGTGCCCCTGGGGTTCCCCCCGTTCTGGAACTGCCTGTGTTGCTATGGGGGTGCCTGTGCAAGCTGTGCTGTTGTGGGGGTTCAGCTTGCCGTTCTCCTTGTCCTGCCCTGGCCCCTGGGCCACCCCCCCTGCTCCCTGTCCCCACCCCCCTTGTGCCCGTTGTACCATGTGTGTTGTCTGTCCCGCCGTGTCCTCCCTTCCCTTCCTTTCCCGTGTGGGTGTGCGCGCGCCCAGGCGTGTGTTTGTGCTGTGTGTTCCACTGTGACCTCGTTTTCCCTGTGCCTGTTGTGTGCGCTGCCCCAGTGACTCTTCTCCCTCTTCACCCTCCTTTCCCATTTCCCTTGTGTGGGTGTTCCCTGTGGGTCCTTTTGACTTCATTTGCCCTCTTTCAGCCATGTCTGCCTCCCGCCCCTCCCCAGTGCCTTCTGGGTGTTTTGACCATGGCCGGGGATTGGCATCATGTCTGTTGCGCTGCCCCGGGCTGTGATCTGTTGGCCCAGTTCCTTGCTGTGGTCCCGGTCCCGTCACATCTGTTCTGGGCCTTCTTTGACCATGGGGGGTGGTTGGGCATCTCGCCACTGCTGGGAATCCATTGTGGTGATTCAGGACCGCATAATGTCTGAAATCACCCAAGTACTCAATGCATTTACAAGACGCTCAAGGTTCATGAGTTTCTGCAGGTGGAGGAAGGCAGCTGCTGCCAGAGGAGGAGAAGGGGCAAGATACTTTTCTGCCAGGGCCTGCCCTGTCCCCACCGCTGGCCCTCTGGCCTCATAAGGACTCTCGCCCCTGCAAGCAAAGTAAGGCAGTGGCTGCTGGAGGGGCAGGATTCTTTTTCCACCTGGGGCTGCCCTGCCCCCACCCGTGGACCTCTGGACTCATAAGCACTACGGCCCTTTCCAAAGGCCGGTTGGCAGCTGGAAACCTTGGGTTGAGGTAGACCAGGGCTGGGCCTGTTCTATTTTATTTTTTGATTTAATGGTTTTTAGGGGATATGGAATGGGGGGATTTTGGTGGGAGAGGCCAAGGGTGGGGTCAGGGGGTGTTATTGGCATGGAGGGTTGGGGGTGAGAGGGAAGGTATGGACATGTGGAATTGGGAGTGGGGTGTCTGTTTTCATGGCAACACCCCCACCACCACCAGTGTGAGGGGTACGGTCAGGGGAGAAGGATTGTGCCATGATCCTCTCGTGAGAGGGGGCTATGGACATGGAGAACTGGCTGTGGGCGGAAGTGCCAGAATCTCAATGATATGGGGGAGCATGGGTATGGGGGCAGGGTGGTTTCTCGGCCTGCCTTCTTGGCCAACTTTCTCTGGAGATGTCAGGTGCGAGGGTGCCCACCAGCTTCTTGTGGGGCTGGGGGAGGGAGGATCTCCTTGGGAGGTAGTTGTTGGAGCAGCTGCTGAACCAACTGGGGTCGTATTGGGCATGGGGAGGTATGGCAGGGGGGGGAGGAAAAGTTATCATGGGTACAGGGGTAGACACTTGGCGTCTGTTCCCCTGTCCTCATCTCCCACCATCTCAGGATATTTGGAGGTTGAGGTCAGTGGAGGCTCTGATCTGTCATTGATGCTTGCTGTTTCATGCAAGGTCACTGGTGAATAAAATAACTACCATCCATGATCTTATTCAGGATGAGGCCACTGACATCATATGCATTACGGAAACCTGACTGGATGAGGCTTCTGGGTCTGTGTTGGCCCAGATGGTGTCATCTCAGCATCAGCTCCCGACTGGAGGACAGGGGGGTGAGGGAGTGGATTGGTGGTATTCTGTAAAGTCAATTTGGTCTACTGAAGGTATTCGGTGTTTGACTTGCCCAGCATCAGATGTGACCATCTTGTTTTCAAGGCCTGGAATATATTCGGGATTCTGCTGGTGTACTAACCACCACGCTGCACAGCACACTCCCTGACAGCTCTCTCTATATTTTTTTTTTAACTTCTTCAGGCTATGGCGAAAGCTTGAACCGTAATAAACTTAAACTAAACTAGACTGCTCTAGTTGAGCTCGTCTCAGAGGTGGTGTTAAGATCACCCAGACTTATCTTGGGTGGCTTCAACATACGCGCTAAGCCCAGCCTTTCAGGGGCAGAACAGAATTTCATGGATGCCCTGACAACCATGAGCCTATCCCAAATAATATCTGGCCTGACACGCGGCTGGACACATGTTAGATTTAATTTTTTACACCAGCCTGGAAATGGGAGTTCTGATTATTGGGGTGTGTGTGTGTCATAACAACACAATTATCATCATTTGATCATTACCTTGTGAGTGCCCAGATACTTCCTTCCTTTGCCCCCACCAGCATGGTGGACCAATTAGGATGCTTTGTCTCTGGAAACCCAAAAGGACCCAATAACTCTCTGTGGAATTTACTCTCTGACCTTGATGGCCTCTCTGTTGATGGCCTGGTCAATTTGTGGTACAATATGTTAACTTGGACCAAAGACACAGGGTGATTTCAGACGATACGGGGCCCTTTGGCCCCGTACCGGAACCACCGGCTTCGTTCCCCGCCGGGGTCACCCCGTAACGGCACAACAGACGTGCCGGGGGGATCCCTGTGGGGAAAGTGGGAGGGGCCGGGGCCGCGCAGCGCAACGTGTGGCCGCACGGCCCCGCCCCCTCCATGCACCCCACCGCCCGCCCTCCGAGTAGACGGGTGGGCGGCGGGGCCATTGCGGGTGCCGCGTCGGGCCGGAAGTGCCGTGGCCCGGGATCCCGCCGCGGATCCCGGGCCATGGCGCGCGGCCAGACGTGACTTTTCGTTGGTCCCGGCCCGGGTACTGTTTGACCACGCTTCCTGGGACCTTCCCCCGGCTAGCCCGGGAAGCGTGGTTCAAACGGACCCCATGTGGGGATTCACCGTGGCGAACATCTGGCGCGCCGCGAACAGACGTTCGAGACCCGGTGACCACAGGTGGGGATTCACCGTGGTTCACCGTGATCTCGTAACGTCTGAAGACACCCACAGTTACACCTAGGCAACCATTCTCTCTTCTGCAGCATCACAGGTCTCCTTGGTATATGAAAGTTCTGAGACTGATAAAGCAGGAGGGAAAGACAGTCAGAGTGCAGGTAGCGCTCAACTTATGCCAAAGCCAACCGACTGTAGCATAAATAGTTTTTGAAGGACTATGCCGTGGCAGTAGGCTTGAAAAAAGAAATCTTGGCAAGTGCTGCTTCCATTGGAAGAAGGGTTTTCACCGAGATTTCTGTGACACAGAAATGTACTGGCTTTCTTGCTGTTTTTGCCATTTTTCATTATTTTTCGCAAATTGAACGGGGCTGCCATAGGCCCGTCCCAAGCCCCATGTTTGCCCCACAGTCACCCCTGAGGGCTATGGAGACTAAACATTATTAATTCTTAATTAGCAATTGTCAATTGTCTTGTCAATTATTAATTGTCAATTGTCAATTATTAATTAATAAGCATTATTAATCAATAAGCATTATTATCCATCAATCAGTAATTATTAATTATTAATTATTAATTATTAATATAGTGTACACACTGTACCTGGCACTGTACAGTCAGTAGTTACAGACAAGTCCCTACCCTGAACGGCTTACAATCTAGGGCTGTTTTCAGACGAGCGCGGCGGCACCCGTGCTTGTTTCTCAAAAGAGCCGGCAGTCCGTTCCACACGTGACGCTGCTGTCGAATACGCACATGCGCGGGTGATGCGCATCCATTTCCGGCCGCCAACTGACCGGGTCGGCGATCGAGGCTGGTCATACGCGACCGGAAATGGAAGCGCATTGCCTGCGCATGCACATATTCGGCGGCAGCGTCATGTGTGGAATGGACTGCCAGCTCTTTTGAAAACAAGTGTGGGCACCGCCGCGCTCATCTAAAAACGGCCTAAGAGACAAGGAAGGGGGAGAAGTGAGAGAGGTGAACATCAGGAGAGACAAGGAAGGTTACATTCAAGAGTTCGATAAGATGTAGTTGCACGTACTTAACTTAGTTACAGGGCAGAGATTCTGAGGGAGTGAGGGAGGGAGGAGGAGGATGCAATTTCATTCATGACAAGCCAGGAAAGCCTGACAGAAAATGTAGGCCTTCAGGAGGGATGTGAAAGTTGGGAGGGAGCAGAACAAATGTATCCAGGGAGGAAGTTGTAGTTCTTGGGGGGAAGCAAGAGAGAAGGGGTGAAGACATTTAGAAGAGCAGGGGAGTTGCAAGCAGGCAAGGGTGGGAGCAGAGGAGGAGTGAAGCAGGCTACTGTTCTTCGTTTCAGCTTGGGGACCTGTAACTTTGGTAGGATTTCATTTCTTGCCTCACATTCTTCAATTTCTTTTTAGTTTACAAGCTCAGAATCTTACCGGTCACACAGTCTATTTGTTGGAAAGATGCCCTGCATTATCTCCTTTGAAAAAATTCCTGCAGTGCTATACAGAACATCTGATGAAGCCTGGAATAATAGTTCTCAAACTTTTAAGACATTTAAAAACTTTTAAAACTTTTAAAAACCTGCCAGCTACGCACTGGAAAGTGCTGGAAATTACAATAAAATTGCTGTAAAACTATGTAAAATTCCAGAAAGTGATGAAAAGTCCCAAAAAGTGACTAAAAGTCTCAGAAAGATGGAAATTATGAAAAACCCCGGAAAGTGATGAAAAGTCCCATAAAGTGAAGAAAATGACTTAAAAAAATATGACAGAAGCATGGAATCACTGGAAACTTGCAAAGTAGCAATGGACACTCAGAAGCACTCCTGAAAGGTCAGTATTTCCCTTAGAAACAAGAACACTTGCTCTCATCTCAGCCCTAAGTAGCAGCAGCAAAGAAAGATTTCTTTGCTGTCGCCATGTCATCTACACAGTGCCATCCAGCAGAGTTCTTGTGGGTGGTGAATCCTGACTGTCCCCACTTGGAGTCATCAGTTGCACGCTGTTATGAGTTCGCCACCATGTGCTACTTTGCAGATGAAGTCATTCATATTTGGCACAACTTGGGAATTGCCAGTTTGGGAGGATGCAGGGTCAGAGTTTGGGGCTGGAGAGGCTCAGTCATGGCTGGTTTAATTGGATCAGCTTCAGTTCGTCTTGCCCACCAATGCAGAGGGTGTGCTTGGAGAAGTGAAAATAACCAGTTGTGAATTAGATCTGTGCCCATCCTGGCTGGTAAAAATGAGCTGGGAGACTTAGTTAAAAACAAAATGTTGTTTTTTATATTGTTGTTGTTATCGGTATCGGTACCAATTTTAAACAAAGATTTTATTTTTCGTATTGGTATTGGTATACACACAATATCTAACTTTATTTATAATACACACAGACACAGAATCTACGCTAAATCTAACCTGTGTATAATACAAAATATTCCTATTCTATAATCCTAACATGCATAATAAAACTGCCTAGTATCTAAATATCTAATCTATATATATATTAGTGGTGGGACCCCGGGCCCATTACCGGCTACCGGATTTACCGGTTACCGGTTCTAGGAAAACCGGATTCCCGGATTAAATCCGGTATGCCGGTACCGGATTTATTTCATTGGTTTCAATGGGGCGCTGTGTCC
>QEPC01005074.1:697946-766013 GCA_003113815.1 Sphenodon punctatus | reverse complement strand
CCCTCCCGGTCACCCGGGCGTGCCCTGACCGCCCCGGGGAGCCCCCGTGCCCCCTGTTCCCCTCCCCTTCACTGCCCTTACCCGTTTCCTGGGTGCCTCCTCCGGCCCCGTTCCGGCTGCTGTTCCCGGGGCGTCGCGTCCCGCCTGCTGCTGCGGGTGTTGTCCCTGGCCTGCCTGCATGGTCAGCCCGGCCCCTGTGTCCCCCTCCTCCGCCTGTGCTCCCTCCACCTCCATCGCTGCCCCTGCTTCCTCCACCGTTGCTCTGTCGCCCGCCGCTCTCTTCCGCCTCCCTCCTTGCTCCATCCCGCCACGCTTGCCTGCTGCTGATTTCCCTTTAAATCTCCCTCCGGTGACTGTGTTGTTGATGGTTGGCCGGCTGCGATGCTGCGTGCATTGTCCACGACTGGGGCTCGTTTCCTTTGATTCCGCCCGGGGATTGGCGTCCAGATGTTACTTTTTATTGTTTCCCGGTGGGGATCTCTTTGACCTCGCTTCCCGGGATATTCCCTCGGGGAGCCCGGGAAGCGTGGTTGAAATTGACCCCATGTGGGTATTGAGCGTGATGAACATCTGGCGTGCGCCGAATAGACGTTCAGGGCTCTTTGGCCCCGCCACGGGATTGAGCGTGGTTCGCTGTGGTTGAGCGTGATCTCGTAACGTCTGAAAACACCCGTCACGGGTGAACAGACATGGTGGCAGCTCCCGGTGGGGAATCGGGGAGGGGGCGTGGCCATGTGGCACAACTTGGGGCCGCACGGCCCCACCCCCACACACTCCCCTGCCGCCCGCCCTCTGGGGAGATGGGCAGGTGCCACAGCCAATGTGGCCGTAGCACCCGCCCAAATTGACCATGGCCCGGAATCCCTGCAGGGATTCCGTGCCATGGCTGCTGTCTAGATGAGACGACTTGGTTCATCACGGCAGGGAATCACATTCACCACACAACCAGCCCCGGACCCGCTGGTTCAGTCAATCGCATGGTGAATGTGATTCCCCGCTGCGATTGACAGTGATGAACATTGGGGGGGAACATCCGTTCCCCCCATCAGATGTTACGGGATCACTTTCACCATGTGCAGATTCACTGTGGTTGACTGTGATCAACATCTGGGGGGGGAACTTCTGTTCCCCCCATAAGACGTTACGGGATCACTTTCACCATGTGCAGATTCACTGTGGTTGACTGTGATCTCATAACATCTGAAAATACCCAATCTCCGAAAGCGTGGTCAATGAGATTCCTAATGGGAAACAACAAAAAGTAATGTCTGAACAGCAACCACCGGCTGGAACCAAAGAAAATGATTCCCAGCCGGGGACAAAGCATGCAGTGTTGCTTCCAGGCAACCAGCAACAACACAGACCGGGGAGGGAGGTTTAAAGGGCACACGACAGCAATTGGGACGCACCGCCCCGGCGCCTTCTGGGTGCTTTGACCACAGCCCGGCCCGGGATTGGCGTAATGTCGGTTGTGCTGCCCCGGGCCATGGTCTGGCGGCCCGATTCCCTGCCGTGGTTCTGCTCCCATCATGTGTGGGTGTTTTCAGGGAATTAACCCTGAGATTCCCTGCCGGGATCACTCCGGCACGGCCAACAGATGTGCCGGCTGATCCCGGCGGGGAATCAGGGAGGGGGCGGGGCTGCGCGGCGCAACATGTGGCCGCACGGCCCCNGCCGGGATCACTCCGGCACGGCCAACAGATGTGCCGGCTGATCCCGGCGGGGAATCAGGGAGGGGGCGGGGCTGCGCGCCCATGCTCCCCTGCCGCCCACCCTCTGGGGAGATGGGCGGGCGCTGTGGCCAATGTGGCCACGGCGCCCGTCCAATTTGACCATGGCCCGGAATCCCGTCAGGGATGTGACTTTTTGTTGGTTCCCACTGGGGATCTCTTTGATCACGTTTTTTACGATTGTCCGGCGGGGAGCCCCGGAAGCGTGGTTGAAATTGACCCCATGTGGGAATTGACTGTGGCGAACATCTGGTGGCCACCTAACAGACATTTAGGGTGCTTTGACTCCATAAGGGTTTTGATGGGGGTTCACTGTGATCTCGTAACGTCTGAAAATACCCTCTGTTCAGGACTTTTTTTTGACCATGGGGGGTGGTTGATCTATTCACCCCTGCTGGGAATCCACTGTGGTGAATCGGGACAGTGTAGTCTCTGAAATCACCCCTTACCCAAAGAAAATCTGGTCCTTTTTTTTTTCTCCTCACTCACAGCAGAATCTAGCTGAATGATACTTTATTACTCTGTTCTCCCCATAGTTGACACACCAAGCCCAGCTGTCTCTCTCCTCTTTTCTCAATAAAGCAGTAATAGCATGGTACTCTCATAGGATTACCACCTCTCCAGGTGTCCCCAGAGATTTGGGATTTTGCCCCAGAGTCTCCAAAAAATCCCCATTTTCTCAGGGTAAACTTTGGCATCCCTGATAACGTGGAGAAATAGGGGCTAGGACTGGATTGAAACAACCATTCTGATTTCACAGATAAGTTCCACAAAATCAGAATGGCTATTCGTATTCTGACTGGAATAAAAATCCAAATGGAATTCAGATCAGTGATTCGTGGATGCACAGAATAGCCAGAGGCCATTTGAGCATGCACAATTGCCAAAATTAATTTTGATCAATCCAATCAGAATTCTGATTGGAATTCCATCCAGTCCAAATTGCATTTGGATGAATCCAACTGTCCAGTTCCATCGGAAATGGAAACTGGGTCGAATTTTGACTTCACCCCTAATTGGGGCTTCCGGGTGTGATGGAAGGCAGCCATGTCAGAAAAGGGACGGGCCATATGGACTTGTTCCCCACTCCTTTTCCAACACGGCTCCACAATCCTATGGAGAATCATGTTATCATGACACTCCATAAGGGGCAAAATTATGGCAAAAAAGGGCATGACAGCTCCTTTCTCCCACCCCACTGACATGGCTCTATCTAGTGAAAGCCTGGAGGGAGGTGGAAAATCTATGCTCCAGTGAGGCTTTGCATCCCTAAAATTATATTTTCACAGAAATACTACTGAACATCTAGTGACATAAGGCTGGAGTCTTTTTTAAAAAATTGAAATTAAACTATTAGTTGATAAATTAACAATGTGCATGGCTGTACATGTATTACGGACTACCATTAGCTGTCCAGGAACTGCACTTTATTAGCCTCTCAAATGCCCCACCCACCTGTGTGCCAAATAAATATAAATAAGCACCTAATAATAGCTTGCTCTCTTATCTATTAATTCAAAACAGTTTCCAGTCAGAAAAAATTAGTAAGATTCCATAAGTAAGATTTTCTGCAGATAGGAGTGGGAGGCAAAGTGGTTTGAATGATATCTTTTATTGGACCAACTGCTGTTGGTGGAAATAAGCAAGTTTTCGGGCCACACAGGGCTCTTCCTCAGGCATGTAGCATAGCCAGGTCTGCCATTTCTAGGCAGCCATGACAGGGGGTGATTTCAGACGTTACGAGATCACAGTGAACCACGGTGAATACCCACCTGTGGTCATTGTGTCTCAAACGTCTGTTTGGCAGCCGCCAGATGTTCGCCACGGTCAATACCCGCATGGGGTCAATTTGAACCACGCTTCCCGGGCTAGCCGGGGGAATGTCCCGGGAAGCGTGGTCAAAGAGATCCCCAGTGGGAACCAAAAAAAAATAACATCTGGTCGGGTGCCACGGCCCGGGATCACCGGCGGGATCCCGGGTCGTGGCGAATTCGGACAGACGCTATGGCCGCATTGGTCCCGCCGCCCGCCCGTCTTCCCAGAGGGCGGGCGGCGGGGAGCGTGGAGGGGGCGGGGCCATGCGGCCACACGTTGCACCACGCGGCCCCGCCCCCTCCCAGATTCCCCGCCGGGATCCCCCGGCATGTCTGATATGGCGTGATGGGGTCATCCCGACGGGGGATGGATTTGTTGTTTTCAGTACGGGGCCAAGTGGCCCTGTAACGTCTGAAAACACCCAGGGTGACTGAAACCTTCAACCTGCCTTCTTCAAGTGGGAGCGCTCAGTTCCTTAGTCAACCACCACCGCTGGCTCTGGTAGGTCACAGCTGAAAGGTCAATAGGGGACTCAGTTTCCCACCTGCAGTGTTGAAGGAGATAGCTGAGGGTCCAGGGATCAGTCACCTAAATTAGCTGCTGGCTATTCCCTGCTGTGAGAACAAACTATTGGAGAAAAGAGATTCTACCTGCCAGTGGAACTGTCCAGGTAGCAGGAAAGTTCAGGAAAGAATTAAGAAGCTAAGTGTTTTCTTTTCCTGGCTGAAAGGAGGGTGGGGGCTTTCTCTGGAATTTGAGGTTTTTAATAAGTTTAAGCCTGGAGAGAGGATAGGGGGCACAAAATTTCATTTACTCCAGGCCTCTATCTGGTTTTAAAGTGGCCCTGTTCACAACTGCACTTGGCCAACTAGAGATAGGCCTGAAAAAGCCTGCTGATTTGAACTCTCAAAACTGCTAGGAGGATGCTGTTCAAACGTGCATATTAATTTTCCACCTGAGATCTAGCATGCCAGTAATGTTATACAATATTTCATTTGGTTCTGATATTCAGCAAAATTACAGCTAGGTTCTGTTAATAAAGGCCTAACTCTCAGATAAAACTAAAATATTTACCATTTCCAGATGCGGAGAATACATTGAAATGAGGCATTCGCTAGTGACCTTCAGGGCATGCTGCGAGGTACATCTATCTGTTTGCTCACGCTGATTTGGAGGGGTTGGTCTGCATAGTGAGGAATTAGTTTTGTGGGAGGAGTCAGGGGAGCAGGGTTCTCTTAGCTGCTAATTAGTATATTTTTTGTTCTTGTAACATATATCATGGATTTGGATGGGAGTTCATTTTATGTGTGTATAAATCAAAATAAATAAATACATAAAACTTAACAGCTATGCTCTCCATAATACCTCTGTTCACAAGAGACTAAGCAGTTTCCCTTTGAGGTACCAATATTTCATGCAAACATGAGCAGCGTTGATGCTCCCAATGTACCATGAGTTAAGGTTATAAAAAGTCTCTTTTCTTTAAGGACAAAACAGTCATTATGCCCCATTACTTCTACCCTCCAAGATGTAAGAAGTCAGCTCTTTCAGATACAGTAGGGTGGGGGTGGAGAGACGAATTGAGCCAAAGGAACTAATCTGTGCCCATTTTGTAAAAAATAATAATAAATTCAGTTTTGCCCCAGCAGCAACAAACATTGTGCTGCCCTACACTATCTCTATGAACATGGAAGCCTAGGATTTTTTTTTGTGGTACTAGCCATGTGGATGGCCACGTGGGCAAGAGTGCCATGGCTCAAGCTACTATATGAAGATTGCTAATGGTGTCAAGCTACCTGCTTTCCAAAGCCTAAATCTAGAATGTGTCACAGAAGTCGATAATATAATTGATCTGGATTTTATAAACTGGTGCTACAAACGTGATTCACCTAATTGATCAAAAATGTGCTGCCTTAATATGCAAATGAGTCGTTCCAACTTTCAGACTCATTTGTAACTCTCATGTTATGCAAAGTAAGTCCTCCATCCTTCCACATTCATTTTCATTTTTGGAAAACAATGGGTGTTTTCAGATGTGAGGGGGTCGATTGGCCCCGTCACGAAATCAATCTATTGATTCCCCGCTGGGATGACCCCGTCACGCCGTACCAGACGTGCCGGGGGATCTTGGCGGGGAATCGGGGAGGGACCGCGCGGCGCAACGTGCGGCCGCATGGCCCTGCCCCCTCCACGCTCCCCACCGTCCACCCTCTGGGGAGATGGGCGGGCAGCGGGGCCAATGCCATCGCAGCGTCTGGCCGAATTCGCCATGGCCCGGACTCCCACCGGTGAGTCCGGGCCATGGCGACCAACCAGACGCTACTTTTCTTTGATCCCCACCGGGATTCATTTTCACCACGCTTCCTGGGGAATTGGTGCGGCTAGCCTGGGAAGCGTGGTTGAAAATGACCCCATGTGGGGATTGAGCATGGCGAACATCTGGCAGCCGCCAAACAGACGTGCGAGTCACAGTGACCACAGGTGGGTATTCACCGTGGTTCACTGTGATCTCGTAACATCTGAAAATACCATTCTGTGGGGGAATTTTTATAAGGGACCTATGGAGCTACACATAGCCTAAGGAAGGTAGCACAAAATGAAAAACAGATAAATGCTGGGTAATACTTATTCTTAACAGAAGTGAGTTTTAGCCTGTTAAATAGAAATAACCATGAGGCTAGTTTGGGTTCTGTGTTACATATCAAGGCCTGGAAAACAGCTCCATACATGATAAACATTGGACAGAGGAAGGCCGCTCTGTTCTTCCTTACAGCAGATAGTAAACAACGGCATTGCAGATGTGCTAGTTAATTGACTTTGTTTAGGCACCTTACTTTATAAACAGTCTAGCTTATATTGTTTTAAGAATAGGTTGCTGAGTATGTAAACAATTGCTTTAACCTTTTACCTTTGTATGATGTTGCTTTGAGTGACATGCATGTATCTTTGAATGTATGATAAACCTATAAAACATCTTGTATTGGGGGGAGGAGAAAAACCAGTCTGTTTCCTTGCATGGATTCAGTTCTGCTCTCTCTCTCTCTCTCTCTCTCTCTCTGCGCTTTGAGATCAATAAAGAACTTCTGACAGATTTTACCAACAGTGTAAGTATAAAATTTTCCTCAACAATTCCTATTCACAGAAACTGAAGCCTAGCAAGAGCCATACTGCATCTAAATATAGGGAGTCCCTACAGGCTAAACACCTGTCAGCCTGCACCAGGATAGGAGACAGCACTTAAAGTCCAGGTGACTGTAATTCATAATTGAGAGGAAGACTATGTAAATATGATGAGATGGCATCATAGGCAGAGCCTATAATTTTAATATGAGAACACAACCAAATTGTCAGGTGTGTGTTTCTCTGGGTATGCAAATAAGCATAGAAGTCAGTTAATTTGCATAGCAACACAGTGCTTCTCAAAGTTCATGAGGAACAATAATACATGTTAGCTCTTTCTAGCCCATATATCTTTGCCAACTTACACAGAATTATTCCTCAGTCATGTTTTATCTCATTCTTGGTGAATCATTCCTTGAACTTCGTGTGTTGCATTGCTTGTCTTCTGTACAGCTATGTTTGTTTTGAAGAAAAAAAAAGGAACAAAAGATTCCTACTGATTGAAAACCTTTGTTAAGGAATCTTGGATGAAGAAAAGTTTTATGGTTATAAAACCATCCCATTGAATATAAGGTTCAAACTTACATGTACATAGGAGAGAAGGCATGAAAGCCTAAATCCAATAAAGTTAGAAAACTGCACAGAACAAAGCTAGTTGCAGAAAAGCAATTTGGATAGAATTCATTTTAAGCTAAGGATGAAAGGTGCAGCTAAATTGCAGCTCATGAGTATTTCTTGCTATGATGAGTATCAGGACCAAGATTGTGAATTCTCAGCTAAAAACATTTTTATTTTTTAAAAAATAAAATAATTGTGCATGCGCAAAACAGCCCGATGGCCATTGTGCATGTACACTGATTTTTTATTCTCACTGAGAACTTGACAAAGGTATCTTGCTGCTTGGCCCATTCCTCGATATCTTGTTTCAGCCCTATTATGCTCCTTAGGTACATAACCCAGAATGCACATACTTGCTGATGGTCAAATAGCTGTATGTAGGATCATATTCAGTCTAGTTGTTATTTCTTTCCAAAAAGGATTAATAACAGGACATGCCCAAAACATGTGACCAAGTGATGCCTGCAGTGCATTACATTTCCAACATATGTCAGCTGATAATAAATTTAACTTCTTGAGTTTAGAGAATTCAAAGTAGATAAAAACTAATTTTCTGTTGCAAATTCCATTGGGATTCTGCCATATTAATTCCCAAATCCTCATTCCATTTAAGTCTTAAGTAATCAATACTGGGTCTGTTGTAGAACATTATATATTTGTAAAGAACTGGTACAGGATGGAGAATAGAAACAAATGTTAAGACAAAGGTAAATATATCTGGAGAGTTTGCAATTGGTACGGCCCCTGTTCCAACTTTAGTTACCAATGATTATCTCCCAATAGAAAAATTGTTGCATCTTTGTATGCTCAGTTCCCCTCCCCCCTTTTATAATGCACACGTTCTAGAGTTGCAACATCTGCTCTAGAGTAAAGGCATGATGCATGCTTCATTATAAAGCATGAACATTCTATCTTTTTTAAACTGGACATGATTTAAGTTAGGAACCTGAAATGTATGGTGGAGGTTCACTTGGGTAAGAGGTTGATGCTATCCAAATCTCAACAGAGATATCGCAGTTGGAAAACTGCACTTTGAAATCTGTTTTTTCAGCCAGTCCGACCACCTCAATCTGATCTGGATAGAGGGGTTTAGTATTGATTGGGAGGAGGTATAAGTGTTATAGAAAATTCAAGTATGCTGCAAGGGGGTGCCTTTTGTTTAATTTTTGAAAATCTGTTCAGGAATGTTAAAGTTATGAGGTGTGAAAGTGTCAATGTTAGTCTATGGAGGCAATGGTATGTTTAAGATATGATATGGGATGATGACAGAAGCAGTGTTGAGTGTCGATTTTCAGTCAGGCTCTGCTTCTGCCATCCATTTATGTCATATTTATGGATGTGCAGAGGAAAGTTTGAATGGGGGTTTAAGATGTGGCAGGGGAGGGTTCAGGGGGGCAGTCCATAGGTTTGGAGTTTCTCCACCCACTTCTGCGCACCTCCAGCCTCCTGAATTACCCAAGCAGTTCCTGGAGGTTCCTCTGCTCTGCAGCTGGCTGCCTGCTTGTTAATTTCACTAGCTAGGTGAAATTAACATGCCAGAATCAGCCGCCAAGCAGTGAGAACACCAGGAACTGCTAGGGTAATGGGGGGGGGGGAGTTAAGGTCTGAGTAGGCAGGGGGAAGAGATCAGGGGGAGATATCAGGCTCAGGTGGGTGAGGGAAGGAGCACGGGGGAGAGGTTAGGTCCAGGTGGGTGAGGGAGAAAGAGCGCGGGGGGGAGGGCAGGTCGAGTCCAGGTGGGCACGGGGAGCTCTCACACTGGTGGCAGCACCAGGCCTGCAAGGTGCCCTGGGATCCAACATCAGCGTGACACGGGGTCAGTGAGCTGCTGCCAGAGAGTCTCATGGGCTGGGACGAGATGGGTAATGTGCTCTGTCCTTGGCTAAACACACCTTTGCCTCTGGAAGCGGCAGCTCCTCTCTCTAGGTGGAAGGAGGAGGAAGGGAGCAGAGGAAGGTTGGGTCTAGGTGGGAAGAAGGGAGTGGGGGGTAGATTGGGTCAGGATTGGAGGGGAAAGAAGGGAGCAGGGGGCAAATCAGGTCCATTTGGGAGAGGGGATGAAGGATCAGGGGGCAGGTAAGGTTGTGTCCAGGCAGGGGGAAGAAAGGAAAAAGAGAGTGGGAGGGGAGGAAGGGAGCAAGGGGACAGATCAGAACCTGGTGGGAGGGTTGAGGAAGGGAGCAGGGGAATGATTAGGTCTTGATGGGAGGGGAAAGAAGGGAGCAGGGGGTCTGATCGGGTCTGGATGGAAGGGGGAAGGAATGGAGCAGGGGGGCTGATCAGGTCCAGGTGGAAGTGGGGAGGAAGGAGTGGGGGACAGAATATGTATTATATAAGAGGATAATACTAAGGACACTGTGGTTACATTTTTGTTGGTGTTTTTCCCTATTATTCTTTCTCTTCTACTTATTTGTAATTGTAATTAGTATAGGTGTGTATTGCAAATTAAAAGGAATAAAATATTTGTTTTAAAAACTGCACAGAAACAAAGTGATGCTGTGGTTTAATACATTAGACTTTGGTTAGCAAAGATATTTTAAAATCCATAAGTTTAGCATTTTCTAGTATCCTCCCCTTAAATCTCGATGTGAAATTTGATATAGTTCAATGCTACTGATAAACTCTCAGTATCACAAAATAGGAGTGTGCTACTAAGACCCATGTGACTACAAGCTTTACTTATATCCAGTCTTGACATGAACATGTGTAGAGTCAACGGAACCAGAAGGAATCCATGTCCATGGCTTAATTTGTAAGAGGGGCTGGGAGGAAAGTCATTAATGAAAGCCAGATAAACTATTTAGGTTTTCTATGGCTTTCCTTTCCAACCCAATTGGCCTTTTCTTGGTCTTTTGCATGTTGAGGTGCACTCTCCTATTGGGAACATTTCCCAGGCCTCAGCCTCCCTATGAATTTAATTGCCTGGGATAATTGCATAACTCCCCACTTCACACACACACACACACACACACACACACACAAACAAATTAAGCCCCGTGGACCATGACACACTGCGACTGCATTCACATCTGCGGTGGCAAGACCTGCAAAAGAAGACATGGCAGAGGGGAGGAGCTGGAGAGCAGAAGAAGAGCCAGTGAGAACGAGGATGTGCCGTGGCTTCCCACCGGTGAGAACAGGGATGTGTCATGGCTTCCTTCATGCATGTCAGGGAGCAAAATCCTACCCTGACATGCGCGAGGGAAGTCGTGGCACATCCCTGTTTGTACTGGCTCTTCTTCCGCTCTCCAGTTCCTCCCCGTTGTTGCATCTTCCCTTGCGGGTCTCACAGCTGCAGATGTGAATGTGACCTAAGTCATGGAGAATGAATCAGGGAGTAGTTAGGGATAATAAATTGCCTTTTTCGTTCAAACTTTGTTTTGTGTGTTCCAGTTCCTCTATCCATTCTGCTCTGTAGACGCAGAGACATCTTACAATGTCCACGGCAGTAGCATGCATTTTTAAAAAGAAGTATTAGTTAAATCAAATCAAATTAAATTTATTCATTTCTTAGCACAAGCCATCGTAATAGTTAAATAACAATACATGACCAGTACTAGTACACATAAAATCCTAGACACATGAAACAAATACAAAACACGATTATTGTCATATGACACAAAACTTAAAAACTTAAGAAAAGGGTTAATTTTAAAGCAATTACCATTAACTAATAGACCCCCGCGATCCTAATAATACATCAGGTGTTTCCAGGGAGAGCCCTTTTGGAGTTCAGTACCAGCTTCAAAAACTGGGCAACCTTAATTGAAACATTTGCATCCTGGTTTCTTAATAAAAAGACCTCCACCTTACCAGAGCATTGGGGGACATTACCCTCTAAACAGGGGGTAATATACTTATTCCTCCAAATTGTATATGCCGGACAGTCCACTAAAATGCGGGTAATTGATTCCACAGTTTTTATTTCCACTATTTCTACAGAATTCACAGAATCTTTCACTGCGTGGGGTCCCAACTGTGTAAGCGGAGGGGAAAACATTAAAGCGTGCCATAGAGAGGGCCATCCTACTTTGGTCGATTTCAACATTGGTTAAGTAGTTGGCCCCATCTAACGGGTCCTCAGATCAGCATAATAAGACACCTTTTGACTGTTAATCTGTTCCCTCATAAATTGTAATTCCAGATCCCTTATCCTGAATTTGACTTCAGCCCAAGCCCTGACGAAAGGGAAGGACAAAATGTATGGAACAGAGAAACCCAGGGAGTGAAGAATGTTGATCACTTTTCCTGACCACCTCCCATGGACTGCTCTGGCTGCCAAAACTGCTAACGTATCTGAGGGAGATAAATTAAGATGGAGCCAATATTTCAGTACTGCCAGCTTTGCCAGTCTTGCTAAACACGAGACTCCGGTTTCTGCCCTCAACAAAACTGCCGGCGTGCCCCTGGGAGCCTGTAGTAAAGCCCATAAGACTCTATTTTGTTCAGCTTCAAGGGCCTCCAGGAAATCCACTCCCCAAATCTGGACTCCATAGAGTAATTGGCCTATCATCTTGGCTTTATATACTTTTAGGGCCGGCAAGTTCAACTTACCCCCTCTTTGCCCAATAGAATCCAATAATGCCTTTAGCAGTAGCTCTTGCAGCTGCACGAGATGCAATATAGTGCGATCCCCATGAGGGTGTGGCAGAAACTATTATGCCAAGGTATTTAAATTGCCGCACCTGGTCAATAACATGCCCATCCAGAAATCACTTATATTTTACCGGTGCTCTGCCTATAATCAAAACCTTTGTTTTCATATAATTGATCTGTAGCAGATGGTTTTTGAAGTATTGGGAAAAAGAAGTCATCAATCTCCTCAACCCAATTTGGGTATAAGCCAACAATGCGGTGTCCTCCGCATAAAGTAAGGCAGATATTGTCTGGTCCCCAGTTTGGACTAGATGATGTGCTGGGTTTCTCAGAGCTCCCCTTAAGTCATTTAAGTATAGGTTAAATAAGGTGGGGGCCAGAATACACCCCTGTCTGACTCCTCTGCAAATGCTGATGGGCTGTGTAAGTGAGCCTCTTCTGTTAATCCTAACTTGTAGGGTATTATTTGCATGCAACGCCTGGATTAATAATAAGAGACTCAAGTCTATGCGATACTTGATTAATTTAGACCAGAGGTGATCTCTGACAATTGTGTCAAAGGCTGTTTTCAAATCAATAAAGCAAATGTACAAACGAGAATTCAGCTTGCTGCATACGTATTTATGTATTACTTGCTCTAAGACGAAGATATGGTCTACTGTCGCCGAACCCTTTCGAAAGCCTGTCTGCTCGTTTCCTATAAGATCTCTGGCCTCAATCCATTCCTGCAATCGTACTAGTAGATATTTGGCATAAAGCTTCCTTACTACACTTAGGAGGCTGATGGGCTGGATCTTTTAAATCCCCTTTTTTATAAATGGGGACAATTACACTTTGCTGTTAAATCTTGGGATCTTTGCTAGTACTATTTATGGCCATAAATAGTACTAGTCCAGCCAAAGCTGTACTCCACCAGTTACAGTTTTCTTTCAAAATCTCGGCCAGCATAAAATCCACACCGGGAGCTTTCCCACCTTTCAACTGTGAAATCAACAATTTTACCTCGTCCTGTGTAACTGGATCCCACTGGGGCACAGTAGCCAGGGATGTCATCTCTGGTTCCTTGACAAAAGAATTACCCTCCGCAAAAATAACTTTAAAATAGGCTACCCACCTATCTTCAGGGATAAACATCTCCCCCTGTGTGTCACCTGACGTCCACACCTTTTTAATCAGATGCCAAAACCTTGAGGCATTAACATCGCTGGCCGCTAATTCCAAATCCTTCCAATAATCGAGTTGGAATTGTTTTTTCTTTCCTCTTAACAAATCTTTGTACTCTCTCTTGGCCAAAAGGTAACTCCCCACTAAAGCATCTGAGACACAACCCCCCTTGAGTGCACGTGCCAAGCGATTCAATGTGCGCTTGGCCCTCCTGCATGTACTATCAAACCAGCTAGTTATTTTAAGTGGCCGCTCACTATCGGCAGGGTAAGTTGCCAGCAAGGGATGCAGTGAACTGACCAACTCCTCGTATTCCCTTATTATGTCCTCAGAAGCTCTATTGGTGAATTGGTCCAAGGCTCGAGGTGTCAAGACCACGGAGACAGCAACCTGAACTCGCTGGGACCATTTGATTCTCAATGTTTGGAAAGATGAGAGACTCTTAGCAACCCAGCTATCCTGGGGTAATTCCTGGTCTTCTGATGGAAAATGGAGCCGGCTCACCAGAGGGAAATGATCCAAATCTGAAACTGAATGGATCTCAAAATCCTCAACCCAAGGAACCAACGATTCTGTAACCAAAATATTGGGTGATTTCAGACGTGATGGGGTGGCTTTAGCCCCGTCAGAGAATCACCCTTTTGATTCCCCGCTGGAATCAAACCGTCATGGCCAGCAGACGTGCTGACTGATCCCGGCGGGGAATCTGGAGTGGGCAGGGCTGCATGGCACAACGTGTAGCCGCACAGCCCCGCCCCCCCATGTTCCCGAGGCTGCCCGCCCTCCGGTAGATGGGCAGGCGTAGCAGCCAATGCGGCTGCGGTGCCCACCCGCCCCCCAGGGTATTGACCATGGCCCGGAATTGGCAGCGAGCATGGCTGCCGATTCCGGGCTGTGGTCAGAGACCAGACAAGACGTTACCATGCTCAACCACGGTGAATCCCGCCATGGTTGAGCATGGTAACATCATGTCTGTTAGGGGCAAAAAGTGATTCCCGCCGGGAGTACACCCCCGGCGGGAATCACTTTGACCACGCTTTGGAGATGGTCCCCAGACCATCCTCGAAAGCATGGTTATTTTGATTCCCGCCGGAGGTTCACAGTAGTGAACTTCTGGCGAGCATCAGACAGACGTTACAGGACCATTCCCCACCACAGGAGATTGTCTGTGATGAGTGTGATCTCGTAACGTCTGAAAATACCCATAGTCTATGATGCTACACCCACAGTGGGAGACAAAAGTAAAATTCCCATCCTGGTCCCCCAGCATGGAACCATTTAGTGGAAGTAACCCCGATGAATCCACAAATTTCTGGAATAAGGGCCCTGCCTTATTAGTGACTGTATCTTTAGAAGCCCTATGCCAAGAAAAAACATCTGGCATAAATTCATCTATATCTAATGCTTCCTTGTACTGGTAAGGACTCCCAGTTCTTGCATTGTAGTCCCCTGCCACAAGAATCCGCACCACAGGATCAAAATCCCGCAGAGTCCCCACCGTACTCTCTAGGCGGTCCCATGCTTTCTCATCATAGTAGGGGGAACTCGGGGGGGGGGGGGGGNGGGGGGGGGGGGATATATACATTAACCAGAACAAGATTGCCAAAAAACGGCAAGCTAACCTTCCAAATTGCAAAAAAAGGGGGCACAAATTCAACCGGCGTTACAGACGCCTCGAGAGTGGAGTATATAAGCAAGGCAAGCCCCCCACTGGGACATCCCTTAACTTGGGGATCAGCCAAGACCGCAGGGGAAATGAATACCTCATAATCCCTCATCAAAAACCCTTCCCTCACCCAGGTTTCCTGCACGAGGATGCAGAAGTATGAGTCCTTGAGCCACACTGCCAGGAAGGGTGAATTCTCGCTATCTGCGATGAGGAATGCTGATAGTGATTTCTGGGAAGGTCTACCCCAAGAGATGGGAAATAGGTGGTAGACTTGCAGCACTCACCCAGTTTTGTGTGTAATCACAATTTTAACCATAACTTCCAAATCATGTTGTTTTGTCAAGGCTTCTGTATGTGAAATGTTCGTTAATAAATATTTTACAAAGCCTTGGAGGTGAAATTTTGTCAAAAGGTAACCAGATGTGAACCCTTGACTCTGAAATAGACAGAATGAGAACTTGTGAAACATAGTAAGGGTTAAAGGCATCTTTTAAATAAGAACTACTTGTGAGACTTGGAGATTTTTTTAAACAATAGCGTATTTACTTTACTACAGTTCCTTGCACTGAAATCTTCCCTATGTCTGTTTTTTCAGCATGAACTACAATGACTATGTGTAATTGAGTATATCTTCCTGCAGTCTTACTACTTATAATCTTGAACTCTTCAAAAAGCAGATGCATATTGTACTTAGACATTGTTTCTGCAGTTCGAACATTAATGAAGACACTAATGGAATGTTCTAGGTATGTTTCCATATACTTGTCCTAAACATTTAAATTATGCAAGCACATACTAATAGCATGTAAAGCACTTTCACAAAAAACCTGTAAATTTCAGCTGTTAAAAGGTATATTTAGCTACTTTGTCCTGAGCACATGTGGTCTTACATGTTCATCTTCAAATTAGTCATCACAATAATCATCCAAGTCTTTCTCAGCTACATGTTCACCATTCTCTGAACTTGATGCCTGGTTTCCAGTTTGGGAGTTTGCACATATCAGTGCACATGAGCCCATTTTCAAGCAGACACATCTTTGCAGCTTGCACTTCTTGGTGCAGTTGTAGACTAGTACATCAAGCGTGGCCTCAGATGCTGGCAGACCCTCCATCCAGTGTGTAACCAGTTCTTCGTTCCATCTTTGGATTCCAACTTCCAGCCTCTGTCAACAGGACTTGATGTCCTTGGGTCCTGCTCCAAACACCTTCTCCATATTGCTGCCTGGTAGTTTACGCATTGTGCATGTTTCATCAGAGTCCCTACAAGGTGACAGTTGGTAGCTTTCTCTCTATCCTTTCTTAGCACAGAACAGGTCGTATCTCATATCATTGACATTCACTGTGAAAGGTTTTGGAGCATAAAGGAGGCATGTAAAAGACTCCGTTTCATTAGCTCTGAAGACAGTTTCCACACTTTGCCCAACTCAATAAAAGTTTTCTGTGCTTCTTCATTGGCAGTCAAGATTCGTAGAATACTTGCCTTCCCTTTGCCAGCAAATGCACTTACACTATCGCATCCAGTGAATGCATGCATTCCAATTAGAACCTTACATAAATCTCTGCTGAAGTTTGACCCAATTTTCCCGATGTCAAACACAGTGGTGCGTAATCTCTACCACATCTCAGGAACAATTGGGCCCCAATGTTGTCATAAAATCCCAGGCACATGATGAGTACATCGGTGTCTACAGAGCTGACCACGACTGCTTCCTAGGCGTCTCCAGCAGCATAGGCTGCATGCGGCAGCAGTCGTCCATCCGCTTCCTCTTGAATACACTGGAGAGAAGGCACCTCCCCACTGCCCTTATGTGTAATCTTATAGCATTTCTCTTTAACTGTAGTGAAGAGCATCTTCTCCCCCAGCTTCTCTCTGTACTCTGTCTTCCACCACTCATTAAACAGGAACGTGATCAGACTGGTTTTGTTGTTGACTTTCAGAAATTTCCTCCACTGTCTCACAATGTGTCAACTGGTGATACTCTGTAGGTTATGTCTAGCACAAAATTGATTTGGCCACCTGCTCAAAAGTACATTCATCAGCTTTTACCTTCTGCACCAGGCCCATTCCATCTACTATAGTTGCAGAACTTTCTGGTACTTCCTCTACTGATGTGGCATTCTTCTTCAATGTGTTAGTTAACATGGCTTTGTTTGTCTTTCTAGGTCTTCCAGTGTTTGTCTGTTTGTCTTTCTAGGTCTTCCAGTGTTGACAAGGCCCATGACAATGGTTCCAAAGGATGAGAAAGGATATTCTTCATCTGTTCAGTCTGCTCGTTGTCATGGGGTTGTGAAATTTCTTGGTGGGTTGGTCATTCTCCAGCCTCTCACACTGCTCCCCAATGACAAAGGCATTCATCAGATTGGAGGCAATGTCATGAGGAGCTGCCTTTGCGGTTGAGATGCTCATAAAATCCCGGTTCTCAGAAAATGGGTTCATGCAATTTTGTATGAGGCTCACAACTGCTGATATGGCTTCCTCGTCCTTTTGCACTCTTGACCTTTGCAGGTCTGCATGGTGAGGTTCCCTTTTGCTGCCTTGCACCATATTTCTCAATTCTCCAAGGAAAGCACTACAATGTTCTGCTGTAAAGTAGTACCTTCTTACTGCACCAGACTTGAGGCTGAAATTTGTTGTGCCCCCTGGAGTTTGTGTGTCCTTACTTACTGTAACTTCAGTGGCTTGATCTATGGGGATGCGACCAAAGGGATTGTTGCCAGAGATCTGAACGGAGAAGCTGCCATTCTTGAACGCTTCATAGACTTCAGGATGTTCTTCTGTGAAATTGGTCATTTTTGCATCGTATGCTGGCAGGTATCTTGCATAATTCAGTTTGTCATAGGCAAAGCACCATGGGATCATTGACTTAATGGCATGGAGGTGCAATTCCCAGTTCTCCTTGCGAGAAGCACACAGAAGGGGAAGCAAGACATCTTCCACCATGTCCACGTATGACATCCAAAATGCTGACAGCTCTCCATTCCCTTCACAAAGATGTTTTAAGAATTCTTTCCATGGGTTCCTCAACTCAGAAAAGTTTTGCCTGTGCAGTAGGCTGTCAAAGTTGTTTTGGCACAATTCATCAGCCATGCTGCCACTTCCTTCAAAACTGTGTCAATGTTGGGCTTTCCCTCCCGGGACTTTCCTTGCACACAATGAATGAACTCTGTCCATGCCAGTCTCATAAGAGCTTTATAGATGTACTTGTACACTCTGACATCACGGCTATACATTTTGTCATCAAGGACCGGGCTGAAAGAGCCTTCTGCAAGAATACCTGATTCTATGCATATATCCTTGAGACCAGCATCCTGAAAGCGCTTTCCTAGGATGGACAGGACATTACAAACATATGGAATGTCCCCATTGTTAGGATAACATTGGTGTATTGGTCTTTCTTTTTCCAGCCCATTTCTGTGGCTTTTAAATGTGGGAGCTAAAACAATTCATACGCTCCTGAGCTTTGTTCTGTGAAGTTTTCCAACTTCATTGGGCTCAGGATTTCATGCCTTGTCTCCTATGTAAATGTCAGAAATAAAAGGAAATACTGAGAATATGAAATGTACAGACTTTACTACTGGGCTAGGAGCACAATTGTGTGACAAAATCACAAGTCCCACTTTTCTTTCCAGGACTCAAATGGCAGAGAGGAGGGGGTGGGGGAGACACAGAGCTAGTAGTTACAGAAATTCTATCATCCTCAGACATTGTCAGAATGTGAGATATGCTAGAGAAGAAATTCACAATATCTTTGACACCTTATCCGTGACTGGAGATGCTGGTGTATACCGGACAGCAGTAAAGACGCTTAATGAATGTTTCAGCTCTAAAAGATCACAGAGATGATATCTGCACGGCAGTTTGGCAGAATAGACAACAAACTTGCCTTCACTTATGAATTTTCTAAAATGGGTAGTAATGAAACCCCAAATTATCCTTAACAACTTGGCTAGTATTATTCCTAACCATTTAACCACACCTAAATGAGGAGCTACATCCTTTTACAAGGTTTTCTGCTGGGATCAGGTGTTATAAAGGGTGAAAACAGACATGACGCTAACCACCCTTTAACCACCCTTGGTGGTTATTTATGCATCTTGCAGGGCTGTATTGGTGCCCTATGCAGCCCTGAAACATGCATAAAAAACCACCAAGGGTGGTTAAAGGGTGATTAGAGTCATGTCTGTTTTCACCCATAGAGGATATTCTCGTCTATGGGTGAAAACAGACATGACACTAACCACCCTTTAACCACCCTTCGTGGTCATTTATGCATGGGTGTTTTCAGACGTTACGAGATCACAGTCAACCACAGTGAACCACACACAACCCCACGGCAGGGCCAAAGGGCCCTGAACATCTGTTCAGCGGCCGCCAGATGTTCACCATGGACAATCCCCAGCAAGGGACAAAATTAACCACCCTTGCGGAGGTCCGGCCTGGACCATCTCCAAAAGTGTGGTCAAAGTGATTCCCAATGGGAAACAACAAAAAGTAACGTCTGAACAGCAACCACCGGCCGGAATCAAGCAAAACGATTCCAAGTTGGGTACAAAGCATGCAGCATCACTACCAGGCAATGAGCAACAACACAGGCAGGGGACGGAGATGTAAAGGCCACACAGCAGCAGGGGGATGTGGCGGGATGGATCGAGGTGGAAGGGAGGGGAGAGTGGAGGGCGAGAGAGCAAGCGAGGAGGAGGAACAGGCGCAGGCAGAGGAGGCCGTGGTCATGCTGCACATGGAGGCAGTGGAGGGACAGCAGCAGCTGCAGCAGCAGCTGGGACAGGCCGTCCCAGAGCTGGCAACTGGCCCGGGGGAAGAGGCACCCCAGAAATGGGTAAGAGGACCAAACAAAGGGGGGGGGGGTGCAACGGTACAGGGGCACCAAGGGAGGTGGATGGGCTGGAAGGTGGGAGGACAGGGGGAAGGGCCACGGGGTTGTGGCAACCTGGCAACCAGCCGCCCCCCCTTCTGACCCACAGACACAGAAATGGGCCCGGGAGCCCGAGCCCCCAGAAGCGACGGGCGGTGGCCACTGGCCAGGCAGAGGAGGAGGACCAGGACCAGGAGGGCCCATGCGGGAGATTGCCATACCACTGAGGGGGGCAATGGGGGCACAGGGAAACCCAGGTCTTCATCCAAATCTGGGGGACCCTGGAGCACCAGCTGGAGCTAGCTGTGAACCAGCGGAATGAGCACGTCTACCTGGAGATCAT
This sequence comes from Sphenodon punctatus, assembly GCA_003113815.1. NCBI lineage: Eukaryota > Metazoa > Chordata > Lepidosauria > Sphenodontia > Sphenodontidae > Sphenodon > Sphenodon punctatus. The sequence goes on along the minus strand of QEPC01005074.1, from coordinate 746,084 downwards.
GTGGGACATGGAGGCGGCAGGTCACCACAGGACCATGGTCCAATGCCGCTCAAAGGTCAAGGAGCTCAAGAGGAGGTACAAGGCCATCAAAGACAACAACCAGCAGTCCGGGCACAGAGCCCAGACTGCCCCACTCTATGAGGCCCTGGACCGCATCCTGCACATGAAGGGCTCCATTGGTGCCCTGCGCCTTGTGGGGAGCGCTGTGGTCCAGGGCAGGGAATGGGTCGATGTACCCCCTCCCCTCACCATCCCGTTAGAAGGCAATAGCTCCAGGGGCCCCATCCCCCCCCCAGAGGAACGGCCCAGGACCTCGGGGAGCTACAGGGCTCCCACGTGCACCAGCCTAAAGAGCCCCCAGACGATGTCCAGACTGGGTGAATCCGAGGCCGGCACACTGGTCACCCTCAGTCAGTGGATGCAGGGGAACCCTAGTGCAACAGAGGGACTGGCCTCGGAGGGCTCAAAGACCGACATTGAGGGTAAGCAAGCGGATGGGAGGCGAGACTCACCAGAGGGGATGGTATGGGGGAGGGGGGCACACCGGGCACAGCACCGCCCCCAGCAACAACGGACACCCCAGCCCTTGGGAAGGTGGCCCAGGGGGCCACTGGGAGATACATTCAGCCCACCCCCCACTCAACCCCTCCCATATCCCCACATGGCATGGCACGCCCCGGCACCTGCGGCAGGTGGGCAAGGAGGATGGCGATGAGCAGCCCCGGGAGCAGCAAGAGGTCCCAGGTGAGGCAGACCGGCAAGTGGGCAGGGGATTGGGCACCGGCGGAGGCCGGGCTGGGGTCCTGGGCCACGCGGTGCAGGGGAGGGGGGGCCATGGTGCAGGGGAATGCTGGGGAAGGGCACCAGCTAGCAACCCAGGGGGGCCACGACCCCCAGGCGTGCCACAGGATAGGGGGCGGGTAGCTGGCTTGCATAACCAACTCCTACTGTGTACCCCAACAGGGCAACCTGATGGGTCCCAGCAAGCTGGCCCCATGCCCCCAGCACAACGGATACAGCACCAGAGGGAGGATCAGTTGGAAGACATAGTCCGCTCCACCACTGAGCAGGGTGAGCGGATGAACACAGCCATTGATCGGATGGAGGTGGCCATCGAAAGGGCTCTGCAACAAGCAGAGGCAAGGGACCGGAGGCTGCAGGCGGAGGTGTGACTGGAATGGAGGCAGGAGCACCGGGAGCACAGCAGGCAGGTGGAGGCGTTTGGGCGGCTTGAACTGGCCATTGACCAGATGGTGAGGGAGCATTCAGCCAAGATGGACTGGTCCCATGACATAGGCACCTCGCTGCTGCTGCACGTGGGGACCATGAGCGTGTACATGATGGCCGCCACCCTGAAAGGCAACCTGCCTACCCTGGCCCCAATGTCGGGCCCCTCGGTGCCCCCACCACCTCCGCCACCGCCCCAATCGCTGGCACACCCACTGGACCAGCACATCTGCCTCCAGGTCCCTGTAGGCCTCCAGAGGGAGCAGCCACCCAGGGGGGCCCCTCTGGCCATGGGTCCACCCTCCCTCCCAACAACGCCTGCCCCTCAGGCCACCGAGGCCTCCCAGGACACTGTTGGGGATACGGAAAGTGGGAGGGAGTGGAGATCCCAGAGCTCCACGGCGCCCACAGGGCAGTCGAGGGGGAGGCCCTGGAGACATGGGGGAAGGGAGGGAAGGGGGGAGAGCACCCTGAGGGGGGTCCATGGCACTGGGAGGTGGGTGGTGGTGGTGGTGGTGGTGGTGGTGGAACCTGTAGGTGGTGGTCACAACAAATGTACGGGCACCACAGTTGCTTCCGTGGTTCTGTTCATGGGCCCGGGGCTGGGGGTGGGTGGCCAACAAAGGGGCCCGCACAGGGTGCTGGTGGTGGCCCCAGGGAGGTGGAGATGGGGGTGTGTGGCCTCATGCCTCGGCCTCCTGACTGATCTGCCTATCCAGAGATGCACAGATGTGCTTTGCATACTGGTACTCCCGTGGGTTCTCTGCACTGATATAGAGAGGAATGGGGCCGGGAGGGCACCGGGGCATGGGGTAGTCGAGGGCAGCCCCATTGGTCTCGCACACATTGTACAGCATACAGCAGGCTCTGATCACCAGGGCAGAGGTCTCCACCGTATAGTCCAGCCATCCCGCGAGGCCCCTCCAGCACTGCTTGAGGGCCCCGAAGGCCCTCTCGATCAAAGTTCGGCTGGCACACAGGCGGGTATTGTACAGCACCTCCACAGGGTTCCTGGCAACCGGGTCTGCCTTCATCAGCCACCAGGTGAGTGGATAGGTCGGGTCCCCCAAGATGCAGGCTGGCATCAGCACCCCCTCGATCTGGGTCATCCCCATGTCCGCTAAGTCCCCACAGTACATCCGGGCATAGAAGGGTGAGATGGTCATGATCCAGGCATTATGGCTGTGCCCATAGTGGCCCATGTAAATGTCTATGAACTGCCCCCGGTGGTCCACGACCGCCTGCAGATGCAGGGAGTGGTACCCGTGTTGGTTGACATACTCCACAGCCTCTCTAGCGGAGGCACAGAGGATCTCGATGTGGGTGCCGTCCATGGTGCCTATGCAGTTGGGGAGCCCTCCAGCCATGAAGCTGGCCATCACGGCCTCCTGGTCCACCAGCTGCATTGCTCGGTCCAGGAGCATGCCCTCCACCGCCTCGCAGATGTTGCAGAGGATGCTGGTGACGGTGCTCACCCCGACGCCGAAATGCTGCAAGACTGACTGGCAGGGGTCGGGTGTGGCTAGGGCCCAGACCCCGATGGCCACCCACTGGACCATGGGAATGTGGGTCCACATGGGGGTGTGCTGCCGCTCCAGTCAGGGTGTTAACAGCTCTGCAAGATGCAAGAGGGTGCGTCTGTCCATCTGAAAGTGCTCTCTCCAGGTGGCCTCGTCCCACTGAGCCAGCACCTTGGCCCACCACCCCTGTGCCTGCTCTGTGACCCATAGCCGCCGGGCAATGGGCATAGTGAGCTGGGCAGCACGGCCCATGGTTTCCCTCCGCCACTGGAGCCATCCAGCTGCCTCGCAGGGTGCTGCAGCCCACACCCAGGTGCGAAGAATGGCCTGTCAGGCTGCCCCGGACACCCTCTGGGCCCTGAGCCAGGCCAGGGAGCGCCTGTACCCGTGGTGGGCTCTCCGGGCTCTAGCAGTGCTCCTGGCCATGCACACCCGCAGCCCTCACTGCCCTAATCTGTGTGTAGGATTTCCTGTATGTGTGCTCGGTTCCAGAAGCTGGGTTGGGTCCGCACCCAATGCCTCACGCATTAGCCAGGCAATGCTGTGGCCTGTGTCCTTATCGCTTGGCCTTGGAACTCCCCTGCTTCCCCTCCAGGGCTTGTGGGGCCCCTACTTACTTACAGTTAGTATCAGGCTGGACCATGGCTGGCAGGGCTTCCCCAGGGCTCGCGGGTCCCACCACCCTCTGGCGCCCCCCATAGGTGGACATTCCGCAAGACCATGGCCCTGTGTGACCTGTGGCATTCCTCAGCCGTGCAATTGCTCCTGAGCTGCCCGGATAGCCTCACAGGTGTCTACGTAAGTCTGAGCTCCAGGCTGCACTACTTTGGCTATGAGGTGAGCGCCCGTGACTGCCGGCTGAACGCGAAGACGCTGGGGCTTCGTCCCTTTCCCGATGGGTGCATCCCGGAGATGAGGTGCACACATGTGGGGTGGTCCACAGCAGAGACCGTGTCTGCTCTCTATGTGTGCAGTCTGGCCACCTACATGGCCTGTCTGGCAGAGGGGGGCCCTGCCCTGGCTGTATCCTTCTTTGGCTGTGCTCACGGGGCTCGTGGGTACCAGCGGTCCCATGGGGCTGTCTATCACCACCTGTTGGAGCTCGGTCACCTTCTGTGGCCCCAGATGATGACTATAGCTTGTCGGAACCCACCAGGGTGGAGCTGACAGCACTGGCTGGTGTATGATCCCATTCCAATGTGCAGGTGGGGCTCGCCGTGCAGGATCCCTTTGAGGCATACTACCTCATCGCCCACCACATGGCAGCTCTGGGATCCAGTCAGGGCATGCTTCAGTGACCGCACTTCATACACCTGGCAGGCCACCCGGGCCTGGGCCCCTTCATGGCAGCTGGCTGTGAGGCCCCCTGTGCCTTCCGGGCCCTAGTTACTGACCCTGCTGTGGACTCCCACCTCCGCCCTGATGCCGTGGGTCACTTCCCACTTCCTCCATGCTGTCCCAGCCTTGATGCTGTGCTGCCTGTTTCCTGGGGTTCCGCTGCCCCTGTCTGTGGCTCTGGGCCCCCTTTACGCCCCCCCATCTGCCTCTGCAACCAGAGATCCCCCCTGTGACTGCCTTCTCCTGCGGCTGTGTGCTGATCACCGAGCTGCCACCCAGCACCCCCGTTTGCTGCTGACCTTCCTCATCCACCTGTGATCCCTCCTGTGCCCGTGCCCCCCCCTTGGGTGACTCTGTGACCACGGGGTTCTGGGGCCCCTGGACTGCACCTCCTGGTGTCCTCCCGGGGGGTGGGGGGTGTATTTGGACCGGCTGCAGTGCTCCTCGGCTCCTGCTCTCCTCCCTCCCATCCATCGCACCCTCGTCAGTACGTGGGGTCCCTGTCTGCCTCCTGCACCATTGCTGGGCCGCTCCCTGTCCATGTGGCCTCCCCCTGTGCCTGTGGTCTGCCCCTGTGGGGTGACTTTGTTCTGGGACTGCCTGTGTAGCTGTGGGGGTGCCCGTGCAGGCTGTGCTGTTGTTGAGGTTCTGGGTGCCCTTCCCCTTGTCCTGTCCTGCCCCCGGGCCACTCCCCCCTTTTCCCTGCCCCCCCTTGCCCATTGTGCCATGGGTGTTGTCTGTCCCACTGTGTTCCCCCCTCCTTTCCTTTCCCGTGCGGGTGTGTATGCGCCCGGGCGTGGTTTTTTTGCTGTGTGTTCTGCTATGACCTCTTTGTCTCTGTGCCTGTTGTGTGTGCTGCCTCTGCGGCTCTTCTCCCTCCTCCCCCTCTCTTCCCGTTTCCCTTGTGTGGGCATTTCCTTTTGGCACTTTTGGCTTCGTTTGCCCTCAGTCAGCCATGTCTGCCTCCTGCCCCTTCCTGTTGCCTTCTGGGTGTTTTGACCACGGCCGGGAATCGGTGTCACGTCTGTTGCGCTGCCCCAGGCCGTGGTCTGTCGGGCTGATTCCCTGCCGTGGTCCAGATCCCATCACATCTGTTTGGGGTCTTCCTGGACCATGGGGGGGTGGTGCTTGTTCGACTCACCATCACTGGGAATCCACTGTGGTGATTCAGGGGTCCGTAACTTCTGAAATCACCCCATATTGCAGGGCTACATAGGGCACCAATACAGAAAACCTTTCTGAATAAAAATGGATCACCAGAACAGAGTAATTAGAATTGGGTGGCATTGCTCATTTTAGGAGGCATCATAAAATGGCTCAATCAAAACATTACTCCTTATTAAAACAGTTGTAATGTGGTAGTTAATGTATTTCTGACTCACTATCTAGTTTTTTTTAATTAATGAGTTCTGTAATTGAGAAACAAAATACTTATATATCGATAGCACATGCTCACTGCATGATGAACATGTTTTACAGATGTGAACTAGTCCTTAAAACACCATGGTGAAGGGTATCAAGCCTCATTCATATTTCACGCATGAGGAAACTGAGACAGACAGATTAAATGACTGGCCCAAGGACACAGAGTGACACAGAGATTATCCTGACTCCCAGTCCCATGCCCAGAAACTACACCATTCCACTCATTAAAATAAAAAATAAAAAATTACACAAGAGCTACTGTTGATGAGACACCTAAAAACTTTGGTGTGTTCCTGAGTTGATAGCCACCAAGGCAGCAGTAAATCTGTGTTTTATTTCAACATATGACCCCCCTCCCCCACATGATCAACCATCATGATGGTTACTATGAGGGTTGGGAATTCTGGTTCTCCCAAGATCTGTTATTGCCGGTATTTGGGTGTATCGGCTTAATCCGATAAATCCAATATTTACCTGTACCGGCATAACAGATTTTTAACATTGGTCACGGTACTGGAATTTTTACATTGCGGCCATTGAAGTCAATAGCTGCAATGTAAAAAATCCAGTACCGCGGCCAATGTTAAAAATCCGGTATGCCGGGTATTGGTAAATCCGGTACCTGGGAGACCCGATACCGGTACATCCGGTATCCAATATCCTCCCCGGTGTCCCACCCCTAGTTACCATCCAAGTGTTGAAGGAATTTGGGCAACTCTGTCTCATTTTTGCAACAGGAGTTTGTCACAAAGTGCAATTCTTTTTCTCCTACATATAAATGTGTTACCAGTCACTTTACTGTATTAAGTCATGAGTCTCTAAGTACTAATTGCTCCTTCTATGGCCCTTTTAAACACAGACACTCTAACACCAATAAAATGGGTGTTATATTTTATTATACATGTTACAGGGCACCCACAGGGCAACACTGCAGCCCTGCAATTTGGGCCCTTTTCACATGAGATGCCTCCACCCAGTTTCACTGGGTGGAGGTGTCTGTGGGAACACCACAGGCAGTGGGTGTAGGTGCATGTGTGCTCCCATGCAACACCTATCTCCACCCACCCCCCACCCACGGAGCAACTGGCATTAGAACACCGCCTGCAGTGTTCACACAGACGCCTCCACCCAGTGAAACTGGGTGGAGGCATCTCATATGAAAAGGGCCCATGTTGCAGGGCTGCAGTGTTGCCTTGTGGGTACCCTGTAACATGTATAATAAAATGTAACATCCATTTTATCAGTGTTAGAATGTCTGTTTAAAACGGCCTATATTAAGAGCAAATCTATGACACATCAATTCTGCTGTCTGAGGCAAGAACAAAGTCATTTAAAAGACTGATTGACTTCAACAGGAGCCTGATCAAGGCTTTATCATAGTTTGCAGTCCACACATTCACCATGTACTCAAGGCAGTTTACAACACAACAGAGAGAGAGAGAGAGAGTGTGTCTTGGCCAAATAAGAAAGTCTTTCATTGCCTACAGAAGATGCTCAGGCTTGGATGAACCTCCAAGCAAAGGGAATTCCATGGGCGTTTTCAGACAAGACCCACCCACCTCCCACCCATACATGTTACAGGGCACCCATAGGGCAACACTGCAGCCTTGCAACATGTATAGTCATTGGGTTGGTAGTGGGTAGAGACAGAGTGTCTTGTCTGAAAATGCCCCATAACTGTGGCGTCACCACTGAGAACATCTTTCTGTGCATTCTTGCTGTATGAACATGGTGCGTCGATGGTATATGCAAGAGAGTGCTTTTGGCTGATCTCAAGGGACATGAGGGAGGGAGGGAGGCAATCTTCATATACTTGGGGCCCAGCTGGATTTTATAGGTCAAGACCAGCACCTTGAATTGTGCCTGGAGAGTTTATTACAAAAACATATGTCAATGGGAAAACTGGTGACACCTATCAAGACATCTACTCTATTGGGTGCCAAAATATTTGGTTAACACAGGGTGATTTCAGACATTACGTGAACACGGTGAACCACGGTGAATACCCACCTGTGGTCACCGTGTCCCGTACGTCTGTTCGCGGCGCGCCAGATGTTGGCCACGGTCAATCCCCACATGGGGTTCGTTTGAACCACGCTTCCCGGGCTAGCCGGGGGAAGGTCCCGGGAAGCGTGGTCAAACGGACCCCGGGCCATGACCAAAGAAAAGTCACGTCTGGCCGCGCGCCACGGCCCGGGATCCCCAGCGGGATCCCTGGCCGTGGCACAATCGGCCGGACGCGGCAGCCGCATTGGCCCCGCTGCCCGCCCGTCTCCTCGGAGGGCGGGCGGCGGGGTGCGTGGAGGGGGCGGGGACGTGCGGCCGCACATTGCGCCGCGCGGCCCCGGCCCCTCCCACTTTCCCCGCCGGGATCCCCCCGGCACGTCTGTTGTGCCGTTAAGGGGTGACCCCGGCGGGGAACGAAGCCGGTGGTGCCGGTACGGGGCCAAAGGCCCGCGTAACGTCTGAAAATACCCACATAAGCTGTTTTCTGAAACTTTCCCAGTAGAAACAGAAGAAGTCATAATTCTAAGTAAAATGATTTGAGCATTGATACAGAAAACGTTACAAGGGCAGAAGTACTTTATTTAGATCAATTTCGACCCTTGATTACTCTAGTCTTCTCAAACAAAGGCCATTTAAAAAAAAAGCATGGCTGGGGGGAGGTCCATATCCACTGAGTGGAACAGCCATGGAGCGCCCACTAGGGTAGAGTGAGTGGGGAGGGATTCTAACAGGTGGATCCCTATGTGGCTACCATGGTAGTCCCCACACATTCCCCCTGCCATGGACTGTGGGGGAGAGGGGAGCGAGAATGGCTGGTCTTTGAAATTGATGCCTCCTGGCCAACCACTGGGGACCTTGATCTCCCCAGCACAGTCCTGGCCAGTTCCTGTGCCTTCCAAAGGCTGTTTCTCCACCCACAGTGCCTCTAAAAAACAAACCATTCAACTGACTTGGCTGGCTGCTGCTGTTCATATGGGCTGGGGATCCGTCCATAGGGGCTGGGGATGTGTGGGCATCAGCTCCCGTGCACTTTTTGGGCTGCCCCCACATGACGCATTCTGGCTTTTTCACCAGTGCTCCATGAGTGGTCAAGAGTGGGTGCTGTGTGTGTCATGGGAGTATGCACCGACCCACACCACCTTCACCACAGGTGTACAGGTAGGTGGTTGATCGGTGTACATGGATGGTTCTTTCTCATTTAAAAACAACCAAAATCCAGTGCACAGAAATTACAGAATGTCTGGAACATGGATTTTGAGGTGTTTTAAAATGTGGACCTGTGCTTTTTGGTTTTCAATTTTTACCTCATAATAGGACAGCATGCAAGACATTTTGAACATGCATGCATATTTGTTCCATGAGCTTTGTTTAATAATAGCTGCACACTGAATGTTTACCAGCACGCACAAATGGTTATTAAACCTTGAGTATCATAAAAGCTTTTGATAGAACCTTACAGGCACCATTGAAATTTGACTACCCTCCCCATACTGCCCTTACGTTATCTCAATATTTACTAGTATGCATAGCTAGGCTTTGCTACCTGGTGAAGCATTACAGGAATGTACTAGAAAGCTTTGTACTAGGGATAAAAAGTTATAATCCTTAGGCAAACTAAAATTCCTCCTGTAGGGATCTTGATCCTAAAGTGTGCTCATTTGGTTCAAAAGATGTCATTGCTTAAAAGAATGGGTGTCGCTCTTCGAATGTCTGCAATAGAGGATTGAAATCTACTGTAGCTAGAATGCCTCTCTTCAGTATAAAACATTATTTGAGAGGTTCTTACTGCATGCTCATTAAAAGGTAAACTTTTCTTGGGCTGTGTGTCATGTCAATCATTGCTTTCTTGCAAACCCAAAGCCTCCTTTTTCTCTGTTAGAAGCTGTTATCATCTTCAAAGTCATATCAAAACAGTGTTTGTTCTGCGCTTTGATTTCACCCACACAGAGAATTCAAAGAATACAGGTCTACATGAGAGAGGTGGAGAGGGAGTGAGAGAGAGAAAGTGCATTTCAGATGTTATATGGGCATTTGTGTTTGCATGTTTCTGAGCTTAAATTAAGGTACTAGTTTCTAATAAAATAGTCTCACACAAAACTAGCGGAATATTTTCATTCAACAAGTCAAGTCTCTTATTTCACAAATGCAGAAAAACATAGTGGTAATTTACCTCAAAAAATTATATTCCTTTTATATAGAAAGCCATATATTTTTTTAAGAAAACAAAATCTTACTATGTTTGACAACCCCAAATATTCAGTTCACGTGGTTAATTCGCTTTTTATTTTTCACTTTCCAAAACAAAAGTCCTTTTCAAGCTACACTTATTATTATGCATTTTGCATCCATCATGTTTGACACCATTTAATGAAGATAAATAAGCACAGGTGATTTCCATATGAAAACCTATCAGATAATGCAAAAATGTTTATTGCCCCAAAGTCATTTCTGTTTATGCAAAAAAGAAAAGTGATGTCTACAAAATTCTAAAACCAGGATTTTCAAAGAAGCCCAAGGAAAATAGGTGCTCAATTCATCTGACTTTCAAGAGAAGTCAGATGCCAATGACAAATAAATAAATAAATAAATAATCCTCCCTTAGGCTCCCTCATCAGGCAAGACCTAAATAAATCAGTGCATTGGTTTACAAACTACATTTTAAGCAAACCTTTTGAATCTATAAAACCAAGTTGCCAAATAATCAGCTATTTGTTTCTGAAAGAATAGAAATCATTCAATGTCCCATGTATTCCAGCGCCAAATCAAACCATCTTCCCAGAAGTAGCAGTTTATAGACCCAGAGCTACCAAGGGGAACAGTTGTTTTACAAATATTAATGCCTCTTACTTTGGAGTCTGTGCTCCTGTGTTTTCTGCTCCAGGCCTGCAGAAGTTGGATGGGTCTGATGATTCTGCCCTCCACACATCTGTTTCCTCTTAGTCCACTTGTCCCTGTCTGTATCCCATCCTGTCAATCGGTCCTCTCTCTCTGCCCCACCCACCCTGTCTCCTTTCCCTCTGTATCTGTCTCCTACTTGTTTCACCTCCTGTGTGTGTGCTGCCCCATCCTGGCTGGTAGGAATGTGCAAACAGAACCGAGTTCAGAAATTCAGTTCGGTTCAGTTCGGTTCGAAAATCAAGTTCGGTTCGAAAGTTCAGTTCGGTCGACTGAACTATTTGAGTTCGATCGAATTCTGAACTTCCGAACCGAGTTTGTACATTCAAACCCAGGGTTTTTTTGCCTTCTGAACTGGTTCGGATTCGACCGAACAGTTAGGTCGAATTCGAGTTTCGTTCGAATGTTCGGTTTGGTTCAGTTGACCAAACTATTTGAGTTCGGTCCGAACTCTGAACTTCTGAACTGTGTTCGCACATCCCTACTGACTGGCTCTCCCAAATCACACCACGTTGTCCTGCCTCCTCTGCTCTTTCCATCTTCTAAAGCTGAGTCAGAGCTTGGAGCATATCAATGGATAATTGTAGAAGAGAAGCCATCTCAGTGCTTGTTTGGCCATGTCTGGTGGGGGGATGAACTAAGCAGACATAGTAGATAGACAGATAGATATTTATTAAACATAGCCAAAAGCCATGCTCAATAGACAAACATACATAAGACATACAAAACAGTAGGGGTGGGACATCAGGCCAAATACCGGCTACCGGTTTTACTGGTTACCGGTTTACAAAAAACCGGATTACCAGATTAAAACTGGATTACCAGTGCCGGATTTATTGCATTGATTTCAATGGGGAACTGTCCCCATTGAAATCAATGGGAAAAAAAAAATACCTCCCCCCACCCACCCTGCCCAGTCTGGATTTAAAAATTATTATTTTTTACCCTAAGTCCCTACTAATGTGGGCTCTGGGCTGCCGCCGGCAACCCGTAGCCCGCACCAGCAGGTACTAGGGTGATCCCTGGGCTGGGGGGGTGGTTTAACACACACCCCACCCCAGGGATCAACCTACCTCCCCACCCAGGGATCGCCCACCTTTGGCGCTTCGGGTGGTGGCGGTCCAGAGGCTTCAGCGCTGGTTGTGGCTGCTGGCTTCAGCGCTTTCTAGGCCTTTCGGGGAAACCTGGAAGTTCCCCGGAAGGCCTAGAAAGCGCTGAAGCCGGCAGCCAGAGCCAGCGCTGAAGCCACCGGACCGCTGCCGCCGCCCGGAGCACCAAAGGTAGGTGATCCCTGGGTGGGGAGGTAGAGTGATCCCTGGGGTAGGGGGAGTGTTGAACCACCCCAGGGATCATCACCCTAGTACCACAGTACCCACCTGCTGGTGCAGGCTCTGGGTCGCCGGCGGCGGCTCAGAGCCCGCACTAGCAGGGACTTGGGGGAAAAAAAAATTAAAAAAAAAATCCAGGCTGGGCAGGGTGGGTGGGGGGTGTCCCCCTTTCCGCCTGCACAGCCTGGACTGGGGAGGGAAAGTGTTTGGGTTTTTTGTTTGTTTGTTTTTTTACATTGCGGCCATTCATTTCAATGGTCGCAATGTAAAAAAGAGCCGATACCGGTACCCGCAAATACCGGAGTAATCTGACACTGCCGGTACACCAAAATACCGGCAGTATTGGATACCGGATGATCTGAACTTCCCACCCCTACAAAACAGTGCCAGATCGCTACAGAGTTACATCATTCTGAGTCAAACAGAACTGCACAGTTTTGACAGTCCATGGGGGTATAAATACCCCAAAACATAGTAAAAAGGCTTTTAAAATAAATAAATAAATAAAATAAACTAAAACAATGCAAAATATGGCATATCCAAGCCCCAAGGGACTAGGACAAGTCCAATGGTTTGAATGCCAGGAAATTGGTCCTGTAAGTAAATGCCTGCAGGAGAAACAGGGCAACATTTTCAGTGACCCTTGGGTCCAAACTATTCAGAAGTGCAGAAAGTAAGGCGAAGTCAGATCTACCTGGAAGTTTGGCTAAGGTGTCCCCCAAGTATTGCTGCCTCGGAAGATCATATAACCTGCAATAGAGGATGATGTGCCCCACTGTTTCGACAGCCTGATTGTCGAAAGGACAATTCCTATCGACAAAGGGGACACCTTGGCAGCGCCCTTCCAAAACCTGAGAAGGAAAACCATTTAACCGTGCACAAAGGAGGAGTCATTTCCCATGTGGTGAAATTTTAGATGACAAATAGGGATGGGTGAACAGATCGTGGTTCGGGTTCAGCCATTCGGTTCGGCTGCGTTCGTTTCGTCCGTTCGGTTCGCCCGTTTGGTTTGGTTCATTGGTTGGAATGTTCGGCTGTTCGGTGGTTCAGGTCGAACGTTGAGTTCGGATTCGGTACTCAGTTCGGTCGGGATCGCTTCAGTCTTTAGTTTGGTGCAATCAGGAACTGAAAATGACATTTGGTTTTTGAAATAAAAGGAAAAAACTGAAAAACATATTTCTGGCTATAACATTTTTGTTTCTTATTACTTTTTGATGAACTTTAGGGAGCTTGTACCCCCAATGGAGGGCACCATGTATACCAAAATTCAGACAATTAGATAAAAGAAACCGATTTCAGAAGCAATTGAATTTTGTGATTTTAAGAAAAGCTCCATACACATTCATGACTACAACTTCTTTATCTTGCATCCAATGTTCATGAAACTTGTGCATATTACATCCCTCCATATGCTTAATATTTCTGCCAATTTTAGGAAAGAGTGGATAAAGGGTCCCAAGGGTATAAGACATTAACCTGAAAATACATTTCCAGCTGTTACATTTTGATATTCCATTCTGTTTACAGGATATTTGACAGGAATGTATCAAATACCGTTCCTGCTATTTCAGCAAATGTACAGGAGATTTTGATAAAGGGAACCACTTCTGTTGGCCAATTTGCATCACAAACCGATCTTATACCACAGTGACATAAGAGAATCCCAGGCATAGGCCCCTTCTCTACATTTGTTGTACAGGCATATAAAATTGGGACCCTTTATAATATCTTTCTGATATTTGGTAGAGATAATCAAGAAAGTAAAATATATAGTCCTGCCAAATTTCATGTACACTGGTTGGACTACAAAGATGTTATAGTCAGACAAACATGTAAATGTTTATTGCTTATACCACCAAGACCCTTTGTCCAATCCTTCTGAAATTTGGCAAAGATAGTTACTATGGGAAGGGGTATAAACTGAACAAGTTTCACCTACATTAGGTGTGAAGCAAAGAAGTTACAGCTAAGAATGTATATGTAGAATATTGAAAAATACAATAATTCAACTGCTTCTAAAATCGGATTTTCTTATCCAATTATTTTGAAATGTGGTGCACATAATTAGTTCTATTGGAGGTAGAGGCACCCCGAATTTCAGCCACATATCTTAAAAAACAAAAAGGTTACAGCCGATAATGTGTTTTCCATTAAAACCAATGGAAATTCAATTCCGAACTCACCGAACGCATCCGAACCGAATGTTCGAATTCGAGTTCGGTTCGAACATTCGGTTCCGTTGACCGAACTGTTCGAGTTCGGTCTAAACTCCAAACTTCTGAATTCGAGTTCGGTTCGAACGTTTGGTTCGGTCGACCGAACTATTCGAGTTCAGTCCGAACTCCGAACTTCCGAACCGCGTTCGCCCATCCCTAATGAAAAATATTGGGCCAATTGGCCAGGACCAGGGGCCCAGTAGAGGTAGTCTGACATGTGTGGGGAGTCAGCTATCTTGCCCATTTCCTGTTGCCTGTCAATATCCTGGAGTCTTAAAAGGATTTCCTTGCGTACCGAGGCCCAAGGTTTATGAGCCAGATATTCTACAGACAATCCCATCTGGATTAGTAGGTTTTGGACTTTAAGTGCCCAAGGGTTTTGGTAAGAATCCTCCCTCAGGGCCTTAAACAGTTCTGAGCCCTGAGGTGTCATAACTTTGACCCAGAATCGAAAGACAGACTTAATGGCGTACTCATACCAAGTAATTTGGCCACTTTCAACCCTAATAGCCGCATAAGGGGTCCCCCTGGGTATACGAAAAAGTTTCTGCAAGAACCTGGCCTGTGTAGCGTTTAATTTAATCCAGGAAACAGAGGGAGTCCATATCTCAGAGGCATATAAAGCCTGTGCACTAACTTTAGTGTTATGCACCTGGATAGCAGCTGAGGGAACCGCCCTCCCGGTACGAGCAAAGTATTCAAGGATAGCTTGGGATGGGCCTTTAGCAGCTAAAAGTGCTAAAAGTGGCTTCCAGGACCCTGATTGATGGAACAGCAGTCCCAGGTAATGGACACTTGAAACCTGCTGCAAATGGTGACCCTCAAAGTCCCATACATATGTTCTTTTCTTGTTCAAAAAAACCAGAACCTTTGACTTCTGATAATTCATGGACAATTTTTTCAAAGTACAGAAGGATGCAAAAGCCCAAATCTGTCTCTTTAGACCAATAGCTGTCTGTGAAAGCAGCACAATGTCATCCGCGTACAGAAGGCAACCCAAGGGTCTTGTAGCCAACTTTGGTGGAAAAAAAGAGGGAACCGCCATCAGGGGTACGACATCATTGATGTAAAAATTAAACAAGGCTGGTGCTAATACACAGCCTTGGCGGACGCCCTTTTGTGTGCGTACCAAAGATGTCAATGGCCCTGATGGTAAAACTTTACTGCAAGAGAAGAATTTTGATGGAGGGAGCAGATGAGACTAAGGAGTCTATTCCATTGAAGAGCGTGATAGCTTCCCCCACAGAATCTCCCTATTGATCGAATCAAATGCTGCCCTCAGATCAAGGAAGGCTGCAAAAAAAGACCCATTGCAGGCCATATATATGGAGATAGTCTGGTACAACACTAGACAAAGCTCTACAGTGGAGCGGCCATGCTGGATCCCGGCCTGTTCCATAGCTATAATCTGCTCCCTCTGCATCAGGAGAGATTCTGCTCCATGAATCTCTGCAGCAGGAGCTTCGCATAAATCTTTGCCATAACACAAAGAAGGCTAATGGGCCTATAGTTGGCCAGATCACTATTAGGGTCTTTCTTAAGAATGGGACCTACTACGGCCCTACCCCAATCTGCTGGAACTACCCCTGTGTTGTTAATTGCCGTAAATAAAGCAGCCATCACAGGGAACCACCAATCCCTATGTGTCTTAAAGAATTCCAGATGCAGGAGCTCATAACCAGGTGACTTTCCAGTTTTGAAGGATTTGACCAAAGCTTCCACCTCGTCTAAAGTAACTGGAGGCCAAAGAGGTACCTCAGAAGCACCAAAAAAGGGGTGTGTCTGAGACCCACCCTCAGATTCAGTACCATACATCTGGCAAAAATGTTCGGTCCAGATAGCTGGATCAATAGAAGCTACAACTATTGTATGGGAATAAGAAATGTTGCTGTTTAGACTCCGCCAGAAGTCCTTGGAGTTCTTCTGCTCAGCTGCCACCATACTTTTTGCCCATTGGGCTTCTATATGTTGCCTTCTCTTGGTTTTAAGGAACTTCCTATAATCTGTTTTAAGGAAAAAGTATAAAGGGGGCAAGGGGGCAGAAGGAGCCTGCCTATAGGCCTTATAGATAGCAGTTAAATTGGCCCTAGCGTTCCTACACTCCTCATCAAACCATGGCTTGTTCTTATGCATGTTGATACTTAGGGAGCGTGCATCCCCTTTAGCCCACCGTATGTGAGAGGTGCACTCAGCAGCAAGCTGGTCATAGAGCTTCACTGTTTCTGAGGTACCCTGGGTACCAAGAAGTGAATCCCAAAGCTGAACAACAGCTGACATAGTAGTAAATCCTGCACCTTTTGAGGAAGAGAGAGACCTTGTCCTGACCCCTTGCTACACTGTTACACACCCACAGGGTACCCAACTCTCCTGACTAGAGAGAGATGGCACATCTCAGCCCCCTTAGGCTGAGCTCCCTATGACGATCCCTTCTCCTCAGAGGAAGTTATTTTTGTTCAGAAAGAGAAGTAAGAGACTGTCCTGCTCAATGTGTGAGCCTTTGGAGACACGTGAATACTCTTAGAAAGCCCAGGATGGGCTGGGGGGCTTGGTGCAATATGAACCAAGCAGACTTCTTGTTTTCCAGGTCTGCCAGAGGTGATCTCAGCTGTACATACAAGCCCTGGATCTTGGTCTCCTGTGACAAGTATCTGATGTACTTTTACACTGACTGAAACGGTAAAGAGTTGTGTTTTCAAACAACAGGATCTGCGTTGTAGAGCATGTTAAATTCAGCATGATTTTCCCAGTCTGCTTTCTGCCTCAGTGTCCCTTTCTGGTTATTGCAGAGCTTGATTTATATCCCACTGGAGTTACTAAATGGCAGCTCCTGGAATATCTGGGTGGTATGGCCTGGGTCCAAAGAAAAACCCCAGTGTGCCACTCTGGAATGTAACTGACTGCCCAGTTTTAATCTGGACCCCAAAAGTTTGGCCAGTCTTTTCTGGACTTTAGTAGTTCAGGTGGCCCATTCCTTCATTCAGATCCGGCAGCTTTTAGGAGTCTTTATAGCTCCAGAAAATAAATCCATCTCATCCGCCTCATCTGCCTATCCAGCTGTGGAACATTTGGATAGCGGCAGCCAACTTTGAGAAAGTCATTTAGGTTTATTTATTTATGTATTTTTGTATATTAAAATAGGATCCCAGAGTTTAGTCCAGCTATCCCCTGGATTTTGCATTTGAAAAGCAAATTGACAATCTATGATCACACAGTCCTGTAATCCATTCCCACCTGCTTCAAGAATCTTCCTTCAGACTCTGTTACTTGGTCCATCCAGAATCTTCCTTCAAACTCTCTATTACTTGGTCCAATTTGCATGTTGCAAAACCCCTCCACTAAGTAATCTACCTCCCACAAAGGGTCTCTCCCCACTCACTTTTCACTTCAGGGTTTAGAGCAGACTGAAGTATCACCAGACCTGCCTGGCTTTCTCTTAAAGGAACAACAAACCCACTTACTCTTCCTTTCTTCTCACCTTTAGAACTGATGATATTATAGAACTACGGAAGCACGCACTCTCTGTTAAAATCATGAATATTCTACTCAATATAGAATCAGGATGATTTATCCTATCACTGTTAAAGTATTTAGAGAAGATCACATGGGTGCTGGGTAGAAACTATCCAAATTTCAGAAGGGTTGGTTGGGAATCAACTGAGTTATAAGAGTTTGAAAATTGGGGCAGAAGGTTTTTTTCTGGTTTTGGGGGACCATCTCTTGTTGACAGAGAAAAGTTTATTTAAAATGATTTGTCTGGAGGTGTAGAGGTGTCAGAGAATTCAAGTGTGCATTCTAGTGATTGCCTGAGTTAGATTCTGCAAATTTGTTGTGTAGTTTTAAACTCAGGTTGTTTTGCAGTTCCCACATTATCCAATGGAGAGAGTGAGTTTGTGAAGTTATGTCACGTATGTGCAGAGAGGTAGAGCTGCGAATGGGGCTCCCTATTCCTCAGTACAAACAGTGTCCAACCGTGGGAGCTGCAGAAGTCTGAGAGAAGGGCTACTAATCTATCAATCATGCCAAACAGTAGAGCAGAGCTGATTGTTTAGAAGCCCTTCTCTCAGAGTTCAGCAGCTTCCAGTCCCAGAGCACATTGACACCTGCAGCAGCAGCCGGCCCCACACACATTTTGGCTCTCGAAGAAACTGCAAGAGCCAAAATGCGCTCAGAGTTTTCCTGGTGTGAAACCCCCCTGCACAGCTTTGCTGGAGATCACCAGGAAGAGTACAGAGCTGGATTTCCCTGCTCTTCAAGGTGATCTCCAGAAAAGCCATGTGGTGGGCTTTCACACCAGCTGAACTCTGCACAGATTTTTGCTTGTGGGAACCAAAATCTCTGTGCCACTGCAGGTGTGACTGTGCTCTCATCTCAGATGCTCTGTATCCAAGAAAAGGGAGCTTGTTCACAACTCCACCTCAACAGCACAGCACCAGCTTGGACACATCCCACCCTGAAAGCAGCAGCAGCACCTGTAACAGCTGTACCTTCTCCCCAGATGGGAGAATCAGGTATGTGAGATGGGAGTGGGTCTGACGGGGTCCTATGGGGGTCCTGCTGCTCCAGGTGTCACTCTTCTCAGGGGGGCTGCATCCAAGCTAGTGTCAGCCTGCTGAGGTGAAGCTGCAAACAGAATGCCATATTTCTACATACAAACAGCATCCAAGCCTGGGAAGCTGAGAGCCTGGACTCCTGGATTTTCTCAGAGAGGAGTGGGGACTAGTGAGATACAGCAGGGGGTCTGGAAGCCAGGACTCCTGGGTTCCCTGGGAGGGGAATGAGGGCTACTGGGTCAGAATCGGAGGTGGGGCTGGGACCCAGGACTGCTGGTTTCTGTGGGAGGGAAGTGGGGGCTAGTGGGTCATAATGGGGGGGGGCGACTGGAAGCCATTACTCCTGGGTTCTGTGGGGTGTTGTAAGAGGGGTAATTTAGTGTACTCAAAAAGATGGAAATTCTAGGATCAAAAAGCCTTTGTTTGAAGAGAGGAGTTAAGGCTTTTACAAATTCAGACATGCTGTAACTCCTGGGGGAACAGGAGTTTTAGGAGTAGTACAGTGCTTCCCAAACCATGGAAACTGTAAGTTAAGACTCCTGCCTTAACTTGCGCACCATATAAACAGTAAAGACATTGTACAGTAGAGGTTTGCACCAGGGGCCCATGTTGTTTTTGTTTTTCATTTTCATTATTTAAATCTGTCATATTCATTTTCATAAATATCAAATCGTTGTTTTTGGGTTTACTTTCATTTTCGTTTTCCACTGGTTCAATGGAAAGCACATTTTTGGCTCTAACCTTTTTGTTTTTCAATTTATTTGGCTGAAATGTGGAGTTATTATACCTCCAATGGAATGCATCATGTGAACCAAATTCCAAAAATGTTGGATAAAGGAATCCAATTGTATAAACAGTTGAATTATTTTATTTTGCAAAAATCTTCATATGCATTCTTAGGTGTAACTGCTTTGCCTCAAATTTAATGTAGATAAAACTAGGAAATTTGATACCCCTTCCCATATTTACTACCTTTGCCAACTGCCAGAAGGATTGGATAATGGGTCCTGGTGGTATAAGCAATTAACTTATAAATATATGTCTGACTGTAACAACTTTGTAGTCCAACCAGTGTAAATGAAATTTGGCAGGACTGTATATCACACTTTCATGATCATCTCTGCCAAAAATCATAAAGATGTGATAAAGGGTCCCAATTGTATATGATTGCACAGCATATGCAGAGAAGGAGTCTATGCCAGGGATTCTCTTACGTGCCACTGTGGTATAAGATCAGTTTGTGATGCCAATTGGACAGCAGAAATGTCAACCAAATATCCTCATTATGTGCTGTGACCATCCCAAAATATCTCCCCCACTTGTTACTGGGAAGTCAGAAGCATCTGTTTAGGAAAGAGCCAATAGAGATTCTCTTATGTCCTCTGTAACAGTGCTGAAGGATGCAATTGTGATGATAATTGGCCAGCCTGTATGTGTAAACTATGCCTAATGATTGCTGGGATGCTATTCCCAAAGTCCCAGTTATGTCCCTTCTATGCCTACCTCAGGGCTGCCCTCTATGCCCACTTCGAAGCCACTACCAATTGGTTCTGTAAAGCTGGGAGCATGCAGTAATTGGCCAGTAAATGTGTCTCAGTCTTTTGGGTTGCTCCACATCCTCCCTCCTACAGCCTCCTTCCCCATGCCATGCCAGGTGCCTGCCACTGGCTGGCACTGCATGTGCTGCTATTTATCTGAATAATGGTCTTCAAGGGGACAACTTCAATTGCTTATAAAATTGGGGCCCTTTATCACATCATCGTGTAATGTGGCAGAGATGACAGGGAATGTACGTGATATATTCCTGCCAAATATCTTGTAAACAGGAGGGAATATCCAAATGTTACAGCTGGAAATTTATTTTCAAGTTAATGTCTTATATCGTCAGGACCCTTTATCCAATAATTCTGAAAATTGGCAGGAGTGTTAAACATGTGGAGTGACATAATATTTACAGGTGTCAGGCAAATTGTGTGGAAGTTAAAAAAGTTGTAGCCATGAATGTGTATGGAGCTTTTTTAAAAATCACAATGTTCAATTGCTTCTAAAATAGGTTTCCTTTATCTAATCATTTCAGAATTGTTACCTATAGTTCCCTCCAGGGAGGGTACACCCTCCCCAAGTTTAATCAGAATTGAATAAGAAACGTAAAGGTTACAGTCAGAAATATCTTTTTCAGTTTTCCCCCTATATTTAAAAAAAAATAATGTTGTTTTATTTCTATTTTCATTATTATTATTTGTTGTTTTTGTTATTGCAATAACAATAACAAAAATGATGATTTTCATTATCATTTTTGTAATAACAAAAATGACATGCACACCCCTATTGTACAGTCTCACATATTGTGCTCAATTACAACTTAGGCTCCATGCACCCACATTTTGCCTTAGTCTTTAAGCCTCAATCCTCTACTTCTGAAGGTTGGGGGCAACGCTGAAGCTTGGGAATGGAGGGGGTGAAGTGGAAGCTTTCTTTCCCTATATGTTTTCATTGGGGTTGGAGAGAACAGGAGAGCTGAGTGCTGGGGGGCTCTATATAGGAAGGGGAACAAAGTTGATTTATGCAAGATTTGTACAAAACTAGGGGCGGCCAGGCATTGGTGGGGACTGTCTGTATCAGGAGGGGGCAGCTAGATGCTGGGAGAGTGTATGGGGGACAAGGCTGAGAAATGGGTGATGTGTATGCACAAATGGGGGCAGGCAGGGGTGGGGGGAACTGTACGTATTTGCAATGGGTAGAAAGGTGCTGGGAAAGGTGTATATTTGGGGGCAAGCCTGAGGGATGAGTGAGATATTCTCAGGGACAAGGTTTGGGGGACAGCTAGGGGTGGGTCGAAGTGTATGTATGTTTTTCATACGTACTTTCAGTTAGGTTGGGGACAAAGAACATTGAAGTACTGGGTGGAATATTGAGGAACCAAGGATGATGGGTATGAGATATGTACTTTCAGGTATCTGAAAGACCGCCTCCTACCAAATGTCCCCTCGTGGTCCCTGAGGTCAGCCAGGGGCACCCTCTTGTAGGTGCCATCTCTCTGAGGTATTTTTGCAGCTAGGGCATACAGGGAGGCATTCTCAGTAGCTGTCCTGCGATTATCAACTCCCTCCTCCAGGGGGTTTCCCTAGCCCGAGCCTGTTCATCTTCCAAGAACAATGTAAGAACTTCCTATTTGGCCAGGCATTTGGCAGGCAGGGATAGGGTTGGATGGGAGTGGGTGGGGGTGTAGCAAAGGGTTGGCTGGGGCATATGGGGATTTTTTTTAAAATTAATTTATTAATTTATTATTATTATTATTATTTGGGGGCTGTTCGTTGTTGATTTTAATGATTTTGAATATTTTTTTTATGATGGTAAGCCGCCCTGAGCCTTTGCAGGAAGGATAAATTTGACTAAATAAATACTGGAAGACAAGGCTGGGGGCAGCCACAGGTGAGGAGCAGTGTGTGTATGGGCAACAGGTAGCCAGTTGTTGAGAGGGCGCATATGGGGAGACAAGGCTCAGAGTCAGTCAGGGGTGGGAGAAGCATATCTATGGGGACAGGGGTCCCCAGGTGCTGGGGAGGTATATATGGGGGGACAAGAATGAAAGATGAATAATGTGCATTCAGATACAACAAGGTTTGAGTGACAGCCACTGCCTAAGTGGGGAGCTGTAAATGAAGGACAAATTGTGACTACTGTGGAGATAGGGTTCAAGTCCATAATATTTGAGTGGAGAGGAGCGTTCTGACCCCAGATTCAGTGTTGTCCCCAACCTGCAGAGGAAGAGAATTGGAGCTGAAAACCAAGGTAAAGTGTGGGTGCATGGAGTCTAATTTGTAAGGGAGCACAATATGTGAGAGTACAATGTCTTTACTAGGTCTGAAACTCATTTTTAGTATTTTCTCATTTTTTGAAGAAAATCACGTTTCTTTGTTCCTTCTGCGAAACAAAAATGAAAATATCAAGAAAAATAAAAAAGTACATACTGTGGGTCTGCTGGCCTCCGGTCCAGTGGCTGTTCCTTGCCTTCCTCTACATTCTGCAGAGAGCTGATCTCTGCCTCCCCTGCCATGCTGCATTCTGCAGAGCGGACACAGCAGTAAATTATCTGAGTGGTTAAGGGCACAGGGAAGCCTCGTCCTAGTTGTGTATAACACTCTAGTCTGTCCCCATTTCCAGAAGGACCAATATCAGGGCAGCACAGCACGCACCCCTGATCAGTCCCCCCTGGAAACAGGGACCAATTAGAGTGTTGCACCACATAACTAGAAAGAGACTTCCCTGCTCTGCTCCCCCAGGATAATTTACTGTCGGGTTCCAGCTAAGCTTTGCAAAGTGCAGCATGGCAGGCGGCAGCAGAGAAAAAGCTCAGCTGTCTGTGAATGCAGAGGGAGGCAGAGAGCAGCCACTGGATTAGAGGCCAGAAGCCTGGGTGTGAGGTAGGTCAGCCAGTGTCTTGGGGCATCCTGGGAGACCCAATACTTTTTTAAAAAATGTATTTTGCAAAAAATCTTGCAAAACTGCACTAGAACCTAGATTTTGGTACCAGTGTTTGATCTTGCAAGAATTTCTCACAAGAGGGAGCAGGGAGCAGCACCGTACTAATGGCCAGCAGCCTGAGGGTGAGGTATGTCAGCCAGTGTCCTGGGGCATCCTGGGACACCCCAATACTTTTTAAATTTTTAGTTTTGGAAGAAATCTTGCGAGGTCTTGCATTGCAACCTAGATTTTGGTGAGATCTTGGTCCCGGTGTTTGATCTTGTTAGAATTTCTCACAAGAGTTTTAAAATTTTTGTTTCAGCCTTACTGCTTGCATGGTGTGCACCTTACGACAGGAACCTTCACTTACAATTTCCATGGTTTTTAAAGTACAGTTACATTTGTAAGAGCTTTAACTGCTCTCCTAAACCAAAGTCTTTTTGATGCTAGAATTCTATATAATAGCAGGTCAAAAGCTGTAAACAAAATTTCAAATTTAAATTGTCATTATTTGTTGAAGATTCAATTCAAACTGAAATTTCAACCCAGATCATTTATATATGTAGTTTTTTATTACCTGTTTTTCTTAATTTCAATCAAGGTGTTTCCTCCTGGTCCTGTAGGACTGTACGGACCTTCAATGAAGGTTTTGAGTGCATTTGTGGCAATAGTTTCCAGCGACTCTTTCCTGGCAACCAAAGGTGACTTGTGAAGAGGCTAACATCAGTTACTCTGTGAGTTTCACAGACTCTCAGTTTTAGGGTCTACCAGCCTCATATGGTTCCCTGATATGTAGCGGTGGGGGCAGTGTTTCAGTTCATTCAAGACATACTGCTAAGATTTGGAATGTTCTCTTTTTCTTGGGATTAGATTAAGACATTCATTGCTAAATGTGCATGGACATTAGCTTGTATGCTCAGAGGAGGAGACTGTCTGGGGATTCAGAAAAACCCTCCAACAAAACAGATTGAGTTCCACTTGAATAGAAATGCTGCCATTATAAGGAGGCAAATTGAACAAAGAAGAACACATACTTGCCCCTATTTTCTAATCAGCACACAGGCCTGTACTCTTTTTAGGTACAACATTAACCTTGTAGTCACCTGTACTGATTTTGGCATTGCCCTGATTTGGTGTGGGGACAATCCCATCCCTTTCTCCCCATCATAACCAAATCTTTTCTCTAAACATTTTATCCACAACTATCACCTTTCTTTTACCTTCCCCTTTTCAATTTCGCCAAATGGATCCACTCTCAGACCACTTTTAGATGAGGCGCTCAAAAAGCACCTTACAAAAATAAGTACAGAGAGAAACCTGCAAGGTGTGTGTTTGTGTGTGTGTAAACGTTTCCCCGCGCTATGAAAAGTGACATTGCTCCTATTCTGTGTAGTGGCAGCCAAGAACAAGCACAGGTTTGAAGATGTGGTGTTGTAAAAACCCCTCTAGAGAGCTTTTTCTCCATCCCCCGAGCTGTGGGGTGTGTGGGCTCGGGGCAGTTGCATCAGAGGGGGTGCACCGTTGCCCTGCACAGCTTGCTGCATGCATGGGGGGGGGAGTAGGGGCTGCATCTGAGCGCACGTGTTCACTGCTTGCACTGCAAGTACGGGCTGGCGTAAGTGGCCGTAGGATTGCACCCAAAACCTATAATGTAGATTTACATGCTGATAGTAACTGTCTCTTCTACATAACAACTGGTTATATTATTGCCAAAACATGGACTTTTTATTTCAGAAACTAGTGAAATCCTTCAAAAATCTATTATTTGGTGATTTTTGTCCATCTTCCTGCATCACATTAAAATTAATCTCTTCTTACCCACCCTTACCAGAATGGTTATATTATAAGAACAGGTCTTCAGCCTTATTTGAGCCCAACAGGATCTAACTGGGCTCAAGCTGGATCAGACTCCTCAGCTTCAGGAGACCATCATAGATTGCCGTTATTGGAGCTGAAACGAATATTTGTTACTATCCAGCATCTGGCTGGATATCGCAGTATCTGGTTTGGTATCTATAACAGGATGCATGGTATCACTGGCAAAAAATGGACAGGTGCTGAGAGTAGATGGGGATCTACTCTTAAGATGGCAAATATTTTCTCTAAACATTTTATCCACAACTATCACCTTTCTTTTACCTTCCCCTTTTCAGTTTCGCCAAATGGAACCACTCTCAGACCACTTTTAGACGAGGCGCTCAAAAAGCACCTTGAAAAAATAAGTACAGAGAGAAACCTGCAAGGGGTGTGTGTGTGTAAACGTTCCCCCGCGCTACAAAAGATGCAGCTGCTAGTGGAAAAAAGGATAGCGTCAAGCACCAATGTGTTTGGAAACCCTCACAGCCTATGCATGTTTAGAAGGCAAGTCCTCAGTTGGTGAGGGGACACCATGGATGAAGGAGGGCTGAAACTGAGCTCTGCAGAAGCAGATAGTAAAAACCAGCCAGTTGCTGCAGACTCCGGTTGGGACTCCTGAGACCAAGCTCAAGCCTGGAGTGTCCTTCAACTGGAGGAACTGACTATTAGGGGTGTGCACCAGAACCCCATGTCATTTTTCATTATCATTTTCATTATTAAAATGTGTAATAATTTTTGTTTTCTTTAATAACAAAATGTCATTTTTGTTATCGTTGTCGTTATTGGTATCGGTACCAATTTCAAACAAAGATTTTGTTTTTGCTATCATTATTGGTATGCACACAATATCTAGTTTTATTTATATATTATATTATATTAATTATATTATAGATATAATATATATACAGAATCTAAGCCAAACCTAACCTATGTGTTGTACAAAATATTCCTATCCTATAATCCTAATATATATAATAAAACAGTCTAGTATCTAAATATCTAATCTATATATATACAACGAATATATATATTAGTCCCCCTGTTCATATCTATATATGGACAACTATTATATATATCTATATATGTGCATATATCTATATATACAACTAATATATATATATTAGTCCCCCTGTCTATAATATATATACATCTAATATATATATTAGTCTCCCTGTCCAGATATTAAAACTATATAATATATAGACAGGGGAAAACAGACGGGAAGGGAAAAGGAAAACTCATAGGTATATCCACTATCTCTAATCTGTCTCTATATATGTGTGTACAGGGGGAGACAGGCAAGGGAAGGTAAAATGTGATGGCAAGGAATAAGGATTGGAAAGGTAAGGTGATAGGGATATATATGTGAAGATTTTTAATACAAACACCAGCAGATTCTGCAAATTCATCCTGACAGAGCAATAGCTAACAGAAGTAGAGTCAAGCAGCCAAGCCCTGCAGTATAAAGGGTTGCAGTGCCGTCTCCCAGAGCTCCCCTGATTGGTTCTGGTAGACAGGAGGCATTGAGCAATAAAAGGGTGCCATTCAACTGCCTAGGACCTGCTTGCACTGCTCCTTGGCCAGCAATTACATCCATCAGGTCCTTCCCCTCCCATCACAAGGCCCATTCAAGCGTCAACACTGTTTCTGGGTCCAAGATGTCTGCTTCCTCCTCCCCTCACCACATTTCTCTCCAAAAAATACCTGCCAGGCTCCTAGGCAATAACAAAATCAATAACAACATTTGTTATCGTTATTGATTTCATTATTATTTTTTGACATTTTCGTTATTGCAATAATGATAACGAAAACAACAAATTTTGTTTTTGTTACTGATATAACGAAAATGACATGCACACCCCTATGGAGATACCATACAAAAGCAAGCAACCTTCCAGAAGGATTATAAAGTGGGGACTACCTGTAATTAAGTTCGGGATGGGGGGGCGCTACTGCGGGATTATATGGACAACTATTGTGTGCCCACAAAGTGGGAAACACAGAAAGAGACTATTGGTGAAATAGGCTGGTTGCAAGGGATGTGGAGGTCACATTTAAAGGCATCCATGCGCACTTAGTAAGAAGTACTTACCTCAGGATCAGGACCAAATTGGACAAAACTAAAAGACTGAGTTCCCTCAGTGCAGTGGCACTTGTGAGCTGATTTTTACCCATAAGAATATATTAACCCCCACCCCCCGCCAAGGAGTGAGGGTTCACACCTTGCTACAGTGTCTTCCGGCTATCTTTTAACCGGATCAACGCATTACCATTTAATTACCTTTTTACTTTTTTTTTCTCCCTCCCACTATCTGGGCTGGTTAGGTTATGTGGTAATGGTGTAAAGAGTAATGGGGTAATTTGGTAATCAGTAATATCCAGTATTCTGGTTGGGCTGTTAACCTCCACAGCTATCATTTAGTTACTGAATAATCACCAAGCTATCTGGAATATTGGATATTAGCCACAGACAGTTTTTTTGCTATTCATTTCAACTCTAGCCATGATGTCACTGTCTTCTGTAGGGACAAGACCATTTTAGTAAGGGCCAAGGGAACACCTTAATCTCTTTCCTTTTCTGTGATAGGCTGTTTGCACACAAGACAGGATGGGGGAAGTGCCATGAGCCAAAATCACGGCGGGGGATCACATGAAGCTCTGCTTGTCTGCATGGCATTGTTAATTTAATTAGCCTGTTTCTGCCGTTATTTCACTCATGGGTGACAGGGTTGGATTTTGAGTGGAGCTTCATGTGATCCCCCTGCTCTGATTTTGGCTCAGGACAGTTCTCCCCCTCTCCCATCTCATGTGAAAGTGCAGATAGTCTCAGTCCTTCTGGTCATCACAGTATTCCGGAGAGGGTGGGGACACCAAGTAATCTCAGGCTTGGGCTTGCAAGACCTGATTGCATTGGACTCAGATCATAACTTCTGGCCCGAGCTGGTCTCTAATTAGAAGTGCCGTTCAGGGTCAGAAGTATCCCATCTCAGTTTGTGCAGCACTGGTCTGGTACCGCTCTTCTGTTCCTCTCATAGCTGCTTCAGCCTCACTAGACCAGTAACTAAAGAGGCCTGAATGAATGCCAGTAATCACCCTGCGGAGGATTGGATGGCTGGGTACATTGGCTTCTCACAGCTGCAGCAATTTCTGTGCTGTGAAAGGGGCAAATATACAGCACCAGCACAAAGCTGACACAAAAGACCAGGAAAAAAGGATCCCAGGTGCTCGACAAGTACTCCCCCACACCCAGCAGCTAATCCACCAAGGCTGTAGGAGCTTTGAAAGGAGGAGGGCTAGGCATCTGGACAGGGCTTCCATGGGGGACTTCTAGTTGTCTCAGTTCTCACCTTTATAGAATCTTCTGGCTGATCCCATGATGGTCCCAACTGTTATTATACATTACCCCCAGTTTTTAAAGAAATCATCTTTTCCTGGCTGCTACAGCTTAAGCTAATTGCTTCTTGGTTTGCCCTCACTGGTTAATAAGGGTAACTGCTCCCTGTCCTGTTTGAAACTTCTCTTGGTAGACAGGTATCACCTCTCCCTCTTTCTCTACATCGAATGAGCACCAGTCTTGTAACTCATACACTCAGAGATATTTTCCAAACCTTTTATCTCATCCATGGCTTTCCTCTGAACTCGCTCCAGTTTGTCTATGTTGCTTTCAAAAATGTGTCGCCGCTGTACATATTGATGTGCACATGGCACATTACCTTAAAACTGTACCACAAGGTATTACGCTACTGTGTCAGATCCTCTTGCTTGGAGAGTGCATGTGCAAGCATTTGCTTCTTTCTGTCTTGATCAGATCACTCTTTCTGAATACCTTTCATTAATGTTTTCTTTATAACACCCTCAGCATTTTACTCTGGGTTTATTTAAAGGAATATTGATAAATGCATAACAGTGTGAACTGAAGTGGATCAAAAGTTTATATCTTTCTATTTTATTTGACCTTGCTCAAGTAAGAAAACAATTATTCTGTGCAAAATACCTATATGTGGACATTTTCCCCTTTTACATTTATATGTTAATAACTCGGAATTATATGGTCCTTATTTAGCTCTTTACATGGATAAAGCAATTCTCAGCACTTTTTAATAATTCATTGAAGGCTTTGCTGCAGGGCTGCTGTGTTCTGAAAATTATACAAATTATGTGATTGAAAGAAAGATGCAGGAGTTTACTGAGTTCTTTTCCATGGGAAATTGATATGCATGTCGTGTCACACAAAGGTTGTATTATAGCAGGTATAACTTTTTATTGAGTGTGTAGGTAAATCAGAGCAAGAAAAAAAAAACCTAACACATTGTGCACAGCTTGTGTTTTGCAAAATTTTGCAATGTGATTTTTTTTTTCTCCCTCCCCATTGGATTTTGAAAAACGTACACAATACTGGCATGAAAATATTACATAATGCCCATGAGTGGAACTCAGGGTCCCTTGATCCAATAATATGAGCCGTTACTGTCTGAGCTATTAGACTCAGCTGGGTCCATTTGTGACTGTAGCAGAATCATATGTATTTATGGACACAGTACTGGGTCCATGCTTAGTGGCCACAATGCTTAGTGGTAGTACTCATGAAGTTAAAAACACGTGCAAGTTCCGCACTGTGGTTTGTGATGAGCCAACCCGAAGTTGACAGAGAGCAAGAATAGTTGGGAATAAAAAAAGGTGTGAGCTGTTGCCCAGACACTCAACACTGAGCAAGTATGGATACATGAGTAAGTTCTGGGACTGCACAGAGACTTGTTTGAAGTTCCTCAAGCTTTGAGCTGGCAAAGGGCCAGGGCAGCATACGAGGCTCACTGTAGGACTGGGGCCTAGAATGTTGGCAGGATTGGCATCAGTAAAAGGTCCTGTGTAAACTTATAGCTTTGTCTGAAAAGGGTTCTGTTTTTACATCCATTTTTATGAACAAAACCAACAAGAAAATTTTCCACTTATGACTCCTATAATACCTTTTTCAAAAGCTATTCTCATCTTTTGGATCACCTCCTATAGTTTCCTGTATACAGTATACTGCAAACCACCCTGCAAATTAGTGTCCAGAAGCTAAACTACCCTTCTTTATGGCTGAATATGCAGTCCAGGAAGCTTCCCGAAGAATCCCAGCTCAAAATGCATAATAATTCTTATTTTTTCTTTAGTAATTATTTAAAACTTCCAGGCACTTTATACTTCAGTTGCTCGCAGGTAGAAGATATATTATTCAACAAATTGTAAAAGTGAACATAATTATCATAATAAATCTCACCTGATATCTTTTTCTTCCTATTCCAAAATGGTGTGAGAAATATATCGTCAAATCCAACTCCCTTTGACATTTGGAGAGAAAGAAGAGCAGCATCAGATCATGCGATGTGCATGCTATAACTGACTACAATTGTAAATGAGCTTTTCATATGAATTCTAAGATTTAAATTTATCAAATCTGCTTGATAAACGTAAGTTCTCACTCATAGAATACTCATACTCAACCACCAGTTTGTCCATATTAGGTCATGGGCACAGCATAGAGAGATGTGGTCCACTTGGAAGCAAAGCTCATGCAGTCAGCTCCCAGCATGCTTTTTGGCCCAACTAGAAGTGCACCTGAAACTGAAGCTTTTGAATGTGTATCCATTTATTCCAACTGAAAAAGAAATTAAAGGTTTTTCTTTCGGTTGGGTCAAGATATTCTTCACCTTCTCGCCCCCCACCAAAATATTTATTATATCAATCAATACAAAATATTTATTTTGGTTGACCAATACGTAAGGTGTTTTTCTACATTACAGTTTTTTTTAATAGTTTGATACATCACTGAAAATTTCATTTGAATTAAACTCATTTTTTCCATCAGGAAATCTTTTTAGTGAGAAATTTTCTTACTGACCTTAACATCTATTTCAGTGGTATCGAGTCTGTCTGTTTTTAGACGATCACACTAAAACATTCTTAACAATCAGAACAGTATGACTCATTGTCATAACAAAAACGTTTTATTCCATTTAGACGATCATACTAAAACAATTCTATGAATTGTGTTTAAACATCTAAAATGTTTTAGTATTATGCTTAAAACATTCTGTTTACACAATTACAATGGATTGCTCCGCAACATTTCCAAATTGAAACATTTCAGTAAAAACTGAAGAAAGGTGTTTAAAAAACAAACAAACCTAAAACCAGGAAGTATTTGAAAATGAAACATTTTAACTGTTTAAATGATCACATTCAAAATGTCATAAAATAGACTAAAAGGTTTTTAATGTATCATCGAAAAACACACTATGGTATGTCTTCTAAAGCTAGGAAAGGGCTGCAGATGGGGTTTCAGGAGGAAATTTGAATGATATTTATTTTATTTTATTTTAAAAAATTATACCCTTCCCCTTCTTCCAGGCAGCCTGGGGTGGCTAACAAATCAATCAATACAAATACAATAAAATATATAAAAGCATTCAATAACATATAACAATAAAATGGGGAGAACAAAACTCAAAATACCCACCCCCACCATCACCCTTCTCCCTTGCCAAATGCCTGACGGAACAGCCAGGTCTTACAATTCCTACGGAAACCTGGGAGGTCTGGGGCCAGACGGGCCTCCACCGGGAGGGAGTTCCACAGGCGCGGTACAGCCACCGAGAACGCCCTGTCCTGCATGCCCCCCTGGGAAACCCGGGGACCTCCAACAGGGTGCCCCCAGATAACCACAGGGGCCGGTCCATAACCCGGGAAGTGAGACGATCTTGCAAATAGACAGGGCTCAGACCGTGTAAGGCTTTATAGGTCAAAACCAACACTTTGAATTGGGCCCAGAAGACTTTTGGCAGCCAGTGCAGAGATTGGAGCACTGGTGTAATGTGCTCTTGCCGGCCCAGCCCCACCAGGAGCCGGGCCGCTGCATTCTGCACCAGCTGCAGCTTCCGAGCCGTCACCATAGGTAGCCCCACGCAGAGCGCGTTACAGTAGTCTAGCTGAGAGGTGATAAAAGCATGGATGATCATGGCCAGATCCGGAACCGAAACCAGCAGCCGAAGCCGCTGCACCAGATGTAACTGGCAGAAGGCACGCCTTGCCACAGTCTCCACCTGGAGATCCAGATGGAGCTGCGCATCGAGGCGCACTCCCAGGTTCCGCACCTGGGAAGTCAGTAGAGGGCACACCCCCTCAACCGAGGGGGTCGCCATCTCCATCGACTTAACTGCTAACATCACCTCTGTCTTGTCAGGATTCAGTCGCAGTCGATTAGCCCTTATCCAGTCCCAACAGCTGCCAGACACCGAGTAAGCACCGGACAGCCGGACCTGGGTTGGTTGAAAATAAGAGGTACAGTTGGGTGTCATTCGCATACTGATGGCACCTCACCCCATACCTTCTGACTACCTCGCCGAACGACTGCATGTACACGTTGAACAGGAGAGGGGACAAGACAGAACCCTGCAGGACCCCACACGAGAGTTTTGCTGAGATGAATAATGATCACCAAGCACCACCCGCTGAGTTCTCCCGGTCAAGAATGAGTGGAACCATTCGAGAACGATCCCACCCACCCACCCATTGTCCTGCAGGCACGTCACCAACATCTCTTGGTCAATGGTATCAAATGTAGCCGACAGATATAATAGGACCAAAAGAGTCGAGCAACCTTTATCCTTTTCATGGCGCAGATCATCGACCAAAGCCACCAATGCTGTCTCAGTGCCATGCCCTAGATGAAAGCCAGACGCAAGGGATCCAGATAACTGGTGCAGTCGAGATGACCTTGGAGTTGCTGAACTACTACCCATTCAATAACCTTCCCTAAAAAGGGAAGGTTAGAGACAGGCCGATAGCTGGCAGGGGAGTCAGCGTCAAGCGATGGTTTCTTGAGCAGAGGCCTTACCAGCGCCTCCTTAAGGCAGGCTGCACTCTGCCCTCCTGCAGGGAGGCATTGACCACCCCATTGAGCAACGGCCGTATTGTCTTCCAGCAGGTCTTAATCAACCAAGATGGGCACAGATCTAGTTCACAAGAAGTGGCTCAAACAGCCTGAAGCACCCCCACCACTACAGCGGGTATCACCGACTGAAACTGATCCCACAAAATCGGACAAGCCGGGGCTTCTGCCACTTCTACCTCTTCCACTGTATTAAGTGCGGCATCGAGAACTTGGTGAATACGAGTGATTTTCTCTGCAAAATAATCCGCAAAAAGGTCACAGCGGGCAGCTGATGACTCAACTCCAGGGTTGAGAAAGGCCGGACTGACCAGCCCCTGCACAACCCAGAACAGCTCCGCCGGATGGTATTTAGTGGATGCTATGAGGGTAGCAAAGAATTCCCTCTTTGCTGCCTGCATAGCCACAGCATAGGCTTGTAAACTAGCTCTATGCCGCAATCTGTCAGCTTCAGCTCGAGAACAACGCCACCGTCGCTCCAACCATCGCCCTATCTGCTTCAGCGTCCGCAGCTTCTCGAAGAACCACGGAGGTCTGTGGCGCCTCCACCTGGGCAACAGACACCTGGGAGCCTTTTGATCGATGGACTCCATCAGCAAGATGTTCCACAGCTTGACAAGGTCATCGATGTGACAGTCGTCTAGGTCAGAGGGTAACTTCCCCAGAGCACCTAGGAACCTCACTGGGTCCAACAGCCTCTGGGGGCGGACCATCCTAACAGGTTCAGCACCCTTCCGGGGGCAGACATGTGCTAGAAGGGAGGTCTGCAGGAGGTAATGGGCCGTCCATGACAAGGGCACCGTTGTAATCTCCCCCATTAACGGACCACCCGCCTCAAGGCCAGTGCAAAACATGAGGTCTAAGGTATGTCCTCCAAGATGTGTCGGGCTGTTGACACTCTGGGACAGGCCCATGGTTGCCATGGCAGCCATGAATTCAAGCTTGGCTCCACCAAGGACTGCGTCAGCGTAAATGTTGAGGTGCCGAGAACTATCGTCCTTGGGGACCGCAACACCACTTCCAACACAGCCTCCACCAGAGCCTGCAGGAAGGCTACTGGACTGGTAAGTGCATGGTATATAGATAAGGCTTCTTTGGATGGATGTGGCAGGAGCACATATTAGTGCAGAATGAGAGGAAGCACTTGACACACTGGTGGCACCTTCAAGACACACACACTTCTCTGAAAATATGATGCCTTTACATGTTTCCATGTATAAAACAATTATTTGTTACCAGTTGCATTCTGTACAAAGCACAAATTATAACTGTAAAAATCATTTCCCATATTAGATCATCCTATATACTTATTGAAATTTTAACAAAAACTGAAATTCTGAGTTGGAAATTTCAGCTTCAAAGTTAGTTTCCAGAAGAGCACAAAATATTGCTGGATCTACAAATATAGTATTTGTATATTTCAGTGCCTTCAAAAATTATGGTCATTTAAAAACATCTAACTGATGTAATGCCTATAATAGATTTAAAAAGAAATCTTCATTTTTAGAACCAAGTGGGCTTTCATGACTGGTTTCCAGCAGTCTTAAGCAAGATCAGTTATTGGTCTTTGAAGCTTACAGCTGAAGTGCTTCAGGAAGTGGTACAAATTCTGAAGAAACAAGCAATGTTTGTTAAAAGAGTGAAATTTCTATACAGTGTTAGTAAATTACACTGCAGCAAAATACATAAATTCAAGTTCATAGCCACAAGTACATATTAAGCACTTTTAGATAATTAAAATTATTTATTTCTCCTTTAAAAGTAATTTAAAGGATTTTAGTTGAATTCACTAGAATTTGTTTTAAGAGCTCCCAGATTGGCTATTTAAGAGTCAGAGAGAGATGGTCTATTTATTTATTAAAGGTTGGGTGTTTTATTTTTTTTTTACAGTATAGTCCAATTAAACTTGACAGCTTATTCACAATGGGTTCTTGCCTGGTGGCAGCTTAGACATGTTACATTAAAGAAGACAGCATAATAAAGACCATAACAAGCAGAATTAGATATCAGTATATTTTTTGCTCCTCTGTGTATCCCTTTTATTATTTGATATTGACAAATCTTGCATTTGGATAAGACGAGGGCTGGTGTTCCAGCCATATCATATGGAATGGCATTAACGCAGTTTGCATAACTCCACAGTATGTTTAAAAAGTGTGTATGTTTAATCTTGGCCTAGCTTTTTTAAGCATATCAGGGACTGCTGTCCCTCTCCATACTATTATTTCACAAGCACTGAACGACCAATAAAACTTTCAACATTTGAATAGATTTTGCCTATAGTCTTCCGTGTCCGATTCAGGGTGTTGATACTTACCTATAAAGCCCTAAATGATCTGGGCCCCTCCTGTCTGAGGGACTGCCTCACTCTCCATGCCCTGGATTGACTCCTGGTTTCTGCTGGGAGTGCCCTTCTCGATGTCCCCTAGGTAGTCTGAGGCACTAAAATGGAGAGGGCGTTCTCAGTGGCTGCGCCTAGACTGTGGAATTCCCTTCCGGCGGTGGCCCGGGTGGCCCCGGACCTTCCCTCATTTCAGCATCAGTGCAAAACATGGCTGTTCTGCCAGGCATTTGGTGAGGGAGATGGGTTAAGGATGGGATGGTGTGGGTTAGGGAGGGTGGGTTTTTTTTCTTTATTTTTATGCCGTCCCTTTTATTTGTAGTATGTATTTTATATGTTGTGGCTTTTATTGTTGTTATTGCTGTTATTATTGTTGTTGTTTTAACTTTTGTAAGCCGCCTCAAATTGCAAAAGCAGGAGAGGCGGGGTATAAATGCTTGAGAAAATTATTATTTATTTATTTTTTTAAATTGGAAATCGCAGAGTTTAGGGGGAAAAGGTAAATCTCCCAATTGTTATTGGGATTTATTTTCTGCAAGGTTATTGCTCAAAGTGTTCATATACCTGGCAAGTAGACCTGGGTATGAGGCTGTAGCTAGGAGAAGCACTTACTGAGCTTGCACTCTGTTGATTCAAGGTGCATTTTTTTCCATCTGCCCAATCACACATTTGTTAACTTCATGAGATCCAAATTGAAATTACACAAGGTCCTTTCCCATTTTTTAGCAGGAGCTTGGGATTTGAAGGGAACTGATACTTATGAAGGTATAGGACATTCCAATATCTTCCAATATTTTGCATGGCCAAAGAGGGACAAGCCCTGACTCCTCTTCCAGAGTCTATTCCTTATGCAGTTCTGCCCCCAACTTCTATGTGGCCCTTGGGGCTTGAACTAATATTTGAAAATGGCCACTGCGGGGAAAATGTTCCTACCCCTGCTGTGAATCATCTTATGTTACAACTAAGAATAAAAGTTTACAATAATGCACAAGATTCCCTTTGTTTCTGATTCCAGTCTCTGCCCTTTTTAAATGGGCCGCGGTGGGTGGGTGGGATGGGTGTGCACCCACGGTGGGTGGAGGTGGGCATGTGGTCATTCCCACAGGCTCACACCCATCTCCACCCGCCTCCACCCATCTCCACACACAGAGCAACCAGTATTGGAACCGGTTGCTCCGTGCGTGGGAGATGGGTGGAGCGCGGGAGCGCACACCCCACCCACCCACCGCAGGCACCATTCCCATGGAAAAGGGCATCTGAAAATCACTACAGGCTCAATCCTGAAAAGGCTTACCCGTTTAGTAAGAGTATGGCCCTTTTTGCAAAGATGCCCCTTCCCTTCCCCACGTGGGTGGATGGGTTGGTGGGCAGTGGAGGGTGCATCCGTGTGATCACCACAGTGGGTGGGTGGGGGGTGCATGCATGATCCTGCACTCCACCCACCTCCACCCATCACCCATGCACTGAGCAATGGGTGCCAACGGTGGATGTTCCATGCATGGAGGTGGGTGGAAGTGGGAGGGCATCCGTGCAATGGGCCACCCATGCACCACCCACCTGCTGCCACCTTCACCCATCCCCCACGGACTGCAGCACCTCTGCAGTCTGTTTGAAAAGGGCCTATGTGTGGTCAATAGTTCCCAAGGCAAGTAAACTAAACAATAGTGCTGCTAGTATTTTGTGACTAGAGTTTGGCAGTCATAATTGGCTATTCAATTCCTTTGTCATGAGATTGCATTTGTCATTGTGCTATTTATTATTGTTTTTCTAGCCTAATTCCCATCACCAAGCCACCTCCAGAAGAATGTTTGTGCATCATTCAAGCTTTCCTACTGAACTAACTTCCACTCACCACTCATTTGTCATATATTTGTCTCCTTATCTTCCCCCCTCATCCTTCCTCTCTTTCCTCACTGTCAATAACTATTGATGGAGTCACCATCCTGCCTGTCCCCTAAGCCCGTAGCCTAGGCTTCATCTTTGACTCAGCCCTTTCTTTTAAACCCTACATTGACTCTGTTGCTAAATCCTGTCGCTTCTCCCTCCATAACATTGCTAAGATTCGCCCTTTTCTCTCTGTCTCGTCTGCCAAAACTCTTGTTCATGCTCTGGTCATCTCTCGCCTCGATTACTGTAACCTCCTTCTCACTGGCCTTCCCCGGTCTCACCTTTCTCCCCTCATCTCTGTCCAAAACTCTGCTGCCAGGGTCATCTACCTCGCCAGTCGCTTCGACCATGTGCAGCCCCTCCTCTCTTCGCTTCACTGGCTTCCCCTTCCTGAACGAATCCTGCACAAGCTCCTAGTCTTCACCTATAAAGCTCTTCACAACCTTGCTCCCCCCTACCTCTCTGCACTTATCGCCCTCCATACTCCAGCCCGTGCACTTCGCTCCTCCTCTGTCCCTTCTCTCACCCTTCCACGCCTTCCCTGCTCCCCTAAGCGCCTTCGTCCCTTCTCACTTGCTGCCCCCCATGCCTGGAACTCCCTCCCTGTCCACATCCGCCTTGCCCCCTCCCTTCATACCTTCAAATCTCTCCTTAAAACTCACCTCTTTCGCTCTGCTCTGTCTGACTCTTTATCCTGCTGAGCCACTATTCCTATACCTACGATCGGTTTACCCTTATCCTTGCAACATGGACCTGCCTGCTGTCATTCTCATCGTAACCAAGCCAAGTACGTGCACTTGAGACCTCGCATCTTCATGAATGTTAGACCCCTTGTCTCTCCCTCTGTTCCCCTTCCTAAGTCTCTCCCCCAGCTCCTGTCTCTCAGATTGTAAGCCCTAGGGGCAGGGACCATGTCTATTTTATTACTTTGTAAAGTGCCAGGTACACTGCTGGCGCTATATAAATGTTTGTTAATAATAATAATAATAATATATCTTAGTTGTATCCATTCAGACTTCTCCTTGGGGGTGAAACTAATTATGTTCATCAGGATAATTATGTCCACCTGATATTTCATCTCTAAACTACAGTGTGTAACCAGTAAATAATGGGACAACATTTCACAAATATTTCCATTCTTCCCCTAAACTACCTGCAACTAGAGATGTGTGAACCGAGTTCAGGGGCTTGGGGTTCGGCCTGAACTCAGGGTGTTCAGCCCCTTTGCAAACACCCTCAATCCAAACTGCCCACTGGCCAAACAAAGTTTGGGTTCTGAACCCGTTTGGGCAGGGGGTAGGGGGGAACCTGGTTTTCCCTCCCACATCCAGACTGCACGGGTGGAAGGGGTGCCGGGGCTCACCTCCCCCCCCCCTTCCCAGCCTTGTAATTCATTTTTTTTAAAAATCCTCCCACCCCAGGGATCGACCTACCTGGTGGTGCCGGGGCTCCGGCCCCGGGTTTGGCGGTGGCAGGTCCTGCTGTGGGCGGCACTCAGGAGCGCTTCAGACCTCTACTAGGCCTTCCGGGTCAACCCGGAAGGTCTAGTAGAGGCCTGAAGCATTCCAGAGCGCTGCCACTGATGCTGCCGCCAAACCCAAGGCCGGAGTCCTGGAACCACCAGGTAGGTTGGGCTGCGGTGGCAGCGGGTCCAGCGGTGGCGGCACTCCAGAGCACTTCAGGCCTCTAATAGGCTTTCATGTGACCCAGAAGGCCTAGTAGAGGCCTGAAGCACTACGGAGCATCACCAGACCCACTGCCGCTCCTGCCGCCAGCAGACCCGGGGCCGGAGCCCTGGAAGCACCAGGTAAGTTGATCCCTGGGGTGGGGTTAAAAAAAATTACAAGGCTGGGCAGGGTGGGGGGAGGTGATCCCCGACGCCCCTTCCACCCACGCAGCCTGGAGGGGGGGAGGGAAAACCGCCCCCCCAAACCCGTTTGGGCCAAACAGCTCGAACCCTGAATGGTTTCAGGGGAGGCTGAACCCCAAACAGGCCGAACCCCGAACCCCCCGCTGTTCGCACATCCCTACCTGCAACCCCTGATTTTCTGGTTGTGGTTTTTTGGTGCCAGGGGGAGAGGTTTCTAGTAGCCATAGTTTGGATCCTTCAAAGTAACTCACAGTGGATTCATTCTATGCTAACTAAACTGGAACAATCTCTAGATTTCCTGGAATTGTTTTCTCCCTACCCTTCTAAAGTATTTAAGGGCCTTCTTTGCAGAGATCTTTTGGGCTGTCTCGGAAATTAGCTCCATTCCCTGTGATGCTTTGTAGTATGGGTTGCAAGACTTGTGATTACATGAACTAGTACTACTACACATACCAGCCCGAGTTTTCAGTTCTTTTCATAGTCAGACTTAGGGGTAGATAACATAGGCACCTACATAGGGTGGTAGATTTTGGGGGGACAGCGGCAGAGTTTGAAGGCTTGGGGGCTTCTGTTCTCAGCCCGTGCCTGCCTGGTCACAGTGCCCACTGCCACAACCGCACACCTCACCATCTCTGCCTGCAGCCTGGAGGAGGGTCCCCATCTTGAGAAGCCCCAAACCCCCTGCAAATACACTCTGCGATGGTGCCGAGCATGGAGGAATAGACTCTGCTTCTGAGATACTGCCATTGTCTCCTTCCCTGCCTCAGATGGCAGCCCACACCTGAGCTCAGGAGCAGGGGTTTTCATGGTAACCTGAGTTTCCTTGGGGCGCTAAATTTCTAACTCCAGCCCTGATTCTTTTAGACACCTACCGAAGATTATGATGATGATGATGATGATGATTATGATGATGATGATGATGATGATGACGATGATGATGATGATGATATTCAGAAGTTTCCTTCATTCTGCCTGGTCTTTAAAAAAAATCAAAAAAATCTGGGAGAGTGGTTTGGTTCCATTTCCCACACACTTAAAAAAAAAAAAAAATTCTATAAACTGAACAGTCGTTCTGATAGGATTCTCCTGTGGGAAATCAACACTCTTGGGCTGCAATCAGGTATCCTAATCAATTAAGCAAATGGACATGAGATTTAATCCATTTCTTAATCACAATTTTAAATCCATGAATAAAGAAATCTCTGAAGCAAGCCTTTCAAGAAACACTTAAAAAGGTAAAATAATGAAGATGAGTGGCGAAACAAATATGAAGGTCGCACCCTTTTCATAACAACCTGCATAATACTTTGGGGAAAACATGGACAGGTGGGGTTAGGTTGTTTTTTTTTGGGGTGGGTCGGTATATCTTTTAATGATCTAATTTTTTTTTCAATTTGAAAAAAACATTGAGGAAATGAAATACTGGTTTCTGAAGTATTTATGTAGATACCCATAGATAGATACCAAATGTAAACATTACAGTTTAAAGGGCATCGTTCTGTCATTTATCTATTTTAAAATATGATTGCCCTGACACTGCAAGGACTTTTACAAATATATAACCTGACTACCATAAGTATACAATTAAGATCAGTAGGACCAAAGTTAGGCGTGTGAATACTGTAATCTAGGCAGGACTGGTATTAAAATATTGCAATGAAAATGAAGCATTTTTTTAAAAAAAATGTACAGCTTATTACTTCTCATTGACTGTTTTTACACAGATGCCCCCCACCCATCTCCACCCATCAGATAGGTGGGAGCGTCCATGTGAATGACGCCGGGTGGGTGTGCGTGCTTCCGTGACCCACCCATCTACATCCACGGAGCAGCCAGGAAGGAGCTGGCATGCTCTGTGGGTGGAGATGGGTGTTGAACACCCAGCCGTCTGTGTGAATGGCAAAGCACACCCACCCACAGGAAGTGTCCACCGAAACCAGTGAGGCACAGCTAGAGAGGCACCTCAGGAGCCTACAAGCAGACACACCCACCGGGAGATACACTGAACACCCGGACGGAGCCCTTAAAGGAGAAGCGAGCCCTGTCATGGATGTGCCAGTTCCCAACATGTCTGGCAGAAAAGCAACTGATAAGACCAAGGCAGCCAGCATCATGCAATGTACAGGAAGGTTCTCCGATTCCAACTCAGGGGAGAGGATGCAATGCCAGTTGCACCCCCCAACCCAAGCAACAGCAATGCAGCTTAGGGAGGGGAGCGCCTCCAACAGTGAGGTAAGACAGTGGGAACCCACCTACACAAGGAAGGGGGGACAGCACAGATAACCCCAGAGCACATGCCAGGGTACCGCCTGGCAGACCGCTGACAGCTCCATGGCCCCCCTCCAACAGGAGAGTACCCAAACCCTGGAGCACACCCCTGCCCAAACCCCCGGAGCAGGGGGAGCCCACTACCCCTGGTGAGGACATCCAGGAAGCATGAGGGCACACCCCTGTCCTAGAGGTGGAGGAGGTGTTCCTAGAAACCGCAACCAGGAACATCCTCCTCCTCATGCATCCCCGAAACCCACAGGGTCAGAACCCACAGGGACGGGGTGCACAGGGAGCTGCTGGACACCAGGGATGACCCCCAGGAAGAGGAAGAGTATGACCCAGGTAAGAGAACAACCCCATGGACTGGAGGGTGGGCACAGCCCAAGACAGCAAGGGCCCAGCAAGAAAGTAAGACCAAACTGATAGACCAATATTGCCCGCACAGCTCAAGGGGACCTGGAGGTGCATGTGGATGATCTGGAGGCCATCCAGGCACCTGGAAACCAGGATACCGATGATAGGTTCACACAGACAAGGGCACAGTGGCGGGGTGACACCAAGGGGACAGGGGCACAGCAGTGCAGCTGGCCCCATCCCCTCCCAATGACAAACAAGGGACATACAAGTGGAAAACAAGGAGGGGAGCTGGGAACACCACCAGACCATGGGTAGAGAAACCACAGGGGATGGGGGCGGGGGACCGGCCATGGAGGAGGGACAGGGAGACGAGGCCCTGAAGAGGACGGGAGGCACACACTCATAGAGATAACAGGAGCAAAGATGGGGTCCCCTCCGGTACTCCACATGCCGATGTGGACAGGGAAGCACATAGGGAGACTGCCAGCTGCTCCCAGGCTCCCAAGAGCAACCGGGGGGGGTGAGGGGAGAGACCCCAGCCAAGCCCAGGAGCCAGAATAGGTATACAGCAGCTGATTCCCCAGGCCCAGGCTAAACAAAGGTCCCATTGCCATACACAGATGAGTGGCCTAGTCCATCCAGGGGTGCCGCCACTGGGAGTGCACAGAGGAACCGGGAGATGTGGGCTCACAATCAGAAGAGAAGGGTGGATCTGGGGAGGGTACTGCTGGTGGAAACCAGGCAGATGGTCAGAGGGAACAGCGGGCCCTCAACAGGGAGCTGCAGCTAGGGGAGAGGAGAAGGGACAGAGAAAAAATGGATGACATGCTAACTTGGTCCTGTACAGAGCACCTGTGAGACAGGCGCCTTCCTACTGCCCTCCTCCTCCATGAGAAGCAGCTCATGGGAGAGGGCCTGTGTCTCACTCAAGAGGACTAATCAGGAAAACCCAACAACGAATCAAGGAAACACTCGAGGCTTTGTGGTGTCTACCCCAGCACGACATGGGCCCTCCTGCCGCAATAAGAGAGCTGGCAGCACCGCAACACCATGGTGCCCTCCCACAGGTGCCCGTGCTCCCTCCCCAGCTCATCTGCCACCCCTGGTTTTCTCAGAAACAACCCTACCCCACTCGAGACTACCTGGGTTCCCTCCCTCCCATAGCCCCCCAGAAACACCAAAGGGGGCAACCTGGGCCACTCCCGGTTCCCCTCCAGCACCCTCCACGATCCCCACTCCTGGGCCCCCAGCCACCACAGCACATCCTGGCACCTCCAGCAACCCAACCGCCTAGGCGGGCCATCCCAAATGCTCAGGTAAGCATGGGGTAAGAGGTGGAGGGCACCAACTGGGGGGGGGGGGAGCACTGGTTAAGAAAACCACACAGGCATTTATTTATTTCTTTATATTTATTGGCCACCCCCTCATACCTACAGCATCTCAGGCAGCTCACAACAGTTCAAACAACAATAAAATACATAAAAACAACAATATGAATAATTAAAACTACCCCCCCAAACGTTCCCCTTCCTCCCCTCCCCTCCCCCCTTCCCCTCCAACCTCCACACACACACACCCCCCGAAGGCCTGGGCAAACAGCCAAGTCTTACAGACATGTCGAAAGGCCAACAGGCCCGGGGCATGAGAAAGGGCAGTATGGTAGCATGGGAAGAGGTGACATACACAGGGAGGTGCCATATGGGAGCACCCAAACGGGCATAGGGAATGGATAGCAAATGCTAATGCTACATATTGTCATCCACAGGAGCTACCACTGGACCAAGAAGTGAAGCGGCTGGTGGAGGAAGGAGAACCTGGCAGCCAAAGGTCACAGCAGGCAGCGGCTGCCAAGGAGCCAGTCTCCAGTGGTGCCATGAAGGCGGGAAGGGAATGGCCCCACAAACAATGACCCCCATCCCCTGTACATTGAACCCTAAAATAAAAAATGTTAAAATAACATACCTGGCTGTCTTAGAGTATGTATAGGAAATCAAAGGGATGATAGGGAGCTTTCAGCAAACCACTGAGCTGGTTGCTGTCAGGAATGCTGTGACAAACAGTGGCTAGGCAGGCCAGTCTGGAAGCTCACACGCATGCCTGGTCAGACAGTAGGATCCTGGAAGGCACAGGCTCATGGAAGAGATAAGGGCCTGAGGTGGCCCGGGCAAAAACCTTCTGGATCACCCATAGTATGAAGGGTGATGGACAGCAGCAGTTTCCAGAGGCCACCAATGGCCACCGGCTGTTGGGACTTGGGATGCAACATGGGAGGAGGTACAACCACCAATTATGGCCAAGGAGGGGTGGTAGCACACAGCATGGGGTCCCCACCCACTGTCTGGAAGATACCAAAAGCACAGGTACGGATACAAATGACCCATGAACCTTACTGCGGGTTCCATTTAGGAGGACATCGGTACAGAGCAGGAGGCCAGCTACAGGATGGGATGGAGGAGAGGGATGGAA
This sequence comes from Sphenodon punctatus, assembly GCA_003113815.1. Lineage (NCBI taxonomy): Eukaryota > Metazoa > Chordata > Lepidosauria > Sphenodontia > Sphenodontidae > Sphenodon > Sphenodon punctatus. The sequence continues at coordinate 702,135 of QEPC01005074.1, read as the reverse complement.
CCCCCGTGGACCTGGTTCGGAGAGAGGTAAGTGGTGTTACATAGGGCTGACGCAGCGGGAGCTTTTACCGCGCCGAAATTCCGTTCTTAAACCTCAGCATCTAACGTTGCTCCCCGCAGAATTCCACCCGGTACCGCCGCGATTTTGCATTTGCCGCTACAAGAATCCGCAGATGCGGCATTTATGTGTTTCACTGTTTTTCCGATTGACACCGTTATCGCATACAATCAGCGATCTTTTTCCACCGTCCTCCAATTTAATATATGAGAGAGACAGTCATGAGCGCTTATCGTGGTTCCGCGAACCAGCGCTGCTGCACTGCTGTGCATGTGTGTGCTGTCTGCTGTGTGCTGTGCTGTGCTGACTACTGGTGTTGTGTCTCTCTGTGCTGCAATCACTGCCCATTCTTCTCAATACATACATGCATGCACATGTTCTGTGTGGGGGTTCAAGGAACAGTGTTTTTATGTAATGGCAAATTGATCTTTTCGGTGAATGTAAATTGACCTCCAAACTAAAGTTTTTTCAGCAAAACTCCTGCTGGGAGTTTAAAGTGACCTGTGTGTGTTGGCTGACCGAGTCATTTTTACATGATAGGACCAGCTCAGAAAGTTGAAGGACTGAAGTTGATCCATGCAGAAGAGTTTCTTACAATCCTCATTCTGCACTTCCTCAGTCTAGAAGAAGTGAGCCAGGCAGCAGAGCTCTGTTGGCATAGTTGTTAAAGATCCCACATGCTATATAATTTGTAGCTATCATTCCATGGTTTCAAATCCCCACTGTTCAGTGTAACTTTAAAATTTTTTCTTACTTTTACATTAGTGTTATTGTTTGTTTTGATAATCATAAAATGATTGCTGTGTATGGCATACTTTGTATCCCCCCAAAATATGCTTATTTATTACATTAACCGAAGAAGACTGAGTAGCATAGCTGAGCCAGGTGGCGCGATGAGTCATCATGAGTGATGCAGCTGCACCCCTTGCGCCGCTGGCGTTACGCTCACTCTCAGTCGCTGATGCCGTCACTGACTGCCCTGCCCCCACATGTCCACCTTCCCTCCCCGTGACACCGACCAGAGTTCTGTGTGACGCGCTGGTGGGCAGCAACCAGCAACAGACAGGGAGAGGGGGGTCCACTCCTGGCCAGCCGAGTCCTGGCTGGGGGTGGGGGGACGCTTTCTTCTTTCACTCACTGACTGACCCATCCACAGTTACAACACACCTGTTAATTGCTTTAATAAATGAACATGAATACATGACATTCATCTGCATATCACAGAACCGCCGGTCGCCACGCCTAACTTTGTTATGTTAACAGTTAATACTAAACAGGTAACTGCAGAAAGTAGAGTTGGGTTGGGAGTCTTGGGACTGGAGGGACGGGAGTGAATGTTACATGAACTGAACTTTACTCCACCACCCTCTAAGCCCTCCCACTCCCATACCCTTCCCCCCTGCTGCCCGAGAATGTTTAAGTTCAATCCAACTTGCCATGTACCTGTTGGTACATGGTTTGAAATCTTTGATTGTGGTTAAACTGAGGTTAGTGTCATGTCAGAAAAAACCCTTACTGCACTAACTGAATCTGCATCTATCTCAATTGCAGAAACGTTAGGGAGGGACTGGGAGGAAATAGCATTTTAATCTTATAATTTATAAGAGCCTTTGTATATGGATTGTGTAGTTAACAAAGGACAGTGAAAGAATCCCCTAAGAGAGACTGCTTTTTTGAGACAGGTCCCACTCTCTGCCCAGTGTACTTACAATCAAAGATGGACAAGGATGAGGGGAACGCACAGGGAAAGACAGATATACATGTATTCCCATTTTACATATGTTGAACGGTAACTGAGACTGTGAGGTTTTGACTTCTCCAAAATATCTACACATTAGAGCTTTAAAAAAGTCCTTCTCGTGTGGCTCAGCGAGTCAGCGTCTCTGCTTTGGGGTGCATGTACAGAAGATTCTACCCTTTTTCTGCTCAAGTCCCCCTTCTATTCATCTGGCATATAAAGTAAGTATGTAGGCATACACACACACACACATGCACTCCCCCATTCTAAAGCCAAAATGGGTACTCCTCATGGGATACAAAATGAGTAGTGCACAGGGGCTAATACACAAATGGCAGGTTGAATAATGCATATTTGATGGTATCCCCATTTATTTATTCAAATGCATAGTTTCCCTCTGCAGCCCTCCATGCCACACATCCACCCTGATCCCTCTGCACCCATCCAGGCCATACACCCAAGCCATGCAGCCACCGACCGCCATGAATGACCCCTCCATGACTCTTTGACATGTGATATAAATGTGTGTGTGTGGCCTGGGTATGTCTGTCTGTGAATATGTGCATATGAGGGATACATACACATACAAATCTTTATTCCTCTGCATATATATATATGATGTATGTGCATGTTTATATAGCTGCATGTATAGATGTGTATATATACAAATATGTGTACATATATGCATGTATAGATGTGTATATACACAAATATACGTATATTTACACACATATAAATATATAGAGATAGATAGATAGATAGATAAATATATGTGTGTGTGTATGTGCATACACAAATTTGTATTGATGGCTGTACTGGTACTCGCAGGAGTGCAATAAACAACAGAAGTCTGTTGGCATAGTTGTTAAGGTCCCTGCTTAGCATACAATTTGTGCCTTTCATTCCATGGGTTCAAATCCCTGCTGCTCTGTTTAACTTTAATTTTTTCCCCCTTGTACATTAGTGTTATTGTTCTTTTAATCATACAATTATTGCTGTGTTGTGTTGCTCATTTCATACTTTCCATGCTAAAAAAAAAAGCTTTGCTAATACAGTAACCAATAGCCAAGATTCACATTGCCGGGGACAAAGCACGCAACGTCGCTGCTAGGCAAAGAGCGACAACGCCAGCCAGGGAGGGACATATAAACTGGGTGGGCAGGGGGCACACAGCAACAGCACAGCTGAGCACACCACAGGGACGTGGCGTGATAGAGCCAGGTGGGAGGGAGAGGCGAGCGGATGGCGAGAGAGGAATAGAGGAGGAGGAGGAGGCGACGGCGGCGGCAGGCTCAGCACTGACAGACTTGAGTCTGACCCCCGCCTAGGCAGGGCAGCATGGATGCTCTTAGTGGCACCGGTCCCACAGCCTTCAGATACAGTGACACCGTTTCTGACTCCGGCCTGCGCCGAGGCGTGTGCGGGCACTGCAGCAGCTGCATTCCTGCTGTCTGTCTGTCATCACCTCTCCTCCCACCCCTCTGTGTTGGCTGCCGGTTGGGTTGGGTATCCTCCTCCTCTGCTCGTGTCCCTGGTCTGTGTGTTGATTGTTGAATGCCCTCCTGTGTGCTCTGCTAGTTTCAGCCAGGCTAGCACCTGCGCTTTCCACATCTCACGCCTCGAGTCGCTTGTTCTCAATTCATTACAACGTTGCGGCCACCGGCCGGTGGGCTCATCTACTGTCCTTGGAGCTCCCCCATCCCCTCCCGTCCCGCCAGGGCTTGCAGAGCAGAGCCTCAGCCCCCCATTCATTGCAGTAGTATCAGTCAGGCGTGTTCTGCTGCTGGAGACCATGACTGGATGCTGCTCTTTCCCAGGGCTCGCGGGCATAGCAACCCATTGCTGGAGCTTCCGCGAGACAATAGCCCTGTGTGATCTTTGGCATTCCCCAGCCGTGCAATTGCTTGCCAGTGCCAACTGCCCGGACAGCCGCACAGGTGCCTATGCGAGTCTAAGTTCCGGGCTCCGCTACTTTGGGTATGAGTTGAGCGCCCGCGACTGCCAGCTGCATGTGGAGACACTGGGCCTCCATCCCTTTCCCAATGGTCGCATCTCGGAGATGATGTGCTCGCATGTGGTGTGGTCCATGGCAGAGACCGTGTTCGCTCTGTATGTGTGCAGCATGTCCTCCTTCACAGCCTGTCTGGTGGAGCGGGGCCCTTCCCTGGCCGTGTCCTTATTTGGGTGTGTCCAAGGGGCCCGTGGGTACCAGCGGTCACGTGGTGCAGCCTATCACCGTCTGTTGGAGCTGGGTCACCTTCCATGGCCCCCAGCTGCCGACTATGTCTTACCAGAACCCACCGCGGTGGAGCTGATGGTGCTGGCTGGTGTGTGTGTGCTCTCAATCCGATGTGCAGCTTGGCCTTGCTATGGCCGATCCGTTCGAGGCTTACT